>VFFE01008394.1:1909070-1935260 GCA_008921705.1 Burhinus oedicnemus
AAATAATCAAAATTAAATGCTCCAAAAGGCTTAATGTCGCTCTGGGAATATCCACCAGCCGCGGGGAGGGAGGGAGCGAGGGGGTCAGGGAGACGCAGCCCCCGGGGCGCCCCGGCTGGGACGGGACCTCCAAAGGCTACTTAAATGAGAGGGGCAAATGCTGCACCCGTGAGAGGGGACCCAGCGCCGCGGTGGCCGCGGCTTCGCCGCACCGTCACCCCCGGGCACCCGGCGCCGCGCCGGTCTCGGCAGAGCGACCGGTTGACCCGGCGTGTTGCAGCACCTCTCGCTTCATTTAAGTAGCTGTCCTGGCACGTGGAGCTAAAAACGGATCCAATTTTTGTTTTACCCTAGCCATCTACCCTTGGAAGCCAATCAAACTGCCTTTTAATCTCGATCGGTTAATGAAAAAATTAGCATCTGTCTACGGTAACTGATTCCCAGCCACTCTTAAGCCCGGCATTGGCTTGTTCCGCTTTTCACGTTGGTGTCGGTGCTGCTCTTATTTCCTCCGCGCTTGCGTCTGGCCGCTCTGTCCCTTCTGGTGCTGCTGCTTCACCTGGGCCAGGATGTCTCGGATTTTGCGCTGAGCCATCTGCGGGTGACAAGAGCGAAGGAGGGAGCTGGGGGGGACCCCGGGGCCGGCGAGACCCCGGAGGGGCGAGGGGAAGAAATGGCTTTGCATCTCGTGGAAGATGCTACAGTGTTCAGCTGGGCTGGGTTGGGCGAGGCGGCTCCTGGAAATCCCTTTCTGCCCTAATTTTAGCGTGGTTGCCTCCAGAAGTTGGGTTTAGGAGGTCACACTCTGGGTGGGCACGCGCTCCCACAGCTCTCCCTGCCTCCCCCGCCATCCCACACCATCACCCACGGCAACAGGCACAGCTCACCGTCACCCACTCCTGCAAACGCCACCAGCTAGGTGCGGAAAAAACTTCCGCAGGACACACACATGGACACAACCCCATACGAGCCATCAGAGAATCCACTAGTGCCAGCGCAGAACCTGCCGGGGCCGTACCTGGCTGGCGTAGAAGTGCCCGATGATCTTCACGATGACCTGCTCGTTCTCGTCGGGGGTCTGGTCCCGCGGCACCACCACCTCCGCCGCCGTCAGGTTCTGCAGCTCGTTGACCTGCGAGGAAGGGGCAGAGACCACCCCGTCATGCCGTGCCCCTCCGGGAAATCCCAGCCCTGTCCCTGGGACGTCCCCAGGCACCGGCATGAAGCAGCCACGCTCCCAGGGATGTCTCCCCCCACACTCCAAGAAGCTCCCATCCTCATCCAAGAATTGCTTCTCCTTACGGTTTTGCCCCCTTTGCCGATGACCCTGCCCGCGGCCGAGGCGGGGACCCGGATGTGTGTCTCCAGCTTCACTTCTTCCTTCGGTCCAAAGAAGTTCTCCTCCTTCAGCTTCCCGTAAATCCTGCCTTGCGCCTGCAGAGGGGAGGGAGCACGGAGTCAGGCATCACCCGAGATGTCCTACCCCTATATGTCCCCACTGGCTCTGTGGGTCTCCATCCCTCAGCATCCAGGATGGGACAGCATCCCATGAAATCCCAGTTCCTCGGGCTTTCAAACCAGCTCAGCCCCTGGGAGAGCCGATGCTGGGTTTACCCAGCCACAGACTGGGCTCAAAATTGGGGTCGCTGCCCTGCTCCTCCCTTCCCAGCTCCACAGGGTGACGGAGAGGGACACCCCGAACCCCCCGCAGTGACAGCAGCGCAGGGGGAACCTTGAACTGAGCTTCTGGAGGGCCTGTGATGACGACCATGCGCACTTTGGAGTCCGGCGTCTCCGGAGGGGCAATCTGGAGGGGGAAGAGAGACAACGGCTGCGGCGGGGAGCAGCACAGGCAGGATTGGGCCCCCAGCCTGACCACCTGGGCTTCTCAGGTGGGTTTCCCAGCCAGAATGGCACCCATTGAGTAGGTGCTGGCAGAGTCGGGGGCGTCCCCATGGGGCAACCTTACCTTGATAGAGGCACTTGCGAACCGGGAAAGCTGCTTGATGTGCTGGCCCTTCTTGCCGATGATGGCACCAACCGCCTGCGCGGGGATGAAGACGTGCACGGTCTCCTGCTCCGGAGGCTGTGGGTACAGTGTCATCATTCAAGGTACAGTGTCACCATTCAGGTTACAGTGCCACCATGGGGATCAGGGCTCCAAGCTCCCCCACAAGTGGTGCCCACACCTCTCCCAGGGGCGCAGGGCTGAGCCACCACCAGACCCTGTGGGGTCTGAGCACCTTCTCCACCATGTTTCCAACAGTTTAAAAGACCAGATCCTGCACCCACGCTGGACCTGACCTGGCGTCTGAGCACCTTCTCCACCACACTGCCAATAGTGTAAAAGACCAGATCCTGCACCCACGCTGGACCTGACCTGCCTGTTGACAGCAGGGGCTGCTGAAGGCAAATCCCTGACCATCACAAGGGTCTTCCCCACGCAGGGGAGATCCTTGAGCCGGAAGCTGGAGCAGTCATCCCTACAAATCAATGGGCCCTGACAATATCCACCCAAGCGTGTTAAGAGAGCTGGCTGAAGTTGTGGAGATCGGGTGATGTCCCAGAAGACTGGAAGAAAGCTAATGTCACCCCCATCTACAAGAAAGGCTTAAAGGAGGATCCAGGAAATTATAGGCCCATCAGTTTTACTTCAGTCCCTGGGAAAGTTACGGAACGAATCCTCCTGGGGGCTATCACAAGTCAAATGAAGCACGTGACTGGGAAAAGCCAGCACGGATTCACCAAGGGCAAATTGTTCTTGGCAAACCTGATCACCTTCTACAACAAAGTAACCTGCTCGGTTGATGAGGGGCAAGCGGTGGACATTCTCTACCTGGATTTCTCCAAGGCTTTTGACATGGTTCCCCACAGCCTCCTCCTAGAAGAACTGATGCGTTACAGTCCAGACAAGTGGCCTGTGCGGTGGGGGGCGAACTGGGGGTGGTGGTCAATAGCTCCTTTCAAACTGGCAACCTGTCACAAGTGGGGTCCCCCAGGGATCGATACTGGGCCCAACGCTGTTTAATATCCTCATAAGTGATCTGGATGACGGGATCAAGTGTACCCTGACAAAGTTTGCTGATGACACCAAACTGAGTAGGGAAGTGGACACTTGGGAAGGGAGAGCCACCCTGCAGGAAGACCTGGATAGGCTGGAAGAGCGGACTAAGAAGAACCTTATGAAGTTCAAAAAGGACAAGCGTACGGTCTTGCACCTGGGAAAACATAACCCAGGAGTGCAGCACAGGCTGGGATCTACCTGGCTTGGGGAGCAGCTCTGTGGAAAGGAACCTGGTGGACAGCAAGCTCAATCATGAGTGGACAGTGTACTGCTGCAGCAAAGAAAGCCACCAGGATGCTGGGTTGCATCAACAAGGGCATCACCAGCAGAGATAAAGAAGTCATTATGCCACCCTACTCAGCCCTGGTCAGGCCACACCTGGAATACTGTGTTCAGTTTTGGTCCCCGCTATGCAAAAAGAGATGTGGCCAGGCCGGAGAGGGTCCAGAGAAGAGCTACGAAGATGATCCAAGGACTGGGAAGCCTGCCGTATGAGGAAAGGCTGAGAGAATTGGGTTTGTTCAGCCTTGAGAGAGGAAGGCTTAGGGGAGACCTCATCACCACGTTCCAGTATTTAAAGGGAGGCTACAAAGAAGATGGAGACTCCCTTTTCACAAGGAGTCTCATGGAAAAGACAAGGGGTAACGGGCACAAGTTACTCCTGGGGAGATTCCAGTTGGACACAGAAGGAAATTTTTTCACAATTCAGTCACTGGGATAATCTCCCCAGGGAAGTGGTGGATTCCCCATCATTGGACATTTTTAAGATTCAGCTGGACAGGGTGCTGGGCCACCTTGTCTAGACCATGCTTTTGCCAAGAAAGGTTGGACCAGATGGTCCTTGAGGTCCCTTCCAACCTGCAATTCCATGATCCTGCAATTCAGTTTGAGCTGCCGGGTGTTCACTTACCATGAAGGAACTGTATGGCGCGGCCCCGGAGACGCTGCTTGGTGGAGGAGGTACTGCGTTGGAGGAGGCAGGGAAGAGGCCAACCGCAGCCAGGTTAAGGCCAGGGATGAGGTGAGATTGCAACTGAGGGCGAGAGGAGAAAAATGCTCGTTGCTTTTATCGGGGCAGCCTCCTAGAGAGCTCCCATCAGCCGACACGCAGGGCAGGACCAAACCCCACTCACGCTCATGGCGGCCACGTCATTCTCGTAGGCTTCCCTCACTTTCTTCATGATCTCCTGCTCCGCTTTGCAGCAGTTCTCGATGGAGCCCTTCACCGTGATGGTCCGTTCGGGGTTGTACAGAGTCAGGTCCTGCAAGCTGATGGGAAAGCCAGCGTCAGCGCCAAGACCCTGCACTGCCACACCAGCGCTATGCCGGGTCCTCTGGTCCTTCTCATGGGTGCTACTGGGGTGCTGGGGACACACGGTGCCACTGCCACCGTGTACTGGGACTGCCTGGTCCTGGTCACAGCAGGGACCAGCATCATGATTGGCACTGGGAAGTCCACTCTGGCTTCACCCAAAAACATGGCTTCAGAGTAAAACCCCAGTTCCAGCCATCAAACCAGCCGGTCCTGAGCTCTGCAGCCTTGAAGGGACAGAGAGGGGACACCGAAGGGACAGGGGGAATACAAAAAATATAAAGCCAAGATTTTTCAAGAGAGCTTTGGGGAGTAAAGCACCCACACTACAGGCTGGCTTCCCAGCCGACAGACGGGCATCTCTGCCCCCTCATCACATCACCCGTCTCCTCCTCATCCTCCCCATGCGCCCCAGCCTGAGGAAGGTCTGCCCTGGTTTCCCCAAAGGGAGCGAGGAGCCTTACGACGAGATGGTGATTTTTGTCTCCGTGTCCTGCTCCACTTTCTTCAAGTTTCGCCCTTCTTTGCCGATCAGGCGCCCCACAAAGTTGTTATGGGCCAAGATTTTCAGAGGCACTTCATCGGCTCTTGAGAGAGGAATGGGGAAAAAACCAACATGAAGGATTACTGCAGCCAGAAGAGGAGGGATTTGGTACAGAGCAACGGGGGAAGCTCAAGTGCCCTTGCTTGGATTCACCTGGTCCCCCAAGCCAAAGCTCCTGCGCACACGGGAGCATCGCCTGGCTCCGGGCGTTGGGACGGTACCAGATCCCAGCGAAGAGCCGCAGATGGGATACACGTGCACAGAAAGGCAGGGGGAAACCTTACGTCTTGGTGTCCTTCGCCTCCTTCTGCATGATCTCCAAAATCATCTTGCAGGCGGCGGAGCAGCCCTCGGGGGTGGAGTGGATGCTGATAGCTTTTTCAGCAGCTCCCGCGTTTTCTTTCCGGTGCACATCGATCCTGCAAGCACGGGATGGGTGCTGGGGCCGGGGAGCAGGTCTGCGGCTTTCCAGCTGCTCTGCTACCCCACGTCCCCATGGACCGCCTGGAGCTCACACTCAAGCGTAAGGTTATATGCACCCGGGGAAGGAGACAGGGGTTAATTCTGGGCTCAATACTTGACGTGGACACGGTGGCTAGAAGCTCAAATCACAGAAATCCAAATAAGGCATCAGCATCTATTTATTTTAAGCAACAGGAGTGATTAAGTGGTGGAACAAGCACGTGCCTGGGGGACGGGATGGGCTGTCCATCACTTTATGTCTTAGATAAAGCCTTCCTTGGGGGACAAGAGCTGTAGCCAACACAAGCTTGTGGGCCAAACGCAAGAGCAGGCAGGCAAAGTTTAACAGGCTTGTGCTAAATGAGACCGGCTGAAGCAGCGACTTCCCCGCACGCCTGCCCAAGTCCCACCCCAGCCAGGGCAGCCCCGGCAAAGGGAGACACATGGGGAAGTGCAGCCAGGAAAGCCTGGTTGGGGCAGGGCATGGGAAGGTGGTTCTTGGACCTTGGACACACTGCCCGGCACGGTGAGAGAGCCGGAGGGGCCTCAAATAGCCCATTCGCTGAAAAACATGCAGCTCATGTATCACTGCAGACCACTCGGCTCAACAAGGTGCAAACCAGCTCGTGGGAGAATGGACTCACTTGGACTGCGTCTGCTTGGTGATGTTCCTGATGGTGGCCCCTTCCTTGCCGATGATGGCACCCACATACTGGGTGGGCACCAGGAGGCGGAGGGGGATATCCACTGGCTGCTGCTTGACCGGTGCCCCTGCGGTGACCGGGGAGCCCTGCCTGGGGGCACCGCGTGCCCCGAAGCCACCCCGTCGCCCGTTCTCCGGCCCTTGCATGGACTGCTCATCAGGGATGTAGGAGACCTTCAGCGCGTGGTTCTCCAGCTGGTGCCCGTTCAGCTTCATGATGGCTCTGGAAGAGGAAAAGGGGTTGGGGTGAGGGTCCCTCCTGGCACGTTCCCATGCCAAGACAGCGCATCAGCATCAGTTCAACCCAAAATGGGCCAAGCCCTCCCTGGCATAAAGCCCAGCAAGGAAGCACTGGGAGGGGGGGAAAGGAGACATCACCGATGCTGCGGGGACCTGGCAGGACTTTCCACCCAACCTGGATGAGCCAAAGTATTTTAAGGGGAACGTCTCCAAGCACCCAAGGGAGGGGATGGGAGCGATGGGTGCAGGACAGGATGGCGCAGGGAGCAATTCCCACGTCTCCTCTGCCTTATGATTTTTGGCCGGTATTTCGAATCCCTCTCCTGGCAGGACTTCAGGAGCTGCAAGAGCTGAAAGCTGTCGATAGATGGGGCTGCCAGCAAGAGCAAAGTGATGGCCTTGGCCACCACTCTCCGCAGCTCCTTCAAATCTCCCCGGCTTTCTACAGAGAAAACCAAAACCGCAGCTCTCCAGAAAGTGGTCAGTGACTCAACTTTTGCCAAAAAAAAAAAAAACCCCAAACAAACAAACAAAAAAAAACCCCAAAAAACCCAACAAACCAAAACCCACCCAAAAAATCCTAAAACTGGCTCGAACAGAGACTTTCCCTGCTAGCAGCCCCGTCCCTGCGGGATGTGAAGGGACCAGAGAAAGATGCTGGATGAAGCACACGCATCCCCGGAGGAGGAAAAAGCAGGAAAAAGAAGGGCTGCAGATCTGAGAGCAAAACTACTTGCATGAAACTCTTTTCTGGGTGCTTCCTGGTGAAAGAAACCCAAAATATTTCACCTTATGGGGAGCAAAGCACGGGGTTGGTGTGGATGGACAAGGGATGGGATGACAAACCGGGAGCGTTGCCCTTGCCGGGCTCCATGGCCGGACTCTGCCCTGTGTTATTCCAGAGAGTAAAACAAGACGGCGGTTTCCCCACGAAGTTTTGCTGTGGCCGTGCACACGACCACAGCAAATTTGGGTTTGACAGTTGAAGTATTGTCAGCCAGGCAGCCATTTGGAAGCCAGCGCTTTAGTGGAGTGACCACAGGCAACATCCCTGGGGACATCGGCACGGCCGCGGTGGCCACATTTGAGACATGCCCGCCTCGGTGACGGAAAGCTTCCCAGATAAAAACCTATCAATCAATCCCCACAATCCTCTAGGCTGCTTCCCAAGGAAAGGGCTGATCCCATCCCTTTTCCAGTTTTCCATAGCCCTTTGTCAGAGCAAAAGGAAAGTGAAATAAACAGCAGTGAAAACACAATTAATTTTCCATTTGCATTTAGTACAAACTCTGATCATCCCCAGGTAGGATGGAGAACAGAGCTGAAAGTCCCTCAGTGACACAGCCATCAGCCAGAGAGGACACGTGTTGCCTGACGCCTACCAGCTCCCACGATAATTGGTCTCATTATTACTTTTTTCGGGAGACATAACTCCTGAAATCACGTAAGTACAAGAAAACCTCCACTTTTCCTTGAGCACAAAGTTATGTTTTTACTCTCTGAACTGCAGAAAAAAGCCTGAAAACGTGGATGTCCATCTGAAGGTGAAGGAAAAGAAATGAGAGTTCTTGGGGTTCCTCAAAGATTCAGTGCATTTTTAGCCAAAATTTAGGAAATCTGGGGTAATCTGACTCCCAGCACTGGAAATCCTGTTTTCTGCGAGCAGGGAAGGGGCCAGAGCTGCAGCAGGGAGGGCAGCCCGAGCTCCCGGAGGATGTGGGGCACTTACTGCCTGGTCTGCTCCCGGTTGGCGTAGGTGACGTTGACAACGGCCGTCTCGCTGTCCGTGTTCACTGTGAGCAAAAGAGGCAGAAATTAGAGAAGCGGCGCGAACACCCCTGGCCAAGACCCCTCCAAAAAGCAGAGAGTCCCCACTCGGGCGAGACCCCACTCAGGCGAGTCCCCGCTGGGGCTCACCAGGGATTTGCAAACATTTTTCTCCTGCAAGGGAGAAGAGTGTCCGAGGGCTCAGGCCACGCTGGGACTCATCCTGGGCAGCACAGACCCTCCTGCCTTATTTAAAGGATCCCAATATGCCATTGCATTCTGCGGCAAAGCCACCAAAGCCAATTCCATCCTGCCATCCCTCGCCGGAGCTCGGGGATGGTCCCAGGAGCTCCTCCGAGCCCTCCTTTCCATTTCTAGGAGGGTTATGGTAACTCTACTCTCATTAAACATCCCGGGGGCGATATTAAACCTCCTGTCTCAACTAATCGCCATTAAGAAACTGAGATAAAATCTGCCGAGCGGAGACGGATGGTCCCTGGCCGGCCTCAGGAGAGCATCCTGCACCTTCTCCCGACGCGGCTGCTGGTGGGTACCCACGGGTGCGGTGGGAATGATGCCCACCCGGCACCCGATGCGGGGAGACCCACGTGTGCTGCCCAAAGCCACCGCATGGGACTCGCCTTTTAGCAATAGGGAACAAAACAAAACAAAAAAAAACCCCCAAAAAAACAAAAAAAAAAGTCCCCAGCAGCCAGGCTGAGACCTCTTGACATCTTTAGGCACGGCTTCTGCTGACAAAGGAAAACCGCGTGTCCGTCCTTGCCCTCCTCCCTCCCAAAAATAGCTGGAGCAGAAAATATCTTAAATAACGGCAAGTTGGCATCTTTTTTCAGTCCTACCTTGCTCGCAGTTTTCTACGGTGCCATACTGGGCTAGCAAACCATCCAGAACCTGGAAAAGGGAGAAAAAAAAACAACCCACTTTACACTGGGATTGTCAGGACAGACCAGGGAAATACAATCAATCAATAAAGGCAGCTTTCTAGTCATTAAGATTTCACAAGCAATTAGACAAAGGAAGCTCCTGCCTGCCCCAGGATGCTGGACTGAGGGACCTCGGAGCCAGCTGGGGGGGAGCAGAGTCAGGAAAACGTCCCGGCAGCCGGCGGGAAGAAAGGATCCATTTTGTTCCTTATACAATAGATAAATCACATAACCCTGTTATTAATAGGGATTTTGTTGGTGTAGCTTGCGTTGCTTCTACCAGTTTACTGAATTTTTAGAACTTACTCCTGGAATGGAAGAGGAATAAGCTACATGGGTGCAAGGATCTACTATAATTAGACCTAATTAATAACAAAGAAAAGGATAAATGAACTTTAATCCCAAGTACAGAAACCTGGGGGGGAATTAGTCCGTAAATCTGATCTACACTTCTCCACTTGCTCCTCTTACCTCCCATCGCAGCTGGGGCGGGATGTTTCGGATTTGAATTTTCCGGCTCCTGAAATAAATGAAAAGTGATC
This sequence comes from Burhinus oedicnemus, assembly GCA_008921705.1. Lineage (NCBI taxonomy): Eukaryota > Metazoa > Chordata > Aves > Charadriiformes > Burhinidae > Burhinus > Burhinus oedicnemus. The sequence continues at coordinate 1,918,649 of VFFE01008394.1, forward strand.
AAAAAGCAGATTTAGTGTCCAAAACGCGGCCGTCTTGCATTGAACTGTTGCACATTGATGTATCTAATCAAGCTTTGCATTTCCATACACTGCCGGGGTTTCTGATGGCTTTTGGCTAATTACACCCAGCCTGGTCGGTGCTGGATTTATGCCGGGAGCTTCAGCAAGAGCAAGATTCCAAAATCCCCCCCGACCCTTCGGCGCTGGCTGGAGCCCTAACGTGGGCACGGCAGGAAAGGCCAGCCAGGTTAAAGAGAAGGACCAGAAAGCAAAAAGGGAGCCGCGCGTTCGTGTAACCTGCCCCAGAGGCACGACGGGATGTCCCTTGGGATGCCACCAACGGGACCCATTGGAGCATCACTGCCGCATCCAAAAACCCGCCTGAATTTTAACCATGGAGATCAAGGCACGGGCACCCCCACTCCACCCCCCGGGATGGTCTCAGGCTGTTTCTCCGCTCAAGTTTTTGGCTCTTCCTAACCTCCCTTTTCCCAGAATAGAAACTCTTTTTTTAATTCCGATGCCAAATTTACCCTGGGGGTGCTGTCCCCCCCAGCCGCCCCTCACCCCGCAGCTGCTGCAGACAGCTGAGAGCAGCCGCGGGCTCGTCCGGCAGCTCCGGCACCGGCGTGCAGCCACGCTGCCGCGGCTGTCGGCACCCCGACGCGCTGCCGGACGCCCCGAGAGCCCCCACCTAAAGGCAATGACACCTTTGGGTGCCCAAGGCTTTGAAGGACGCAGCTTTGTGCGTGCAACCCACATGCGAACGGTGCCAACCCCCCCACGGATGGCTGGTCCCGTACCCCCTTGGCCTCTGTTTTTCAGGAATAACCAAAACCATTGAATTTTAAGATGTCTAAAGAAAAGGAAGATAAAAGCCACGTCCATGGCAGGCAGCTCGGCGCTCGCAGCACTACATCGAGTCAGCGCCCTCAGACCTGCTCATCACAGACCCGGGCTTCAAATTCAAAGTATTTACGAACGTGTGAAATAATCCAAAATAGGAGAGAAAACGAGATTCCAGATCCTTGTTTTCTAATTACACAACTTCAGAAGGTGGCTCAGCTCATTTGTCAATGAGAAGAAATTGTTTCAGCACGAACCGGCCCAAAGCAATTGGTAGGGTTTGGCCACCCGGGTACGGATTCCTCCTCATCCCACGAGGTAATACCAGCTGCCTCGAGCATCCCCTCCCATCCGTGCCGCCGACGCAAACCCACACACACCAAAATCCCCCAAAGGGCCGGCTGGGTCAGTCGGTTTCAAACAAAACCAGAACTGATGTTTCCCAAAGTCACCAAAGATTCAGAGCGGAGGGATGGGATGGGATGGGATGGGATGGGATGGGATGGGATGGGATGGGATGGGATGGGATGGCCAGACTGGGAGCTGCTCTCCCCTCTAAAAGTCAAAACGAAGCACAAAAAAATAAGATTTTCAGTGCTCCCGTCAGCTCAGCCACTGAGAAGGCTCCGAAACGCCAAATTTTGTCGCGACAAGTTGCAAACTGGGTGGATGGGGAAAAAGAAACCAACCCTGCCCTTAGAACTGCCACGTGTTGCGGGGGGCTGCAGGAAGCAAAGGCCGGGGGGGGCTGGGGGGGAAACACGCTCTGAAACCAGACCTCGCGTTTACATGCTAATCCGCATCCCAAAATGACTGGGGGGAGAGAGTAAGAAATTCAGAATGCAAAGAATGTCACAGTCCAGGGAGGGTCAAAGGGATTTGAAGTGACAGAGGAAACCCCGTAGGTCTCCCACCGCCCACCCCCGCCACGGAAACTTCTCCAGATAGCGACAAGCATCTGCACGGGCAGAGCACGTGTTCTGCACATACGTGACCAGAATCGAATGCGCTATGGAGAGAAAAGAGCCATTTATGTCCTCGCACCATAATTCTGCTGGTGGCATCTAATTTTCTCCCCCTAAAAAAAAAAAAAAAATCAAAAAAAATTAAAAAAAAATAATAATCGGATTTCCTTTGCCGAGTTTACCAATGCGCCTGTCCGGACGGAGCATCGCCCGCATCCGCGCTGGCCGGGCAAGGCGAGGGGGCTGCTCTGCGCCTCACCGGGGCCGCTGTGCTTTTATTAATATGTTAATTAACCGGTAATTCCTCCCATCGCGACCATGCCACCGGGATTATTTGCCGCTCCTAATGGCCTCCATCGCTGACGGATATTAAATCCCCACGAGGCGACGCTCGGAGGGAGATGAGTCTTTTATCAGCCCAACCCGGTGAGCTGCACAAAGCAGGGTAGGATCCCGCGAAAGCCCGGGATGAGCCGGCACCCTGAAAACTTGACTCCTGGCCCATCGCCATCGGTGCCCATCCTGCCCTGGGGAGGGCAAGAATCGGGGCCGCATCCGTCACCCCTTGGGTGAGGGCTGGCTCGACGTGGAGTTGCCCCACGGCGGGTGGAAACCTCTCCCTCCGACGAGCAGCCCCTGCTCGGATCCGGCTCCGTCCACGCGCTCGGCGGCGGCGGTGGTTAGAATTGCAGGGGAAGTCATGAATAAATAAACCCCCCTATTTGCTTTGCTAGAAGCCGGGTCCCGCTGTACTTAAATCCTCGTTGCGAAACGCCACTCTTCGCACCACTAAACGTGACAGCCCGGTTCTGCTCCCACCTCCGCGCCCAGCAGAGCTTTACTCCAAATAAATAACTCCGCGAGACGGCGATTCCTTGGCTTTTTATTCACGACGTGCCAAAGGCGGGGAGCTCCTCCCTCCCGCGCCGCTGAAGGGCTCTCGCAATCTCCGCTCGCCCGATCTTGGCTGCCAGCCGGGACCGGCACTCGTGCCCCTCGGACCAGCCCCGGCATCTCCAGCCGGCGGGAGAAGGTAACAGCTCTCGCGGATGCTGCTCATCTTATGCCAAAGGCAGGAGCCTCCCAGATCCTTGGGGTGAGCCGGAGCGGATCGATCGACCTGGTAAAAAAATGTCTGTTTGCAAATCTGGGTGGTTTCTGCCCACGTGCCGCTGGATTTTTTTTATTTAAAAAGAAGAAAAAAAACCAAACCACCTGGGGGTGGAGAGAGGAGGGCGAACGGTTGCAGGGCTGTAAGGGGAGAGGAACCGCGAGTCCCAGGGACGGATCCCAGCATCCCCCTCCTCCTGCTCCATGCCAACGGTGCTATTTGTGATAACGGGATTTTAGCATCCCACTACATCCATCCTGCAGCCCTCAAAAACCTGCCAACGTGCCCGGCAGCCCCGGGGCGGATCTGCTGGTTCTCCTGCAGAACCGGGAGGCAAAGCGAGACCTTTAAAGTCTCTCTTGACGCTCTCCGTAAACCCTCCCCAGCCGTGGGCTGGGCTCACCAGGGAAAAAACCACCCACCCTGACGCAGCTGAACTGTAAGAGGAGGCTGCGATGGGACCCACACCACAGACGAGCACCTTGGGTCAAGTCCCTCGTTACCCCCGAGCAGTGGAAGCACCAAGACCTGCTCCATCAAAGGCTTCTCTCGGGTTTTCCTTCAACCACCTCTTCAAAGACCTCAACACGCCAACGGGTTAAACCTCGCTGGGGGGAAAAGCAAAGAGACAAAGTGCCACGGAGGATCCTGCGATACCCAGGTACCGTGGAGACTCCTCGCACTGCGCCCGTCGATACTGCGCGAGTCAAACCCAAAGCGCACCAGGAGGAACCTCTTCCCAGAAGGGAGAAACTAAGGTGAAACGGGAAAAAGCGGCAGCAAAGGAAAGCCCCGTTCATTCAGAAAACACCCACTGCTGGTTTCCGACAGCCCCGGAGCCAGCTGGAAACCGCTCTGTGTCCCTAACGTACCCGGAGCCCCCCCAGCCTGGCATCGCTGGCTCTCGGTGCCGCCGCCGTGGCCACATCCCCAGAGCTGCGCACCCTCGGGTGCCCACGGTGCATCGGCAGCACGAATGGACTGGCACCCACGGCAACCTTCGCAGAAACCCCTGATCGCTCAGGCAGGCACAATCATCATTAAGAATCCCAAATTAAGTTTCAGGGTTGGGTTTTGGGTTTTTTTTTTTTTTCAGTTGGTTTTTAATTTTTAAATCTCACTGGGAAACAGCCAAGCGCAGATTCCACCATCAGGATCCCTCTTCTCTCACCCCTGGCTGCATCCCCAGAGATTGCCTTCGAGAGGGTGGCCAGAGCCTCCCGCTTAATTAAGAATCCGCTGGTAATTCCCCGGAGTGGACTGGCACGGCGGTGGCGGTGGCAGGGACCCAAGAAAGGGGCACTAGCTAGTTAGGAGCAGGCAGCCTGGCCGGGGGCCAGCGGGAGGCTGGGGCTGGCCATCACGAGCCGGAGCCGACGGCAACGCAGCACCGGTGCAGCCCGGCCCCGTTGAAGCGTTCCCCTCCCTTTCGCACGAGCCCCGCATGGTGTTTTCGAGGTGATGTTCTGGTGCCGGGGGGACACAGAGCCGCTCCTCGCCCCAGCACCGGCACATCCCTGCCTCCGGCGAGGAGCCCCAGCGAGACGTGCTGCCACCTCCTCCCGATAAAGTTTTGGCCACAGGTCCCACCTGAGACATGGGCTGCTCTCTCCCAGCACGGAATAGCTGGAGAGGCATCGGGAGAGGAGCATCACTGCACCCACAGCCGCTGAGCGGGTCGGCAGCGGAGCTTGGCATAAATCCCGCATCTCCCCATCGCACCCTGCGGATGCGTCTCCTTCCCTGCCCCACGGAGCCTCGCGGCGCAGGCAGGGGCTCGCCAAAGACCGGGGTTATTTCACCAACAGAATTCAGCCCTGAGCATCCCCAGCAGCCGGAGGGATCAGTGCGGTGGGCGCAGGGAAGGAGAGGAGGGTGCAGGATGCTCGGGTCACCCCAACTATTGCATTCTGAACGTTTAGCCCCAAACATTCTCTATCATCCGCAGGGAGCGGACACTCACAACTGCCTGCATTGCCAGAGCACGATGCTCTACAAGGCTCATCTTTAGGGGGCAACGACAACTCCCCGCACAGGGGACACCCCCATGAGCAAAACGGCCCCACGGCACAGCCATCTCCAGTGCAGCCAGCCCCACAGATTTCCTTCTTCTTCCCCTACTAGTCCAGGTTTTGTCCAGGCAACTTGATTTCTCTTTAGCCCCAAAGCAAGGGGTTGATTTTGTGAACTTCTGTTAGAGAAAGGACCGACTCTGACCAGTGTGGCAGGAGCTGCTGGTCTGCTGCCCCCATCGCTCTGCATTAGGGCGTCAGCAACAGAATCATAGAATGGTTTGGGTTGGAAGGGACATTAAAGATCATCCAGTTCCAGCCACCTGCCATGGGCAGGGACACCTCCCACCAGACCTGGCTGCTCCACGCCCCGTCCAGCCTGGCCTTGAACACCTCCAGGGATGGGGCAGCCACAGCGTCTCTGGGCAACCTGGGCCAGGGTCTCACCAACATCACAGTCAAGAATTTCTTCCTAATATCTCATCTAAATCTCCCCTCTTTCCGTGTAAAACCATTCCGCCTTGCCCTATGGCTCGACTCCCTGGTCCAGAGTCCCTCCCCAGCTTTCCTGAAGCCCCTTTAGGGACTGGAGGGGGCTCGAAGGTCTCCCCGGAGCCTTCTCTTCTCCAGGCTGAACACCCCCAACTCTCTCAGCCTGTCCTCCCAGCAGAGGGGCTCCAGCCCTTGGAGCATCTTCATAGCCTCCTCCGGACTCACAATAGCTCTGCAGTCACCCTGGAGCCGCACGTGCACCAGACACGCTTTCTGTGGGATGTTGGCTACATCATCTCCCTTATGTCCAACACCTTCCAGACCTTCCCTGTCCCCCACCACGTATTTCTCAAAGCAGAGGTGACTAACAGCACCAAGATGCTGAAGGACCAAGCACTGACGGTAGAGTATGGCCGAGCTCCGGGCTCTCCCTGATCCCAAGCGCAAACCCCATCCTGGCCATCTCCTACCAACACCACTTACGCAGCTCCGCGGGGCAGGAGGAGGAAGGTCAAAGCCAGAGACATGGGGGGACCTACTAGAACTGAACAACATTAATGATGGCTTTTCAATCAAATGCAAATGTTATGCAAATTTGGGGGCTGAAAACACAGTGCATCCCTGATTCAATTAACAGCATTTCATTTATCTAGTTAGGCTTTGATTCAGGAAAGCACTTAATCCTGTGCTTAATGTGTTGTTGTTGTTGTTTTTTAATGTTTTAAACATTTTTAAATAGGAAAATGTGGTTGCTAAGACACAAACGTTGCCAGGGGGACTCGGAGAAAAGTTGTAGCTGAAATTACTTGCTTTTCCCTTATAAATTGACAGGCTTTCAATTTGCCGGCATTTCCGTGAAGCAGGAATATTATCCCTAAACCCCCTTCATTGACAAGGAAACAAAAGCACAAAAAAGGAGGAACCTGCTGGGAGCCCGCAGCAGATCCCACCGCACCTCCGAGCGCAAGCCAGCGCCGTCGGAGGGGACCTGCTTCCAGGCTTTGGCCACTTCACCTGTGATTTGCCATCGTTTGCGTTGCCCTCCAAGCCAACCCATCTCTCGGCTTCCCCACATGCCGGTCTGTTGTTGTACTATTAAACCCACCCACACGCGGACCGCCCCCAAGCAGGACCAGGCACGCCAGGTCCTCACTGGACCACTGCTCCCCTGGCAAGGCAGGGAGAAAAACCAATAAATCACATACCAAATACAGCAGACGATGCTCAAGCAAGGCCAGCAACCCAAACTCCTCCTTCAAACGCAGCATTATTAAGGTTTGAGACAGATATTTGAATTTTTTTTCCAAATCCAAACCTCCTGACCCAGCTCCTCACGCAGGTGCCACAGGTCCAGGATGATCTTTCAGAGCCTTTGTGGTTTGGAAGAAAAACCTCAATATGGGAACGGGCAGGAACCATGGCAAAGTCCTCCCCGGAGTTTGCGAAGAGCCTAAAACCAGAGCTTTAAGATTTGGAGGCATCACATTGGTTTTGAGCCTTAACACCGCGATGTCACACATCAAGAATATTCAATTTGAGCATATAAGTGGGAGAAAAAAAAAAAAAAAAAAAAAACAAATCTGGGCTAGCATTTCCTAAAGGCTGGGGGGTCGGTGTTGGGAAGTCCCCAAACTAAGGGCACTTTTTACAGCATTGAATTTTTCTGCCAGAGTTAAGGTCATCACCGCCCTCTCCTGGCCATGCCGCTCCCCATCACCGGGTCCCCCCACTGCAGCACTGCCCAGGCCCCCCCGTAACCCCCCTTGGCCCCTTGCTTCAAAGTCTGCTTTCACCACTGAGGCTGCTGATTGAGGTGGGTTTGGACTATGACCTGGGCTGTGATATGGGGCAGGTCAGGTACAGTCCCACAGAGCGAGAAAAAAAAGTGGTAGAACCCCATCAAAAAGCTCCCAAATGCGCTACAACTAAGCAGGATCCAGGAGGGATGGAATGGGAAAGGAGAAGTGCATCCCTTTTCTTGTCCGGAACAGGGACCCAGCTTGCAGCCTGCCCAGGAAACACCGATTTAAACCATGATTTTTCCTGTATCTCCCAAAAAGAAAAAGCAAAAGTCTCCCAGAGAACCACCCCTCTGCCTCCAAAACACCTTCCCCCATCAGACCTCAACTTAATGTCATCGGTGCAACAAACTCCTAAACTCTAACACTCTTTCTTCTAGAAGCATTTTGTGGTTTTTCTGAGCTGCTATTCTCCTCCCTTCCAACCCCAGCGACCTGCTTGCCCTCCTATCCTAAATCTTCATAAAGAAACAACTTCTCTAGAACCACACGCCAGCGAAAAGCCTCCGTGGCCACAGCGGTTGCTGTTCGCTGGGGGACCCGGCCAAGGCAAGAGAGGAGAGTCCCAGCTGCGCCGGTGCAACAGCGAAGCCAGAGCTGCGGGGTGGCTGACGGGAAAGAGATTTGGGGGTGGAATAAAAGGCAGAGGAGGTTGAGAAAGAAATATGCAAATAGGTATAATGACAAGATTAAAGCAGCGGTAGCAGAAAGAAAAGCAGAGAGAAAATGGGGCTGGTCCTTTGAAGAGAAACCATCCAAGAAGCCCCTCCTGAGGGGATCGGGCCAAGCCAACAAAGACATTTGGCTTCTTGCAGTTGGAGGGACGCAGAAGCGAACCGGCCATGCGATTCTGGAGAAACACATCATCCACGCAAGAGTCTCAAACAGACCCACTCGCCTTGGCTAGTAGTTATCTCTGGCAAGCAAGCACGACGTGATTAATCCCTTCCATCAATCATCTCAGCAACCAGAATTTGATCTGAGGCTAATAAATCTGTCTAATTGGTTTCTCCCCATTAGCTCTTTTTCGGAACCGCTTTGTACACGGAGAATCACGCCTAATAATTTATTAGATTTTTTTTCAGGGAGCTGCCGAGAATGAGAAGTTGTCCATGAGCATCCCTTTGAAAGCCTCGGAGAACTCATTCCTGTTGTTAGAAGACCTGCTGCATCTCAGGTGCAGAGGGAAGGGACTGGTTGATGCCCAGAGCTGGGAAAAATGCTCTGTCTTCTATTCCCTCCTCTATGAAACTGCTGTGCTACCCTTCCACTCCTCATTTTCCCCCACTGATCCCAGGTGGATGGTGCAGGCGTGGAGCACATGCCACATCCACCCAGCTAAGGGCCAACCCCCGAGAGGAGGCTTCAAAAGATGCAAGAAATCGCAAAGAAATCGCAAAGAAATCGCAAAACCCCTTATCCTCAACTTGCCCAGAGGAAAACTCTAATCACCCCCCAGAATTCTGCAGTTAGTCCTTGCCAAAGTCAATACATCAAGTATCCGCGGACAGGACAAGTTTAACAGTAAGTAATAGAGGGGAAAGATGGATGAGTTTTACACAATGCATCCATTTTGCATTATCTTTCCGTTCTAATTTGCTGGCAGGTTGCCACGTATTGAAAGGCTCTTTCGGGTGCTCTGAACATGCCCCAAAGCCAAGCCCACCTAAACTCGATGGGTTCCCACAACCGGCAACCCAACCCCAAACCTCGGCGGGACACGCTGCCTCTGACGAACGGGTGGCAGAGAACACACCAGTTCCCTCCCAGTCACCCCCAGCTGCGGGGCAGCTCGGTCCCTCCGCGACCCAACAGCCAGCGAGACACGTTGAGACATTTCCATCCCTTACGAAAAATTTAATATTTCGATTCTCAAATTGACCTTCATCAAACCTGACCCCCGAGCTGGCACCGGCTGGACTACAAACACGCCAACAAACATGATGTTAAAGGCAAATTTTCTTGCAGACCATGCGGAGGGGTGGCAGAACTGGAACTTGTTCCTCGCCCCATCTTTTACCCGTCGACCTCGAAGTGCTTCCGAGACCATCACCGGAGCACAGCACAACGCGACAAACCCTAAGGCAGCCGCGCAAGGGAGCGCGCAGCGTCATCTGCGTGTCCTCCAAGCGTGGAAGGGCGCACTGCCGACTCCGCACGGGCGTTAGCGTCCCTCCATCCCCCATGCCGATATAAAAACCTGAATAAAAGCACAGGCGAGAGAAAGCATATTCTGCATTGTGGTGCATTCTGCACATTTCAGAGCATCTCCCTTCACGCACCGGGGCCGACTTTGAACAGAAAAGGTCCCAAGCGTGGATCCTCACCCAGCCACCTGCCTTCAGCAGCTACGACATCAGCCACCGACCCAGGAGATATCTCGGGCCACCAGGTCTGGACTTTGGACCAGCTGGAGGAAGGTCTTTGCCATCCTCCCCCAAATCCAACGATGCATAGAATAAAAGCTCAGGTGGTGCGAAACACCACAGCATGGCCCCGCCGCCTCCCACCCTTCGTTACTGCCTTCGTTAGGGTGCTGGGGATGGGGTTTCAGCAGGCAGCTGGGTGCCACCCACGAACCTCTCGCCCACTTCTCCTTGCCACGAGAGGGCACCTCTGCCCGCCTCCAGTGCCCGGGATGCATTTCTAACTGGTTTCCAGTGGCTCTGATGGTGCTGTGGGATGCTCTGGGATGAGTTGGAGCTTGGCAAAGCGAAGCTTCGGGCAGCTCCCACGCAGCCGGCGTCAGCGGGAACCCCAAACCCCGTCAGCACATGCTCTCAGGCGGCTCTTAGACAACGCTAATTTCCCAATAATTAAGCATCATTAGCCGGGTGACCGACAGGCGTCATTTAGACACGTTTCATATAATTTTGCCTACAGAAAGTGGCCGGGGCCATCGTTTTAGTCTGTATTTCCAGCCCCCCCAGAGGGCGGGGTATTGGCCTCTTACTGCAGAGCTTACAAACCCCGCGGGCTCGGAGCACGCCGAGGATGGGAAATAAGGAGGGATTCGCTCAGGCCGAGGGGAGCTGCAAGGATTCAGGGCCCCCGACGACTGCAGGTGCGCAAGCACGTGCCAGCGCGAGAAAGGAAGAGGAAACAAAACTGTCTTGTGACTTCTGAGGGGTTTTCTGAGCGAGGTCTGTGTCGGGGGGAGGAGGAGGAGGAGGAGGAGGCAGAGCAGGGACCCGTGGCTTTGAAGGCTCCTCTGGTGCGACGTTACAGTGCCGGAGAGCGGCAGGACCACGACTCCGCAGCCCCTCATGCCTGGCAGGTACGAATTTGTCAGATAAGACTGGATCAAAAATCAATATAAGAGAGGCTGCGTGCGTGCCAGTGGCACCGAGCCTGTTTTAAGCCAGATCAGGTCGAACCAGTGCAGCGATTGCACGCAGACAAGCCCTCCGAGATCAAAGCTGACTCGTAAAGGGAGAATCCAGAAGTTACAACACAGATTATACTATCTCACAAACTTAATTCAAGGGTGGAGACCCTTTTACCAAAACTCAAGTTAGAACCCGTGACTCGGCCCTGCCAGTCCTCCCAGTTTGGGTGGGAAGGTGGTGAGGTTTCAGACCTCCAGCAGCACGCTTGTCCCCGGTGCGTCGGGTACATATCCCAGCCCAGATCCCAGGCGGGAGCCCCCAAAGCCCCTTCCAGCCCTGGCAGCGGCATCATCAGGATGTCGCACAGACCTGCGGCAGGTTTGGTGGCGCAGCTGGGGTAAAGCCGCGATGTTTTTTCCACTGAAAACTACAAGTGAAATCAAAATGTTTCCGTTCTTCTGCTTAAGGGAAGGCAAAGAGAAGAAACTCACTGAGATTAAAAAGTACAAGTGAGGTTTTTCTTTTTTTTTTTTTTCTCCTTTCTTCATTTCCAGCATAAATTTTCAATAGAAGAGAGTTCTTCACCAAATCTGGTTGAAACCAGACTCGCTTTCTCTTGCGTTTCCTCTTCGGAAAGGAGGTGAGGGCAAAGCAAAACTCTTCTAAGAAAACGCGACCTAGACTTTTCATTGCAAAATGAGAAGGTAAGGTTTCTCATGCAGAGCCCAACAAAAAAAAACAAAAACAAAAAAAAACCCCAAAAAAACCAAAAAATCATCCTTTGGGGGCAGGAGGAAAGATGCCAAGGAACCCAACTGGGACAGGCAGCGGTGCCCAGGGAGCCCACAGGGATGCGGCCGTGCTCCTCCTTAGGCATCTGCTGGGGTTTGGGAGAGGGTTAAACCCCCCCCGGCTGCTCCCTTCGTCCCACCGAAGCTGGACCAGCAGCAGAAGAGATGTAAAGTTTCCAGACAGGGCAAGATGTCTCACGTTTGTTAGTTTTGGGGTGGTTTTTTAGCAAAGGGGTCGTGAATGAGAGAAGAAAAGGAAAAGGTTGAGGGTAGGACAGGGCAGGAGCTGGAAAACAGCAAAGATGGGGCTGTTCTGTACTCCTCTGCCGCTGACCCCAGTACAGCGTAAACAGCGGTGCCGAAGCAAAGCCATGGAAAGCCCAGCCCTGCTTTGGCACAGGCACCACGAAAAGCCAACCCAACAAACACACACCGAATAAACGCAATGCGCCGTTAGGGAAATCCGGCACGAAGCTCTCTGAACGTCTGATCTGGATTTTTTTCCTGAGCGAATTCCCCTCGGAGGTGTTCGTGCCCTCTCTCCCGTCCGCCTTCCGTAAACCGTCGCATCGCCACGTTTTACTGGCACAAACAGCGGCCGAAAGCAGCTTTCGAAGTTGCACGAACAAGTATTTGGGGGAAACCAAACATAAAATTTGCGCTGTGCAACTATTCCTGCCAGGCATGCAGGGCACAGGAACATCACGGGGCGGATAAAGGCTCACTGGGGGAAACTCTTCATTCAAGCCATGGCTTTTAAAGAGTCGCAAACACTCTCTCCCCCCAAGACCTATCACATATAAAACTCACAGCCCCTTCGCATCTCTGCCATAAGCAAGAAGAGGCTACGGATGTCAGAGAAATTTGTTGCATTATTAGCTCAGCTGTAACCGAAGGCTAAACAATGACTATATAAAGTTCACATAAAGTTGTATATTTAGGCTCAAATTCAGCACATGCCTCATTTTAGCATCGAAGCAGCCCCATTAACTTCAAAAGGATGGCTTCCCTGTTTTAAAGCACATCCTTAGGAGCCTTGTGAATCCAAGCCTAAAAGCACATTTATATGAGGTTCTTGGCTCCTGGTGAAATTACACCCCAACAAACAATTCCATAAAAGCCTATAGCAGCCACAAGCTCTTCTTCCTTAGAGAGGTGGCAATTTTCTTTTAGTCTTTGCTCATTTGATCAATTTGTTTGTAAATACTTCTATGCCAGAGGCTTGAACCCCAGGAGATCACAAAACACACCTGAATGTCTCCGCAGCAAAGAAAACATATATACGCACGTACAGAGGGGTGTGTATATATATACCTACACAAGTCCTGGTGATCGAGTCTGCTCGGACGTGACCAGTATTAACCAAGGAATAATTTGGCTGAGGTCGACAGCCCTGGCTGGGAGGCAGAACGGCCGAGCTCAGCCCTGGCCGGCAGCGTTGCCGTTGAGGACGCAGCATTTCCCGGCACCGCGCCGGCAAACGCTGCTATTGCTTGGGATACCTTAACACACATCGTGGTTAATTGCGGGCGGTTCTCTGCACGTGACCCAACCAGAAGGTCTGATCCCACGGCCTTGGATCGCGCGGGAGTTTAGGCAAAGCCAGTGCTTTGCAGGTGATAAACGCCAGAGAAAAATGTAGAGGGAGAAGGGAGCAGCTCGGGCATGGCTGCATCCCCACCTTGCCGTGCGGCAGCTCTCTGCCCCTTATCCCGCACCTCATCCGTAGCTCCCCAGCCCGTGTCCATGCGCGCTCCCGAAATTCCCAGAGTTGGGCAAACTTTTCGCCACAAGCACGAAACGTAACGGCTTTCCGCACAGCTAAGAGCTAAAAAGTAAGGGGACAAGTAACACCTCTGGACCCGCCAGCTCGTGCCACCAGCATCCAGCCCCTCCTTTGGGGCATCGGGGGGCGAAGGGGCAGGACCCGGGGCAAGGTGGGGGCCGGGAACTGCTGAAACCTCCTGGGTGTCAGCTGGCGGATCCAAATCTCCAGAAGTAAGAAGGAATTCCGACAGTCAGATTTTTTTTCAAGAGCGCTCAGCACATCAGGCGCTAATCGCTTCTGAAAACGGAGCTTTTATTTAGACGTTTAAATGCGAGTTGGAAAAATCTGCCTCCAATTGTGGGTGAAAATCTGGCCCTGAGAGCCTTTTTTTTTTATTCTCTTCCCTTTTATTTGGCTCTAGATCACAATTCTCCTGTCTCTTTTACGCTCCGGTCCGGGAGGCTGCTCCCCTAGGATCTCCTCTTTTAACTCCGTAAAAAAAGGAAACTACAGCGGGGACCCTTCGTCGGAGTCAAAACTTTCTCCTTTTTGTGCAAATCAATTTCCCTGTAATCTCAAGTGCTGTTTACACACGGCAATGCCCCCGGACCGGGCGGGATTTGCATCTCGCCGCGCGCTGCGTGGAGCCCTGCCAGCTCCCAGCGGTTCCACGGGGCTGCTGCCGCTTTTATTATAGGCGGACGGCGTTCACGGCATCTTAAACTCAACCTGCTGGATTACTCTTAAAAATAAAGCGCGGACCTAGTTCTGCCGGGGACGCCCGTGGATTAGGGGTTTATTTTCTTAAACCGGGTTGCTCCGTACGGACCAGACAATTACAGTAGCCAGAAAAGTGTGAAATTTCAGCTCTGACCATGTCAGGGCTCCCAAGTGTCAGTTACAATAAAATAAATGACCCATTTCCTGATGGATCGCGAGGGCTCCTCCGAGACGGACGGACAGATTTTTTTTATGTTTGTTTATTTTATTTTCTTTTTTCTTTTTTTTTTTTGCCTGACGGGAAAGCTGCGCTCCCCTGCTCTTTCGCGTCAGGAGGTGGGAGCGGAGCAGAGATGCTCTCGCTCCTCTTCCCCTGCCCTGGCAGTGCCCTCCCGCCTGCTCCCATCCAATTCCCACCGATGTCCCCGCTTCCCTCCCGCCGAGCTCCACCAGCTCCCGGCCCCTCGCCTCCAGCCAGAATCTCCATAAACTGTCCCCCCGCTCTTCGGGTTTTATTAGCCTCATTGGGGAAGTTCCCGTGCTGGGGCTGTACCGGCAGTCGGAGCAGGCTGGAGCCAAGGCAGCGGCACGGGGAGGATGAACGGTTCCCCAAAAGCACTTCCCGACACACACAGCCCACCCGGGTACCCCAAAGTCTCCCCTCCGAACAGGCACTGGCACCCTAAAGCCGCAGCGATACCGAAAAGCAGCCGACTTCGCTTCAGATGCTCCTAAAATGAAGCCAAACCTTAGGGAAGGGGACAAGAGTCGGGCAGTGTTCCCTAGGGGAAGGGCTGGCAGGAGCCAGAAATGGGCTGCAGGACCCCAACCCTCACGAGACCCTTCCCAGAAAGCCCCATCCATTGCCAACTCCGTCCAGAGGAGAAAACCCAGCTGGTTTCAATTATAGCACAATTTTTTCTTTTAAATCTATATACTTAAAACCGTGAAGACCGCTCCAGCATCTTCAAGAGCGGGCTGTGGACACCGGACATAAACCGATGGGGAACTGGTTTCCACTGCCCTTCAGCAGGTTATTCCATCAGAAGCAGAAGACACACACTGGTTTTAAGAAAACCGGCTGGAAACACCACCTTACGTTAACTTTCCCACAGTTTCCCAGGGGTGCTACCAAGGCACGAGCAGTGTGAAACCTCCAGCCTGCTTTGGACTGAGCCACCTCGGCTCAGGGCAGGACTCCGGTGGAGAGGGACCTTCCGAGGTCACCTTGGCCAACCCCAACCTTCCCCCAGCCCGTCCCCTCCGCAGGGACACGGGTCTCGATGCCACCTGGGCAGAACATCTCCGGGTTCACCAGAAAACACACAAGGACAAGGACGGACAGACGGACGGAGACGCATGGACACCCCCCCCCCAGCACCTCTTGCCGAAACAAGGAAAACCTTCCAGCCCAGCCCCCTGCAATCCCCCTTGCTCCACGACCTCCAGGATAAACTTGCGATTTTCAGGTAAACCCCAGCAAAGATTTGAGCTGAATTCCCCGCAGGGTTCGCACATTTGAGCGGACGACCTGGGAAGGCAGCCGGGATAAAACACCACCCAAACATCCCTGGAGCGGACAAACACCCCCCCTGGGTCTGGGCTTCTCGTTTTATAAAATAAATAGGTTAAGAAAAACGTTCCCGGTGAGCAGAGTGTTCCGTAACTGCCTTCCCAACCCTCCTCCTGCCTCTCCCTCCAGCAGCTAAAAGCCACCCCAAGCCGACGCAGGACGATGTAGGACATCAGCCCCATCGCCGATGCAGTTTCCTCTTATGATGCTTGTTTTCTTAAATTTTTTTAAAACTTTGCCGGGCAAGTGCGTGGGGTTTTTTCACCTTCCCCCCCCTCAGGTACCCAGTGCTGGACCCCATCGGATGATTCCCCTGCCTCAAACTGGGCAGAATAAGAATTTAAAGGTGCGCAAAGGCTCAAACCCGGGGGTCAGCGAGGAGGACGAGCGGACCTTGCAAACTACTTCTTCGGCCGGTTCCTCCCCGCTGTCCCCTGGTCTGTCGGGGGCCGGCGGGTGGCCGGGAACCCCCCAAACCAGGACACCCACGCCCCCGGAGAGGCAGCTGGCGGCGCTGTTCCAAAGTGGGTGATTTAGGTGCATCCTCGCTTAAGCTTTTAAATGCCTCCGGTGATGGTGAAAATTAGTTTTCACCTACAACTTTTGAAAAGTTTCTCTCCAGTGGGGGGGGGGGTAGGTAAAAAAAAAGAAAAGCATCACAAAAGTCTCTGCAACCTCTTTAAAAGGCTTTTTTTTTCCAGAAGAAACCTGCAACCTCCAGGTTCTAGGCTCCTCAATTTTTCAGTTTTCTCCCACTCCCCTCCTTAATTTTTGGGAAAGAGGGAGGCATCAGCACCCCCCTGGGGGCTTCCCTTAGGCATTTGCTTTAGGCTCCCACTTCTCCCCCTCAAATCTCTTCTATAAAACCAAGGGCATCATTAAAAGCAGCAGAAAAAACCCAAACCCCACACCTTCCGTCTCCATCAACGGAGGCACCTTCCGCTCCTAAATCCAGCAAACCTGGCGGGCAGGGGGATGGCAGGGGCTGGAGCTGGTGACCCCGGCAGGGCAAAGGGGCTGGAGATGTTTCCTCCTGCTCCAGCCTGGAGCTGCAACTCCCTGGGCCAACCCTGGGCCATTCCCAGAAGCCTGAACTCGCCCCAAACCCTCCCGGGAACTCTGGAAAACATTAACGTCGCTGGGGGCTTGGGCAGGCAGAAATCTCCTTTTCTTTTTTTTTTTTTTTTATATATATTTATTTTTTTA
>VFFE01008394.1:1940174-1956432 GCA_008921705.1 Burhinus oedicnemus
CCCCCCCCCAGCTCAGCCAGGGCAAAACCAGCCCGGCAACCCCCCCTCTCCCCCAAAGGGAAAGAGCTCTCCCCTCGCTGCTTTAAATGTTTCCAGCAACTGCAGCAGCAATCCAGTGGGATTTCTGGAGCCAGGGAAGGGCTGAGCAGCAGCGTGTACCCGGGCACTGTCACTTGTAAAACCCTCTCTGGCCTTACTCCTCCCCCAGGGTTTTCTTAAATTGGGCTGTAGCTTCAAAAAAATCACTCGGAGGAGTTGATTTTATTTTATTTTATTTTATTTTATTTTATTTTATTTTATTTTATTTTATTTTATTTTATTTTATTTTATTTTATTTTATTTTATTTTATTTTATTTTATTTTTCGTGTGAGTTTACAAACATTTTCAAATTTTACTGCCTCGCTCTCCTCTCAATGTAAAGCCGCTTCTGATTTTATACGTAAATCCTGATTTGGGGCAAAGTTGGGGTTTTTTAAAGATTTCAATCTTTGAATCAGGCAGAAATGGTCTCAATGAGTTTTTACAATTTATCTACAAGTTCAACTAATTCTGGTTGCCATTTAGGAGTTGGGGGAAATTTCTTAAGGGAGAAGGTTGAAGCTGGCTGGTAAATGATGCAGCTGAGATTTCAGTGAAATGGGGGTTTGATAGGAAAGGCTGTAATCACTGCAGCCTGCTGAAGTGTCGTTGATCTGAGGCAGAAAACATCTAAAATAATTTTTTTTATGACAGATTAGCAGTAAACAAGAACAGATTATATTCTGTTGTTTTTCTGCCAGTTATCATCTGAATCTTTCTTTAATTTGGTTTTTTTTTCTGGTGTATTTTTTTTAATCTCTGGTGATATCACTAGTATTTAATTTGGACATTAAAGATGCACTTAGAAACCCCAGAAACCTTTAAAAAAAATTTCATTTTTGAAAGTTTGAAAATATGCATTCATGGCTATCTAATAAATATGGGCTGAAAGTTTTCAGTAAAATAACAGGTCATAAAGGCAAAAAAAATAAGGATTTTGTTTTCACCGAATCTGTTTCAATCAAATCTCAACTAGCAGAAATAATCTGAATAGGGAGCGAGCCTGTCCTTAAAACATAGGTGGGAATTCAACAGAATAAGGAGAGTGAGGGTTACAGTTGGGAAATATTTCCTTTTACTTAAGTGGAATCCCAGTTTAAACCACCTTTTGTTCAGTTTTTATTATGTGGAAAATATTCATGACTGGAAAAAGCAGCTCATATCTAAGAAGATCCAGTTGATTAAAGCTCCCGTTGATAAATTTGTTAAGAGTCAAAGTTGCTATGAAATGAATAGTTTGCTTTAAAACAAAATTAAGGTTTGAAGCAGATTATTAATGGTCTGGGTCTCCGTGCGTTTGAAACACCCTCCTGGCATTTGAAAGCAGTTTGGCTGGAGCGGAGGAGCGTCCCCAGCCCCCAGGAAGGGGCTGAGCGCTGGGAAATGCCCCTCTGCTGCCTGGAGAGGGGCAGGTTGAGGAGCAGCAGTGCTGAAGGTGGAAATGGTTAAACCTACAGCTCGCTGGAAGATCTGCCTGTTCCCTAAACATCTCAGCGCTCCGGTTAAAACCAAAGCAAAGGCTGCAATAAACTCTTGCCTTCACCATCGACTCCCATCCTGAAAAATCCTTTCGTTCTGGCACTAAAGAGCCGGATTCTCTTTAAAACCGACCCAACAGAAAACCCACAACCAAACAACTCTTCGCTTCTCCCCTACAGCTGCCGCTTGGCGTTTTGGGGGCTCCCACCGGGGCAGGGTGCTCAGCTCCGCCGGGGGCTGGTGGCGCTTCCCAGGTCTCCTGGACCAACCACCTGAATTCCTCGCTGGGCTTTGCAGAGACACAGGGAACTGTTCGAATTTCCACCCAACAAAGCCGCTTTGCGTAGATTTATTTCCCTCCCTCCCTCCATGGTGGAAAGGGTTCAGTTTGGGTTCTTCTGTCCCTTCCGTTGGGTAAGTGGTAAACTCCAAATGGGAGGAAAGGAAAACGCTGATCAGAATGAGCCCTGAAATGTTGCTGTTCAGACAGTCCCTTTAATTTGGACTTTTTCCCCCAAATGCATATGCCACCGCTTCTTTATAGCGGACCTTTCGAACCTGTCGATTTCGTTTTTCTTCCTCAAAAATCACCGGGAGCGGCCGGACACGGCGCCGGAGCAGCCATTTCTCCTGCGGATGGCTGGAGCGGCCAGGGAAAGTTTTGGTCTTGGGACGATGATAAACCAAACTAACGTGGTTGAGGAAGCGTCGCGGGGGACGAATCCTGCCGTTGCTGAACTCCCCCTGACCTTCTTTCAAGTAGGCGCCGCTCTTTTGAACCCCCCTCCAAACATTTGCAGCACTTATAAAGCACAGATTAAATGTTTTCCTTTCAGTAACTGTAGGTATTTGTATCGGATTTCCTCCAGTCTGAAATAAATGCATTTACATCAGATTTACGCTCCGCGAGCACAAATTTGGGGGCCCTATAATTTTTTGAAATCCCCCCAAGTCCAGCGGGCTCTCCCGCGCTCGCTGCTTTTCATCCCGCCACTTTTTAAACTCCCTGTAGCAGGAGGCAAGGAAAGGCTCGGCCGCTACCACCGTCGCCTTTTTTTTGCCTAATTCTTTCTACCCAAAACAAGCGTATCCCGGGAGGTGGGAAGCTGCGCGGCGACACTTTCTGTTGCGGGATCGCTTTAAAAAATATAGGTCATTTCACAACCGAAACCTTGACCCGTACCCCACCGCGGGTGCCGGGGCACCCGCACCGCTGGGCTGCCGGAAAGGTGACGTTAGGAGAGCAGCAAGGGCAGGAGATGGAAATAATTCCACGTTACTGAACCAGCCACTTGGGCAGGCGCCTTGCCGTGGACCGGGTTGGCTAGTTTCTCATCCTGCTGGTACATTATTTGGGATTTAGCGGGACTGATTATTTCCTCTCCTTTCCCGCAGCTCCACCGCTCTAATCTCCCCAGCTGGATGGTTCTGCCCCTGTCTTTGCTCGAAGCAGGGAATAAAGGATGGTTTTCGCATTAAGGTAGCCGCCCGCAAGGTGAAGTGCTCACGGGGTACGGCACAGGTAGTTTTAATGCTAGGGAGAATCCGGATCATCCCTGCAGCCTCTCGAAGCGGGGATAGCGCCGGCTACACAGAGCTAAAAGTGGCGATTGAGAGATTTTTTTTTTTTTTTAATATGCAATTCGGTGGTTTAAATAAATCTTCCCCGCGCGGACGTTACAGGTGCTGTCGTGGGCTTTTTGTTCCACCAGTTACCATCCTGCAGGTCCCCGCTCCCAGCGGATACAACAAGCGTTTAAGAAAACTGAAAGAAGCCGAGCGTGCAAGAAGGAGAAATCCAGATTCCCCGTGTTTTGTGGTTCCCATTTTGAGTTGTTGTTAGGGGGGGGTTCTTTCCCCCGGCAGAACTGGAACTCAGGAAGGCTCCGAGACAGCCACCCCAGTGAGCTGAATTCGTCAAGAACAACCGCCGGAGCCTTAAAAGGCCCTAGGGTTTGTTTGCAGTTAAAAGGGAGTATTGGCATTTAAAAACATATCTGGTATTTTGCCATTGTGAAAAAACCTGTTCCATTCCCGCGAGCACGGGAGGGGGAGGCAGGTCTGAACCCAGACGAGAGGGTGAAGTTCCACACTCCAAAGATGCCCTGTAAATCCGGCCAGTGTCCCCAGCGCAGCTCAAGGCGAGCGCTGGGCAGGGTTAAGCACGAGGGACGGGACGAGGAGCCAGGCAAACCCTCGCTGCCTTCGCTTGGAGCCAAAGCTGCTTTTGCCACATTTTGGGAAGTCCGAGCCTCCTGGCAGAGTCCCAGTGCCCGGGATCGGGCGTACGGTTTCCCTTCCCGACAGCACCAGCCGTTGCTGTGCGGGATACAGAAGATGCCATGCGGGATACAGAAGATGCCGTGCGGGATACAGAAGATGCTGTGCAGTAGCCGAGGCTGCGAGAGGGCAGCGGGATGCCAGGCAGCCCCGGGAAAGCAGGGGGAAGCTGGAGACAAGCTGTGGGGTCAGGGTTTGGGGCAAAGAAGTTCATATTTAGGACTTACGCTCTGCCAAGCTGCAACAGTGCGAGCGGGAATAAAGCGGGTAGGAGTTCCCTCCTCTGCGAGACATCCTTGCGGGTGTTTTAGGGAGAGAAACGAGCTCCCAAGAAAAGCTCTGAGCCTCTCTGTGCCTTCGAGAGCAGCAACGCTGGGTTAAGAACGGAATCGGGACCGAATCAGGACCAGAGGTTGAATGATACACCAGTGACTGTGATTTCAGGGGTTGAAAAACTTAAAAATCCCTCCTTCCTCTCTCCCTGTGATTAGCACAGCAAATGCTAATACCGACCGATCGTAGCCGGATACAATTGGGAATCTCAGCTCAGCCTAACGCTCACACACAAAATGGAGCAGAGAGTGTTATTTTCACCTGGGACATGCAACACCCGAAACCCCTCGCCGGCAGAGCAGAGGTGCCCTGAGCGGTGCCGCACAAACCAGCGACCGAAGAGCGCTGCTCCGCAGGGAAAGGGAAAAGCCTTACTGCCTGCATCCCCTGGGAACAGGAGAGAGGTGTAAACCGTGCCACTGAAAGCGAGATGTTAGAGCTAAGCCCTAAGGAGTTTCTTGGGAAGTTTGCGGCATTTCCATTTCTGAAAACTTTTGGGAATGGATCAGACTCGTCCTTTCAGAGTGGTTTAAGCGGAGCTGAGGCTGTCTGGGAGCAGGGGAGGGAATGGATGACCTCCTAAGGTCACTTCAAGCCCTCTTTTCCGTGATTACAGGGACATCTAATACTTGAAATGCTTTGCAATCAAAGCTGCCCTTGAGATGGTTCAGTGTCCCAAAGTAGAGCAGAAGGACCGTTTCAGGAGCGCAGCTGTGATCTTCCCAACGCGTTCCCGAATTCCCGAAACACCAACTCCTCCGGTCAGGTCTGCTGCGGGGAAGAGCAGAGCTCGCTCAGGAAGCCCCGTGTGGATGAACCAGGGCAGCCCCAGCTCTCCCCTTGCATTGGCAGGGAGACAAATGCCGCGGCTGGGTGAAACCTCAGCGCAAGTGTCCTCTGTCCCCAGCCCGGACCCAGCTGAAGTGACTCGTGTCACCAAGAGAAGGCAGGAGACCACAGGTGAGGCTACGAGGGTCGCGCTGCTGTGGCTGTGATGGGCTGAGGCTGGAGAGGAGCGAGGTTTGCACCAGTAATGAGCCCCCCCCCCGTGACCCTGGAGAAAGCAGATGTGGGCACGTGGCCCTTCTCTAGGTCAGCACGTCACGCGTCACCTCTGCGCTTCCCGAGACCTGAACCGGCAGGCAGAGGTTGGGTGTTGGAGGCATCGACCGGTGGGTATCACGCAGACGGAATGAAACGCAGGCAGCGCCCGCCTGCCTTTGGAAACAACTTCTGCGTATCGGGGTTGTTGGGGGGGGGTTTTTTGTTCGAAAGGTTGCAAAATTTTAGAGTGATGCTGCTGTCCAAACTGCATCACCAGCAGATGCCCTGAAACAGCCGTAACTGTGAACCCTGGGTCAACATTTAACGTTGCTGGATATTTATTTCACTCTATTAACTTTATATCCTACAGAGGCACTTAATGAGAGGAAAACAAATAGGTTGCACTTTGGAGAAACAAGATATCCGAGTTGGCTGGGAGCGAAGGACCCAGAATACATATAATAAAGACACCCGGGATAAACTATTCCATTTTATTGATTAGCAACTGTGCTAGGAGTGTAAATTGGTTACTTGTAACTATTATAGTGCATCATTTATTACAGCAGGCACCACAGTCCCGCATGGGTGAAAAGCTTTTGGAGACCCTGGCGTGCTTGTGTGCTGCTAGCTAAAGGACCAAGCCACGTGTTAAGCAGCTCCTGTGAAAGTAGTAATTACTCCCTAATAGCACCGAACTCTTCATCTACACTAATAATGTCCTTCTGAGCCTTTATCTTCACGCAATATAGACACAACGCTTTTTGCTGGAGAGGCTGGTTGTGCCGGGGAGTTGTAGAACTACCAAGCAAGAACTCGCCTCTGCCGGCACCGGTTCATTCCGCGCTCTGTGGTCTCCCGGTGCCGGAATAGAGGTAGTGGTTGAAACCAGCCTGTGTCTGACAGTGTGTCCCAGCAGCACTTCTTAGAAGAGCAGAAAAAAACCCCCAAACAACCCACTTTTTAGAGAGGAACTGCAAAATGGATAGCCTTTATGTGGAGACACGTATCTCATCATGCTGGATTTCTGCACGTGTTTGGGACGAGACGCACCGGGGGCACTGTGCCAGCACAGCGAAACCCTCTCCCACGCCAAAACCACCAACACTTCGATTTTGCCATGATGACTGCAGTTCCATGAAGGGCTGCTTCTTGCTCAGCCCTGTCAACCAGAAATCCTCCTTCTTTCCCACACAAATCCCTGATGTAGCTGAGCCAGCACAAACCTGGGAGGACACGCACATCCACACACATCCCTGCCGCATCCAGGCGTGCGGGCTTACTGCTCCCAGCGGCTCAGCTGAATGCCATGAAAATAAAATAAAATAAGAAAAAAACCCAAACCCAGGCTGGCAGACCTGAGGGGAAGGTTGTAACTTGGATAACCTCCTGCAGAGCTCGGGGGAACCGAACTGCGGAGGGGCCGGCGCTCCGCAAGCCAGCGCAGCCAGCCCCGGGCACAGCTTCGCTTCCGTAAGGATGGGAGCTGAGCTCGGCTCGCGGGTTAGGCTGGCACAAACCTGATCCTGCTCTGCTCCTTCAACAGACTGAAGCTGGCTGTGACGGGGAGCGTTGAGCAGCAGGTACGCGCCTGGGAGCAGTCCCTAAACTGCTTTTTTTTCACGTGTTAAAATGGAACGGGTCCAGTTCTCCCAGCGAGAGCCGAGGGAAGCGGGGCAGGTCAGCCACTGGGGAGAACGTCTTAGCAGGCACGCAGCCACAGCAGAGCTGACGGGCAGTGGATGTACCTCCTGCGCTCTGATGGCACGCTTAACATCTGCGGAACATCTGCTCTCCTGGCTCCAGCTGCGCAAGGGCAGGGTGAGGTGGTGGCCTCACTGACCCATGTCCCCAGCAGCTGTAGAGCCCCGGAGAAACGCTCCATCGCTCGCTCAGGGTGGAAAAAGCCCAAATGGGTGCTCAGCTCCGGCTGCCACCCCTCACCCCACACAGGCGACGCCGTGCCACCGCCCTCCACCTTGTTAACCGATGCCGCCTCACCCTTTCCTACTCTTTTCCCGTCTGCCACTCTCACATCCCAAGTTTTCTCCTCTCAGAGGGCTCGTTTTGGGGGGCAGAGGCTGTTTTCAGTATTTGGGGTTTGCACAAGGGGTCACAGACCACAGTCGGGATGTCACCAGACCTGATGGTGACAAAAATAACAATGAGGGGAGCTATTGGTTTCAGCAAAGTTATTCCTCCTGTAAGAAAGAGAAGGAGCAGATTGGATCTCTCTAAGGTAGCGCTTACGCTTGGCAAAAGATGGAAATTAAGGAACTTTTTACCGTGGAGGGAGGCGCTATGTGGAATTAAGGTTTAGACCAACACCACATGCATTATGCCCACAAGCCATGTCCATTCTTGATGTCGTGATATAGTAATGTTTAATTGCCAGTAATGTAAACATATTTTAAAAGGTTATTTTCCTGCTCTGTAGGTCGATGGACCTAATGAAGCAGCTCTAAGTGGGTTTGAATTGCTTTGATTAGGTGCTCGATTTCCTGTTTACCTCATGGAAGCGGGTTCGGTCCTGCCCTGCTAACGTATATAAAGCCCTGAAGGGTCTCCTCCGCACGCAGAACGGGCTGACACCCTCCGGGCAGCTTCAGAGAAAGGTAAGAAGCTCTATAGCAGCCTCTCTTTTTCACTTTTTTTACTCTTTTTTTTTTTTTTATTAAGGTAACAGTGGGAGCGAACAGCGTTTGCGAGTGTCAGGCAGTAGCCGTAGCAGAGCAGGGACCAGCCCGTACCTTTGGCTGAGTTTTTCCCAAAGCGGTACAAGACTGGCCGTTTTCTCAGTCGTTTCGGCAGGAATGACCTCAGCAGTGTATGGGGTGGGTTCTAAAGGGAAAGAATGTTATTTCGGAGAAGGATTCAGTACATGGCAAACATCAGGTGGGGATCTGCACCTACACAGGGAAATGAGGAGAAATTGGTTCTCGGTTGCTTTTTGGGACCTCCCAGCTATGGATAAAACAGGGATAATGCTTCTTCCAAAGCAGCGAGTACTCCACAGGGGACTGGAAGACCTTCATGGTGCAAAGATCCCACCAGTTGGTCCTCCTTTTGTGAAGGAGTCAAATCACAGGATCAAAGGAGAGTAGGAATCACAGCAAACTCCCTGCCAGACAGGGCGAGCAGAGCTCGACTTCTCCAGTCCAGTGTCACACTGGCGAAGGGGATTTGTATTAACTAAAAAATGGGTTTTCAACACTCTCTGAAAACGTGGACTGCTTTTCCTCCCCGTTTGGGTAAATTCTGCAGAGAAGGAGTGCTGCCCTTTCTCAAAATTCAGGCTACAACGCATTTCGTCTCCCAGCGTCATAAATAATTACCCCGAGCAGAACAATATTCTTGCACAACTTAGCTATTTTCAGATCCATCATCATTCCCACAGTTATGTATCTCCAATATATTAAATGAAAAGCAAATAAGAGGGAAAAGCTCAGTTTAATCGTGACATCGGTTTTTGTTATCATTTAAAACACTTCTCAGCTTTTTGTATAATGGAATTTACTTCCGTTGTTAACACACCCTGTAACTATTTGTCTTTTATTACTTTAGTATTTTAGGGATTTTGCCAGTGTTCAGAGTATTACACCTTTGCTTTTAAGAGCATTCCTCAGAACTCGATGTATCGGAGATAACGTAACACATGTAGTATTTTTCTCACTTAATAGCAAGGGCTGAAAACATTTGTAGAAGATGTCACAATTTTCCAGAAATAAAAAACATCCAAACTTGCAAATTCTCGCTCTCTCCAAAACAATAATTGGGCTGTCGTAAGAGTACAAATAACTACTTAAAGGAGTAAAGTTCTATTGATGTATGAATAAATTTTTTGAGGGATGGGATCCTTCAGTCCTGATCTAGACCTTTGCTTTTTGTCGCTGTGTGATTCCTGTTGAGAGCAGCTCCCCGTTGCAATGCACCTTCCAGAAATATCTATACAAAGAGTGAGGTGAGGGACAACCAAATATTTCTGTGAGCCGTGATCAAAACCATTTTTGTATGGAGTTTGCAGAGCTGGAATAGTAATTAAAAGAGCTCAGATGTCCAAGGGCTGCTGAGCTGAACTGTGGACGTGAGGACTAGGAACAGCTTGAAACTAATAAATCTTGGAGTCCGATCCTGTCACTGTCCCTGGGATATTTTTCATAACCGATATGCGCCGACTCTGGCTGCAGTCCCTACACAAGGCATTATCCATCCCAGCAGAAAATCTCCCAGAAATTAGATCGGGCTCCTAAATCCTGCAGAACCGCAGTGCGGGATAAGCAGGATGCCGTTGCTACTGAATTGCCTGATCCGCCGGACGTTCCCGTTCGCGCGCTCCAGATTGAATCGACCCTTAAAGCACAATGAGGTACCCACAGGGTCAGCTTGTAAACATGGAGGAAGACAAAGCCCCGGCCTCCAGGAATGCGCGACCCACAATGAATTTGATGGTTACAATAAAAGTACAGGGAACGAACATTAAAAGACACCACGGTGGGAAAGAGCGTTGGCATTGAAAAAGTAGTTTAACTGGGAACGGCGGAAGAGGGCTTTGTAGGATGCAGAAGGCTGCTCGAAGCACAAGGACTGAAGAAACACATTTACAAGCACGGGCGCGTGCCCAGCCACCCCACATCCCTCTGGGTTCACTGTCCTGTCACTTATGTGTCCCATGTGCTACAGGGGCCGGACATCTGGATTGCCTTCTGCTTTTGAACAGAGAAACCAGCCAAGAAAATGATCTCTTTCAAAGTTCTCTCTCTGCTCCTCGCTTCTCTGGGCTTTGTTTTGATGGAAGAAAACGTCTCGGGGTAAGTGTTTTGGAAAGCTCACGGTGTATTTTGAGCCTTTTCCAGCTCCCCACTGGAGGCAAATGGACTTTTTCCATTGGCATCTTGGTAAGTAGGTGAGAACACGAGTCCTGAGGTAGATCTCAGATAATAGAGACAGCCAAGCGTACAGAGATGAGCAACTGATAAGAGAGAGATCAAACTAAAGCCCTGAGCCTTTGAGCCAGAGCCAGGAACTCCCAAGTTTTCCCTACAAACTTCATGGCTCTGGGTTAGGAGGAACAAGCTGGAAGTCAACCAGGATGAGAAGAAGGTTGGCTGAGAACTAGAAACAAGATGTAATCATCTCACATGAAAGAGGTTAGGGGGCATCCAGTATCTGGAAGCTTCTGAAAATATGACCAGTTACATAAAGCAGGTATTTAATAAAGACTTTCCCTCTCTTTCCCTGACTCCTGCTACAAAATTTCCAACTACCACCTGAGAATATCCAAAAGAATCCTTATTAGAGCAGTAGGAGCTGCTGCAATCCCAGCTAATAGTACTAAAAAAGGATCAGCCTTGAAATCCTTTGCGAACTTAGGTAGCCGCTGACTGTGTCTACACTGTCAGACCAGCACTGGTCCCAAGGTCAGCCTGTGTCTCCTGCCACCCGCCCCGAGCCTCTCGAGGACACAGGAGGTTTCCTTGGCCCCAGGTGTGCAACTCACTGGAGGAGAGAGCTGAGCACACTCGGTGCCTTAGCTTGGAGCCAAAGTCCACGTGAATCGGGCTACGGCAGGGAAAACCACACTGACTCCAGGCAAATATGCTGAGCTCATCCTCTCCTGAGTTCTCAAATCTGGGCTGCAATCGTGTTAGCAGCCAGCAAAATGGATGAGGAGCACGCTAGCCCCTTGCCTGGCCACCTCCTCACGTTACAACGCAGGAACGGTCACCTGGACCAAGAGAGCTTAAAAGCGATCACAAAACCTTGCTGCCTGCCGGGACCGCGTGGGCCACCACGTGTAACCCAAGCAAAACTCCGCACCGCGTGTGCTCCCGGTCTGCGCGGGACTCACTCCGTCTCTCTGCTCTTACCCCAGCGTAACCATAAGGACTCCCAGTGCCAGACCAGTGCAAAGACGCTACTCTGAGGCCACCCTGGCAAGCGATTACAGCCGCACCATGGATAACATGCTGAAGAAGAACTTTGTGGAATGGTTGCTAGCCAGACGGGAGAAGAAAAGCGAGTAAGTGCGTAGCCTTTCAGTGCTCCTATGATCCAAACTTACAGCCGTCATCAGCCAACTGATGGCTACAGAAGAATGTAGAGCCGAGGATATTTTTCTTGGACCGCAGCAGTGATTCTCTAGGGGGCTGGTTTTCTTTTTTTCTTTTATTTTTCTAAATCCTAGAAATGTTTCTGGTCTGTCGGCACACAGCACGACTATCCCTCTCCCTGTCCAAGACCTCCGCCTTCTCTGGCTGACGGGAGATGGAGTGGGAGGGAGCTGGGTTTTGCGGAAAAGCAGCATTTGGGCACCCTCTTGTGGCATCTCGGGCTGATCTCGTCCCATTCCGCCTTTCCAGCAACATCATCGAGCCATACAAGAGGGAAGCCGAGCCCCAAGTATCAGCTGCAAACGGCCAAAGAGTGGACCTGGGCACCCAGGAAGCCAAAGACTTCTTCGCCTGGCTTCTGAAAGCCAAGAAAAATCCGAGGTGAGATGGGAGAATAGAAAGAGAAAAATCTGGTCGCAGGGAGGGATGAGGTCCCCACGTGTTTAACTTTTGCAGGAATGTCTTGGGGCTGGCGTCGACGGTAACAGTGTCACATAGGAAAGCGAGAGGATTTTGGTTTCAAAAGGAAATGTCACGTTTTGCAATTCTGTCTCATGAGTGAGGAAAAGAACAAAGACAAAAAAACGCCTCTCTGATTTTTAAATTTCTCACACAATACAGATTTCAAAAATATAGATGATGGGGGTCTTTTTTTGGTGTTGCAAATGTCAGCACAGCCTCGTCAAAACCCAGCGCTTTGATAAGGTCAAAGCACGGACTTTTGACAGGGCTGAAGCGCATCCGCTCCCTAACATCCCAATGTCACCCAAACGGAGAAGTCAAAATGAAGTGCTTTGACCTAATCAAAACAAAGCCCTCTCAAAAGAAAACTCTCCAGCGAAAACCCAGATGAAATTGATACATTTCTGCAAAACATTTTGATTTGATCAAATCAACCCACAAGGGGGGGAAAAAAAAAAACCAACAAACCAACCCACTCGCTCACACTCTCAGCATGTTGACCAGTTCATTTTTTTTTAAAAAAAAGAAACAAACCAGTTCTTTCCTCGTATCGCTGCTACAAGCTCTTATTACGAAAAGCCTGTCATCTAAACGTGAAACCGCGCAGGAGAGATGCCTGCCTGACCCAGGAGGAATTTCCCAGTTTGTTTCTGCTCTGTCTCGAGTGTCCCCAGTAAAGGGCACAGATTTTATTTTTTTTAAAGATATAATCGTCTTAAAATCATCACGATGACGGTAACGATGGCGATACGAGCTCGCTCGGCACAGGTACCTCTGGGCAAGGTAACCGAGTCCATCTGGAGCTCTCTGCTGCTGCCGCTCGTGCCGTCGCTCCCCGAGCCATCTGGCCGAGAGCTCGCTCGTGCAGCTCAGCGCTGCACCGCTTTGTGCTGTGTCAGCACATCCACAGCCTGTCAATAGCCTGTTTCACCTCCCCCAGTCTCAGCTTATGTCACAAATGTTCAAAAAGCAAATTAGACACACGAGTCTAAAGAAAAATCTGTTCTCGGGCACTTTCTGTATTTAAAATTAAAAAAACCACCCCAACCCTCCAACAAATGAATGAGGGATACATTTCCTTTCTTTAACACGAAGGGGGTTTTACAAAACCTAACAGGTTGCTGCTGCTTAGTCTTAAAATGGTGGCAAGAAGGAAAAAAAGGCACTTACCGCACACAGCCCACATCCTTCAGGCACAATCCTAGTGTCTTCTAGCCAAAAAGATGGAATTTCTGACTCCAGGGAGTCATGGGACAGTCACCCAGAACAAGAATCTGGGGGCATTCTGTCTTTTACAGCCTTTGCATGAAAACCGCTTTAGAAACCAGGGTGCGGGGGATGACCCGGGGGGGGGGGAAATGAGCAGGGCTATGGTTCACAGAGGTGTCTCAGGCCAAGCACTCAGAAAATCAGACACCGAGAATCACTAGTCATACTGAAAATACAAAATCAAAGAAACGAGGGCTTTGAGGGATCTGAAGAGGTCATTTAGTCTGACCTCCGCTCCGAGGCAGGATCAGCGCGCCCTAAACTGCTCCTGACAGATGTTTGTCTAACCTGTTCTGGGGGAGGGGGGATGGAGGAGGGAAGGGAAACCTTTGATGCTAGAGATTAATCAGCTTGATTAACTTCATTTTTTTGAAAAAAAAAAAAAATTGTTTTCTAGTGTCTCCTTTAATCTCCTTAATTGCAAATAAAAAATGCGACTTGCAGGCGAAAGTCCTGCTTGGAAACAAAGCCATTCCTTTGTGAGTTTGGAGCGTAGATGCTGCTTCACCCACGCTCTGCTGTTCTTTTGATGCCTGCTGGGTCTAGGAGGAGGTGGGGTGCAGGGGGTCACTGGACCGTTCCTTCTCGTCCCCCAAGCCTGACAGACGTGTTCACTGCTGGGCAGCCCAAACACGCCAAGATCAAGGCACTGCTGTGCGCAGAGAGCTCACCACGTCCAAAAGAGGTTAAAGCTTTTTTTGTGGGTTTATCCGAGTCAGATATTAAAAGACGAGGAAAATAAAATATCCCTGTGAACCTGAGGGAACTGGGATACGAGGCTGTTATATACTGCATCTGGATTGTTGCCTCTCCTCTGTCTTTATGACACAGCACATTTCTTGCAGTTTTACTTCTCTGGAAGGTTCAGAAGGTTTGAAGGATGTTTTGAACCAGGAGTTTCTGACATGGCTGATGTCGACTGATCTCTGCAGACCAACGTGAGTGGCTGTTCTACCCATTCCTGTAGTTACAAGCATCCTTACAGATCCTTTCCCAGCCCTTGTCCCCAAACATACTTGCTGCAGCGTTCAATCCACAAATTTAGGATTTCTTGAGATAACCACTGAGTGCTTACATGGCACAGCTCAGCTGGATTTGACTGGAGAGTTAAGAGCTCTAGCCGGAGTTTGGTTCTACAAAAATATCTTCAGACCACTGATAAAACAAAGATGGGGGAAGACAAATTTCAAAAAATTACTGTCTAGACAAGGGAGGTTAGTAAATCCTTTTCCCCTTTTTAATGAGAAAAGGAGGTGTTTATCAGACTGCTTACAGGAAATATTTTTTCTGTGCATTGTACACTGCTGTGAAAGGCGTTCAGAGAGAAACACAAGAAACCGGGATGCAAAAGGTGCAGGGAAGGGCCCCGAGGAGGCTCGAGGGAACGGTGAGCCCATCCTGTGCTTAGCTGAGGAAAACGAAGGCTGAGAGAGACAAAGTCACCATCTATAAAAAAAAAAAACAGAGCGAGAAAAGAGCTGTTTATGCTAATGGCAAAAGTTGACACAAGAACAAAAAGGGATGAACTGGCCATGAATAAATGTAGGTTGGAAATAAGAGGCAGCTCTGTGCGACAGACAATTCCGTGCAGCTTGCTCAGACAATGTGAGCCGAACGGCCAGCCAGCAGGCCAGAGAAAACAAATAACCGCTGAGCTCATACTGCAGCCTTTCCTGCACAGAAACACTTATTTGCATCTCTCTCCTTTAACCAGTTGCTGATTTTTCTCAAAACTTGTAGGCACTTACTATTAGATGCTAACTTCAATACAGGTCCTGCTGTCAAAATGGATTTGCAAGGAATCAGCGGGGGCTGGAGGGTAGAGAAGGTGATGACTTAAGCCTGGTTTCCTATAGGAACCACATGAAAATGGGTTAAGTGCAGTACCACAGAAATTTTATGTTTTTCTCTCCTACTTCTGCTTTGTTAGGTCTGTGTAACTCCAGGACCTTCCCGAGGAGCTCCCTCTTCATCCTGTCAAGACACATGAGAAGGAGGAAGATGTCGTATATTGACTCTGTTCTGTGCATATTGTCTATTTTCCTAATACAAGCAATAAAGAGTTCATTCTGAAGCTGAAATAAGATTCAGAGAAGACCTGATTTGGTGATGGGTTATATGATATTAGTAAATTGCTAAAAAAATAAGTGTCCTTCCAAAGAAGGCTCATAAGGGTCACAAGGCACCTTGTGAGTGTCAGTGAATTGCCCTACAACTGGCTGAGCCGTAACATGGAAAGATCCCGATCGTAAGTTCTCAGGAGTTTAGGAGCTGCCACTGGGTGATGACTTAAAAAATTATGTTGGCATCGGCTGTGGGTGGTGAAGATCATAGAACCATAGAATGGGTTGAGTTGGAAGCGACCTTAAAGATCATCTAGTTCCAACCCCCTGCCATGGGCAGGGATGCCTCCCACCAGACCAGGTTGCTCAAAGCCCCGTCCAACCTGGCCTTGAACACCTCCGGGGATGGGGCAGCCACAGCTTCTCTGGGCAACCTGGGCCAGTGTCTCACCACCCTCATGGTGAAGACAAGTAAAGTTCAGCTCTGGCTGCAGAGAAACCAACCCTGGCTGAGGGCTGGCCCTGCGGGCACCCAGCTGGGATCCAGCCTGCCCTTCCGAAGGAGCCCTGAGGAGAGAAGGCTCTGGGGAGACCTTAGAGCCCCTTCCAGTATCTGAAAGGGGCCTACAGGAAATCTGGAGGGGGACTTTTTACAAGGGCATGTAGTGGTAGGACGAGGGGTAATGGCTTCAAACTGGAAGAGGGGAGATTTAGATTAGATCTCAGGAAGAAATTCTTTACTGTGAGGGTGGTGAGACACTGGCCCAGGTTGCCCAGGGAAGCGGTGGAGGCCCCATCCCTGGAGGTGTTCAAGGCCAGGTTGGACGGGGCTTGGAGCAACCTGGTCTGGTGGGAGGTGTCCCTGCCCATGGCAGGGAGTTGGACTGGATGATCTTTAATGTCCCTTCCAACCTAAACCATTCTGTGACCTGCCCTCCCTCCTGACCCCCCCAACCCGGTGCTCCTGGGGGGAGGACACCCTCCCACAGTGGGGACCCAACCCCCCAACCAGGGACTTACCTCCATCTGGGGGGTCACCCTCACCCAAAGCCGGGCTCCCCTCACCCCGGGGACCTGAACCCCCCTCCAGTGGGGGGACACCCTCCCCCTCGGGGGGGGGACACCCTCCCACAGAGGGGACC
>VFFE01008394.1:1956452-2016631 GCA_008921705.1 Burhinus oedicnemus
GCGGGCTCCGGGGGTGGGGGACGGCCGGGACGCGGCGGGTGTCAGGCCCGTGGGCGGCGGGGCCGGCCCGTGGGGTGTGCCAGGCCCTTGTGAGGGGGGGATCGGGACCCACTGGGCCCGTGGGGGGAGGTACCGGGCCCGTGTGAGGGGTGCCAGGACCCAGTGGCCCCAGGAGAGATTGCCAGGCCCCGGAGAGGTGCCATCCCACCGGTCTCGGGTGGGGAGCTGCCAGGGTCCATCGGTCTCGTGTGAGGGGGGCCCGACCCTTCGGCCTTGTGGCGGGGCCATCCCTGTCCCCACATCTGCCAGCCCAGCCGGCGCCAGCCCAGCTCCAAGCTCAGGGTGCCCCGAGCTTCCTGGCAGCCTCCCTGGTTGCCCAGGGCACCGGGCTGCGAGTTCTCCCGGTTCATCCATCTTTAAGGAGCATCTCCACCATCCAGTTTCAGTTTCTGGTCCATCTGTCATTCAGCGCTGTCTCCATCATCCCGTTTTCCTCCTGCAGGCGAAGTACAAGGAGCGAGGGACGGTCCTGGCCGAAGACCAGCTGGCCCAGGTGGGAGACCCACCCCTGCCCTGGCAGCGGGAATAACTGTGGTTGTGAGCGCAGCCGCAAACCTGGGCTTCGTTTCCCCCCTCTGCCTCAGTGTTTGGAGCATTATCCACGAGCAGCCCCTTAGGCTGCCTTTCCACCAGAAAGCTGCGATGTTTGCTACAGGTCTCGCTCTGTGTCCCTTCTCAGGAGCTCAGCAACATCTCCTTTCTGTAGAACAGTTTCTGCCCCACGTACGTCACAGAATAACGGCTGCCCCCCTTCTGAGCCTATCTTGGTTTCAGAACAGCCCTTTGCCTTGTCTTATCTCCACTGATATTAGGTTGTATTCAGTGTTAAGTGTACATGTGGAGAATTCCGATTCCATCGAGTAATTTTATCTTGTTTCCTTCCTTTAAGACCACTGGGGCCATCTGCACTGGGTAGGCAGCACGCCAGAGAACTGAGTGTTTCTTGAGGACTCCATTTAGTGCCTGTTGGGGGCTGTGTTTAGAGAAAAACTGCATTAAATAAGTGTTAAGACAGAAATGCTGCTCTGCAATTCTCTTTCAGATGTCTAAGCAGCTGGACATGTTTAAGACCAACTTAGAAGAGTTTGCCAGCAAACACAAGCAAGAGATTCGTAAAAACCCGGAGTTCCGGGTCCAGTTCCAGGACATGTGTGCCACAATCGGAGTGGATCCTTTGGCATGTGAGGAACAGGCACTGGGGTTAATGACTAAGGATTCATCTCGCTGTTCTCATCCTGTAAACAGCTCGCAGTGAAGCTGGTGGAAGTTGTCCTTGAGGAAAGCTGATGGTGTTTTGATTCTTGGGGCTTGTGAATTGGTGTAATGTACCGTTGGGTGTTATTTGCTTAAAATGGTGGGGGAAAACAGTAGTGAAAGTGGAGACTCTTCATTGACACGTCTGAGAGTCCTCACAGCAAGGTTTGCGAGCAGCCTGCTTGGCACCAGTAACTGTTAAGGAAGGGTATTTTTGCCAATGGACCAATCGCTTTCCCCTTTCTCGCTTCACAGCCGGTAAAGGATTCTGGTCAGAGATGCTGGGAGTTGGAGACTTTTACTATGAACTGGGTGTGCAGATCATTGAAGTGTGCCTGGCTCTGAAACACAGGAATGGAGGTGAGGATCCCACTGTGGTTTCTAAGAGACAGAAACAGAGCGGGAGGAGACCTTTACCCCAGGGAAGATGAGTCGCATCACTCAGTGTAATGTTCTTTAGTAGATTTCATGAAATACCGAGATGACAGTTTTGTCTTCATTGCCCCCAAAAAGCCTTGTTTTGTTTCTACATGGTTACAGCTACTCCCCACTGGCAATCACCCAGCTTTATTGATTTCTGCAGAAATCAACCAACTCTGCCCTGTTTAGGTAACAAAATCAGAACTTGCAGTATCATGGGGAAGGAGCAGGGATCAATGACAATCTTGAAGGCGTACGAAACTGATAAGTTACTGCTTTGAGCCTGGCAGTAAGATTGTCTCTAAAGGATCACAGCACTATCCAGAAGAGTTGGAATACCAGTGATAAGTGCCTAATGAAAAGATAGTAGATGTTCTTCACTCCAAAAGGGCAATCTGAGACCAGGAATGGGCTACAGCAAAGCCAGTTGAAACTTGAGTCCGATGCATTTGTGGGAGAAGGCAACAGCTGACTGCTGCATGTTAGTTCTGGGAACAGAAGTGACTGGATGCTTATCTCACCCAAGGCTTGATACTGGGAACAATGAACAGCCGCTCATAAAATGGAAGGCAGGGGGTGAGCCAGTGGCAAACGCACAAAGGATCCTTGACTGCTCTTGCTTGAGTAATTTTGTTGCTATGCAGTAATGCTTTCCTGTCCCCTTTTGTTGACTTCTAGGTCTGATAACACTGGAAGAACTTCATCAGCAAGTGCTGAAGGGAAGGGGGAAGTTTGCTCAGGATGTCAGCCAGTGAGTGTCTGCGTATTACAGGAAAGGGGAATCAAGTAGCATTCAGGGAAGAAAAAGGGGTGACTGGTCTTAGCAGCACTTGAAGGTGCTGCTGTTAATTGGACCCAAAATTTGACTTCTAGCATTGGAGCCACTTGCACATGCTCCACAATTAATGACTTCAGCATTTCAGAAAGCAGCAGCAGCGTGCTTTCTCTGGGAGCCTTAAGGCATAAAGGACTGTTGCTTTGAGCTGGAGACAATTAGTCCCCTGCAAAACCAGCTCTCCTACCGCCACCGTCTGCTGAAGCTGCTGTGGTCTCCTGAGCTGTAAGGAGGGGGCTGACAAGTGTCGTTACAGAAACAGATTTTAGGACACAAATCACTGATTGGGGCTGAATCTTAAAAGTTTGGCACTTGCAGCTCAGGTGCTACAAATGTGTCTCTAATGCAAGTCTGTACTTCTGAAGAGGGGCACAGCTATGCAAACTAATTCTAAATTGCTTTATAAAATTGTTTTTCAGCTGTTGATTATCTGAAACTGCAGCAAGCTCCAAGGAGCTATTATGGCTTATAGCTTCTGCCTGTCAAGTCTTCCTCATTTAGAGAACGTAGTGTGCAGTTTGAGAGAGGCTCCCGCTTTAAAACCTTCCATTGAACTCTTGCTTCTCAGGGATGATCTCCTTCGTGCAATCAAGAAACTGAAGGTCTTGGGGAACGGCTTTGGGATTATCCCTGTTGGTGGAACATACCTGATCCAGTCTGTACCAGCCGAACTGAACATGGATCACACTGTTGTCTTGCAGCTGGCAGAGGTATTGAGCCATGAGATTTTAAAATACAACCACCTTGAAAGAACCTTAATGCTTCCATGACAGGGAACTGGGATTAGACCATGCCCAAGTAAAACTGTCTGCACTCTTCCAAACTATGGACTTAAGTTGATGATAAGCACACAGTATTTTTCCTCTCATTTCAGAAAAAGGGCTATGTAACAGTCAGTGAGATTAGATCCAGTCTGAAGTGGGAGACGGAACGTGCCAAGCAGGTGCTGGTATGTATGAAGGTCTCTTGTGCACAGTGGAGTTCAGCGACAGTGTAGAGTGACTGCTCCTGCAGCAGGCACTTTGCTGGGCAGGCGTTATCAGGGCATGCGCAGGGGATTCTAAGCTAGCTGGTAGACCGAAGGCAGAGTACACACTGCATAAACACAGATTGAGGAAAGCAGAATCTCAGAAGCTGCAGATATTCCTGTGGCTTCAGTAATCTCCATTAAAACTTGAATCTTGTTAGCTCAGGTCCTACATAAACATGCAGGGTGGGCGTGGCTGGAGGTTTCTCCTGGGCAAGTTGAGTAACAGTTCTTGTAGCCCAAGTTCTACACCCTCCCTTACCCTAGAATAAATGTGGGGTCAGGCCTCTGTTGTGAATGGCTGCTCAGGCATTTAGTTAAGTTTCACTCACAGTTTCCGCTCTGTTTGCATAGGAACACTTGCTGAAAGAAGGAATGGCCTGGCTGGATACGCAGGCAGCAGGAGAACCTCAGTACTGGCTGCCTGCTCTCTTTACAGAGCTGTACTCTCAGGAAATCACTCCAGAGGAAGCCAAGGAAGCAATACCTTGACTGCTACGTGTTCTGTGCCTGTATATAATTCTTCTTGTGAGGTTATTTGCATATCACCTGAAACACAGGGACAGTGGACTTGAAATAAAACTTTTGTAAAAAGTGTCTAGCTTGAAAAGTTTAATAGGACTAATTCATACTTGCTTACCTCTGGATTTTCTCCTCTGTTGTGGGTGGAAATGCCACTTACCATTACAGACAACTAATTACCTTGTCACAGCGAGAGGAAAATTATCTAAGCTGCTATTGCAACTGCAGTCTCAGAGGCTGCAAATGTGACTCCAGCTAAAGAATCTTGGAGCCAGCACTGACACTGAGAAACTGTTCTGTAGTCCTCTCTGCTCTGTGAATGAGTCGTTGTTCCACTAAGGAGTACCACAGTCTAGATTCTGCCAAAACAAACTTTATTGCACAAAAAAAAAATCTTATGTACAATAGTATATAAACAAGGTATCTTAGAGTGACTCTTGTGCATATATTTTCAACTCAATTAGGTCTAAAAATCTGTTGCTAAAACATCTCTGCCTAGAGCAGTCATTTGAGGATTGTCACTTTGAAATGGAAACATTCAGAAATGGTAGGACAGACAACATTAGAGCTATAAAACTAATACTTCTCTTTTACAGCCACATGCTAGTTATGTGAATAGTGTCCACAATAAGGCATTTTCTTGTTTCGTTGTATCGGTGGATGGTAACGCCACATGCATCACAAACAGATTTCAGAACCAGCTCTGCCTTGGGAAGGCAGCAGAGTCACAGCTCTACCCACAACGCTACTGAATGGTGAAAAACAACGTGACATTTACAATGGGATTAAAGAGGCGGTAAAGTAGCACACAGCTCATGACTTCTTGGGAGACCCTGCTGCCTCCCCGAGACCTCATTTCAAGGTGAACACCGCTTTATTTACTCTCATCTGGTGTATGTATTGAGTGAGTCCTATGTAAGTTCAGCTTTCCCTCAAGGGAAGACAGGGTTTAAGTCTAAAGCCAATGACAGACCCAGGGGACTTTGCTTGCTAAAGGGAAAAAAATGGTTCCCAAGTTGTTAAAGGGCACCTTAACAATTCAGAAGTGTTTCCACCTTTCAGCTTTTCCGAGCCACTTAAGCAGCAGTGTGCAGGCTTCTGAGTTCTGCAAGAGTTGATATAAATCACAGGCTGAAAATAATTCAGTGACGCATGGGGCATTGCCTTTGTACAGCACACGGCAGGGGTCTCTTGGCCCCTCTTCCTGCGCTTTTTTTAGAACAAAGATGACTGCATTGGAAGTTCTCCCACCACCATCAGGAGTCTGAAACAGGGCCGAGCTGGTGGGAAGGTGTTTCGGGAAACCGGGAGAGGGTCCAGGACAATGTGCAACTTTGTGCTTAGCTTTCTATCAAAGCTCCCATAAAAATAATAAAAAACGAAAAGTAGATTAAGCTCTTTATCAACAAAACATTATACTGCTCCAATCAATCATCCCCATTCTCATTTACCTGCAGAAACTGGGTATTTCGCCTCCACCCAAGTTACACTGAATACATCTTTGATGTAATGGCACTTGCAGCCAGCAGACACCTCTCCAAGAGGCTGGCCCTCGCTCACAGTAAAAAGCTGCTGTTTAAAACGTTCAAAGCACTGAAGTGTTAAATTTTATGACACTCGGCTAGCTTGCACTCAGCCAAGTTTGGCAGAAGAATTTGTCTGTAACAAGGCGTACACCTCTGAAGAACTCCACCCAGAAACAGTGGCTTCCTTAGCTAGGATTGCCCCCTATTCTAGCGTTTCAATCTGATGATGGATCAAGGTGGCAGCGGGGAGTGAAGCGGCAGGACGAAGATGGGAGGAAAATAAAATACTACACTGACTAGAGTGGTGGAAAGCAAAGAGTACTTCGGTTAAGGAAACAAAACAGCTCCCTTCAGAGCAGCCAGAATAAAATATTTCTAGAACGTTCAATTCAAATCAATACCTTAAAGAAATAATACATAAACTAGACTTATTTTTGAGTGCTCCCCCCATCTCTGACAAATTATTTTCTCACCTTCCCCTCCCCAAAACACCAGGATGACCACACCTGCACTCAATTTATGGATTCTTGCAGTTTCCACTTTTCATCTGCCCCTTTGCGCCTGAAGTCTCAGTGGACAAAGTCACCCAGGCCTTGAATAAAGCTTTCAGAAAGGAGCCCAGATTCCACCACTGCTCTTTATCTTTGGTCTGTCTAGAACAGTGTCTAGAAGAAAGACATCAGGTAGATGGGCTCCACAGAGCAGAGAGGCTCCAGCTCTCCCAACCCACACAAAAAGGTTTCACCCGGGCACACGGTGCGTGGGCCCTGTCATACCCCGGACTCATCAAAACGCTCCCACAGCTACAGCTCCACCTTCAGCATGGCCCCAGGGAAGGGCTCACTGTCTAGGAACAGAAAAGCTGTAAAGAGGATTCGCAGTCTAGATCTCATTCTTTAATCAAATGGAGAAAAAAAGAAAAAAAAGAAGAAAAAAAAAAAAACAACAAAAACCAACCAGTGTAGGTGTTTCCAAAAAATAACCTGATGCCACATGCTCCGGCTTTCTAGCATAGTAAGTACCTTTTAAGAGTAGCCTGTCACAAGCTTGGCTTTGTCTAGCATGAAGTCTTCTCATTCAGCGTTATCCACCAGAGCAGTTAAAGGAAACAGAAGATATCCCGCAGTTTTCTCCACTCTGGCATTGGTTTGGTTGTCGAGTCTGTCAGGGGTACTCTAGAGTGCGAAGACAGGACATCCCCACGGCTTGGCCTCTCCACTGTTAACGCAGCTCTAAGCTTTAGAGCAACCTTGAGTGTCTGTCTCTGTCTCGGAGGAGCTGCTCTCAGAGTCTATTTCTGTATTCTCCTGCTGGTGTTTCTCTTGCACCTTCTGCCGAATTCCTTGCAAACGCACTAATAGGGACTGATAGTCAAAGTGGCCTCGTTTTTCACCAAAAGGATCCTGGAAGAAAACCATAGATAAGCCTATTAATATAGACCATTATCCTTCTGGCGACAGGCAGAAAGAAAAAAGTTGTGTAATAACTGGGCAACAAACAGTCAAAGACTTAAGGGTTTGTCATGGTTTAACCCCAGCCCGCAGCTAAGCATCACACAGCTGCCCGCTCACTCCCCCCGGTGGGACGGGGGAGAGAATCAGAAAAGTGAGAAAACTTGTGGGTTGAGATAAAGACAGTTTAATAAGTAAAGCAAAAGTCGTGCACGCAAGCAAAGCAAAACAAGGAATTCCTTCACTGCTTCCCAGCAGCAGGCAGGTGTTCAGCCATCCCCAGGAAAGCAGGGCTTCATCACACGTAACGGTGACTTGGGAAGACAAACAGCATAACTCCAAACGTCCCCCCCCTTCCTTCTTCTTCCCCCACCTTTATATGCTGAGCGTGACATCATATGGTACGGAATATCCCCCGGTCAGTTGGGGTCAGCTGTCCTGGTTGGGTCCCCTCCCAACTCCTTGCACACCCCCGCTGGTGGGGTGGTGTGAGGAGCAGAAAAGACCTTGACTCTGTGCAAGCCCTGCTCAGCAGTAACTAAAACATCCCCGTGTTATCAACACTGTTTCCAGCACATAGCCCTATACTAGCTACTATGAAGAAAATTAACTCTACCCCAGCCAAAACCAGCGCAGGGTTAAATCCCATCTTATGATGGAGAGGCCCCTAAACTTTCCACTGTCATGGCAGAGGTTGAAAACTGAAGATAATTTCTTTTTGGAGTCTCTTTTGGGAATCCTTATAAACCCAAGCAAACTTCAAAACCAGATGAAAGGCCAAGCAGACATGGGTTGGATTTCTACAGCTTTGAGGAAGTAAACTATTTCAAAGATTTGGTCTCAGGCCCACTCCAAGGAGGCAGGGAAAACATTACAAATGAAAGCCCCTAAAATCCGGAGGCCAAAGACTTCCCCACACTATATTAGTGCTACAGACCCTTTCCAAATGAAAGCATCGCTATTCTCATTTTAAATCAAGGTCCCCAGCTGAGATGTAGCCAGGTCAGAGGCCGAAAGTCTTTGGAGATTTTGCCCCCTTTTTTTTTTTTTTTTTCCTTCTGCTTTTATCCCCGTCCCAGGTTGAAGACACATTGCCAGGGCTATATAAGGTGGTGGTGTTTACTCTGTCCCATCTGATGGAAATCTTTGGTACAAGCCAACATGTGGCCCCGAAGTTAACAAGGCAGCACATCTGGCAAGCACTCAACTGATACTGAGCCTAGAGTGACTGCATTTTAAACACAGGCTAGCGAAGACAACAATACCATCTCTCCAGCACGTTGTGTTCATGCTTGCTGCACTACTATTTACAAGCGAGCAGAAAACACACCATGACAGCCACTACCTCTGAGAACTGAGCACAACTCGGTGATCTTCATAAACCCTGGAGAAAGCAACTGAGCCCTGGCTCTTTGAAGAAGAAACAAGAGTGGGCCGCACCTGACAATCCTCTTAATATCAGCCACCAAACTTCACCACACAGCCTTCAGTTCGCTACTCTCCACAGCTCTAAGTAAGGCACAGACCTTCCTTATGGGAATTTCTCACTCCAAACATCAACTCTCCTGCTTTAGGAGTGCTTTCAATTTACGAATTACACAGCCAGCGACAGCACTGACAGGAAAAAAGGGCTCAGAGACACAAGATCATTAAATCAACCACCTCCATCTTTTCTTAGTAGTGGAATTTCTCAATGAGTCAGACAAGAGGTGGCTGATGAGGGCGGAAGACACATCTGTTCATATGCAAATAGCTTGGCAATCTATTCTTTAAAGTCTACTTTCCTGCAGAAACAAGCTCCTGTATTCAACCTGTCTAGATGTGTCTCGCGTATTGTCACTGTTCCCCCACCCCTTCCTCCCCCGGTAACTTTTGACTCCGTCAGCCACTCATCTGACAGAACAAGGAGTGTCAGAGAAAAGTTCCTATCTGCTGTATGAGCAAAGGAACTTCAGAAAAACAGAAACTCTACCAGTGTCCCAACAGGAAAATACTGCAATGGAGTTCAGTTACCACCAGCATTGGATAACCTGCCTGTGGCCTCCCTGCTTAACACCAAATCCACGTGAAAGCAAACTGTATCGGTTCCACTGCTGAAAGAAGTACCTGCTTGCCTGGAGAGTGGCTCAGGTCCAGCACTCAGAAATCTAACAGCCTTGAAAACACTGTGTGCATACGCTGAACTTGGGGAAGGTAGTGTTTTATCCACAGGAATGTCTCAGGTCTCAGTTTCATGATTCAAAGTTAGAAAAGATCCAGATCCACCCCATGTACCTCCAGGTGCTGCACATTGTTGTTTGTCACTAATCACACACCCTTATCTAAGGCAGTGTGTTATCAACAAGAAAATTGTCTGCCACCCACCTGCATTGTCTGTCCTTGGAGATAAAGTCTCTCTTTACACACCCCTTCATAGAAGTCGTAGTATTCCATGAAGGATTTCTCCATTACGCCCCTGAACGCAACAAGAGAGCAAACAGTCAACACAAAACGACAGCGTTACAACAGTCACATCATCCAGGATCACCCCATCCCACTGAACTCCCATTTGTGTAATCAGCGCGGACACCCATAACGGGTGTCCCAGACAACTAACAGGGTACAGCGAGGCAGGACACCGAGCGCAAACTGCAGCATCACTGCAGCTGAAGAGATTCTGCACGTGTTCCCACAACAGCTGTGCTCCCCTCCCTCCGAGATATTTCCCCCCCCACTCCCCCATAAGACAAGGCACATTTATTCTCAAACACAAGTCATTGTGCACATTAACACAGCCTTTGCCAACGCACAGCTCCTGGGCACCACACAGGTCAGCCATCCACTTCAGGGGAAATGAAATGACTCTTCGCTGGACCAG
Source organism: Burhinus oedicnemus (assembly GCA_008921705.1). Lineage (NCBI taxonomy): Eukaryota > Metazoa > Chordata > Aves > Charadriiformes > Burhinidae > Burhinus > Burhinus oedicnemus. Next base: position 1,966,405 of record VFFE01008394.1, read on the forward strand.
GGAGAGTTAAAGACTTGCTCTTCCCTGATGCAATTCTCAGGAATAGCAGCCAGAGAAGTTTATCCTGCTTCCCCACACCCACTTTCTTATGCTCCCTCCCTGCTTCTTTTCCATACCTTAATGGCTCAGGACAGGGACACTTCCCTTCCAGCATGTCGCACACTGCTACTCGGATGGTCTCATGCCGAATGCACTCATTATAGTTCTTGCTGTCCCCAGGGTGCCTCTCCTGGAAATAGAATTTGGGCCAGTGAGTCCACGCAACTGCAATGACTCTTCGTCTCTCCCTCCTGCGCCCGATGAATTTCACTGGTGCGCGAACCCACTTCAGCTTTGTCTGTTCTGTGTATGCTGAGCTAATTTATACCGCAAAGGAAAAGCTGGCAAGATTTTATATGTCTCTAGAGCCTGGACTCACACAGCTGTGGAGACAGGTCAACTGATAAAGTTAGCGCAGAAACCTGCCTCTCTCTGAGATGCTGGATACCATGAAAACCTGAGCAGTTTGGTTCCTGTGTGACAATATGTCCCAAGGAAGCCATTTCAGGAGTCATGTAGCAGAGAAACGAAGAGCCATCCCATCTCCCCGGCAACTTCTCGAATGCCTCTTGTTCTTCTGTTACCTTACACGTACGTGAGCTAAGCAGCCTCCGGTTCAGAGCTGGCTTGCAACTCCCCCTCAAGCTCTGACTAGAGGCAGAGCAAGCTGGAGAAAAGCCATACAACATAACCTACTTTTGTCCCCATTTCCAGAACAGGATTTGCCACCAGGAGCAAGATGTGGAGGGAAGAGACAAATAGCTGCAGAACCAGAGATGATCCACCTCAAACTCTCACCTGCTCAAAGCCGGGTTCATTGTGATAGGGGTTCTCAGTCATCAGGGACTGGATGGAGATGAGGACTGAAGAGATACTCTGTGCTGGGCTCCATGCAGGCCCGGTCCAAGTGCTGAGGCATTAAAACAGAAAAGCGTCAATTAACAACACAGGACCAGCCCAGTGAACACCATCCCTCCAACTACCAAAGATCAAACAGCTTGGGGAACCACATCTATACCTTACAGAAATGCAACAGGAAAAGAAACAGCCGCTACAGATGCGGAAAGCACTGGACACTGAGAAAGTTTCCAGGGTCCAAGTAGTTTATTCTCTCAACTAAATAAGTACTTCAGCTTGAGCAAGACAAGAGAGGCTGGCACACTTCACTCCACTGCTAACACATAGGGCATCACACATGAGTCGAAGAGAAGTAACATTTCCAAGCATTTTACAGGGCACTTTAAAGCTATGGCTATCATCTCGCACAGCAGCCTGGAACAACACAAGCTATCAGCACTACCGTAAGTCAAACAACAACTCTTAAGAACTGACATCTGATTTTTAAGACTCAAACAAGACCATCACTTGTGCAGTCTGTAATGCAGACACTCAGCACAAGGACTGCCATCGAAAGCACTACCGGATGCTCTGCTATAGGAATAAGGTGCCTGTTTTGTACCCACGGGGTAGCAAAAACCTTTGCACGGAACAGCATAAGCAGAAAAAGCTGTTCTGCTGCTTGCCCTTAATATCCTAGTTCCAGATACAGACCTGTCTCCCTGTGAGCTGAACAAGGATGTGCTGACCCACATATGCTCTTCCTAAATCCTTTCATTTGCAGCTCCCTCTGCGCTTCCCATTTCTGCTAAGGCCGAGGCTCTTTGTTCGCTCTTCAATAATTTAGTTTCTATGCCAGGACTACAATTGCAAGAGCACCAAGGCAGCCTGCGTGGGAGCTGCTGGGCATTCAGACCCCCGAGATATGGACATGCCCTACACACCTCTGTGCTTTGCAGGCGTTGGCATCCAGCTCACTGGATGAGGAAGACTCCTATGGCGAGAAAGGTGTTTCCCAGCACAATGCATCTCTCACCCAGCCCTGAGGCCGGTATCTATCAGCTGATGGGTATCACCTACTTGGATCAACTTTGGTCTAAGTGGCACATGTACAGCGCCGCTGAAACCATCCCAGCAAAGGCAGTCTTATAACCACGTCAGTGCTCGGACTCTTGCTGGTTGATCAAATCCCTACAGCAATTCAAGCTGTCACTGCCCCTTCCTCACCTGGCTGCCGTTACTACCCCTCCGCGGCAGAAGGAACAACGTACTAACACCCCAGCTGCACCAGTCCAGGGTCTCAGCAAAAGCCTTTCTTTACTGGCAACCAGAACTATCACAGCTGGAGCTGGGAATATCACACCACAGCCAGGCTTCCTCTGGCAGAGCCGTAAGAGCCATCCAATCAACCAGGACTTCCACACGTTTAAAAATCAAGCAGGTGAATAACAAGCATTTGCAGCAGTGGAGCCTGTCTGAACAGGAGGCATGGGAGCAGTGCTTGTAAATCATTACACCCACCGCTCAGCCCCACATACTATGTGTAGGTGGAAGCCCAGAGCAGTCAAATGGCTCTCAAGGAAGTTCTTAGTGGCTTTTAATTTTATTTATTTATTTCTAAACCCACACAGAGAGAGGAAATTAAAACCACAAAAACCTACATTCAAACAACATTAAGGATCAGGCTGCAAAGTGCAAAAGCGGAAGAAACGCAGTGCTCGGGCTAAGGCTTTGCAAGGGGAAGCAGGAGAAAAGCGGCACCATCCACTGAACTTCGTGTTTCCCCCGCTCCATTCTCAGCTGCTTTTAAAGACAAGTTAGACTCATATTTCAGTAGAGGAATTTGTGCTGCTTTACGACTCTGATTCTGCACACGACTTCACAGAAGCATAAAGGTGCATCCAAGCACACGTCTGGGGCAAGAACAGGGCACAATGCGCCGAGAAGGATGCGTGAAGCAGAACACAGCCGGCAGCCACCTCCTGATTTCCCATCAAAACAGCCAAAGTCTCCTCTTACCCTAGAATACTCAGGCAGACTTTCCCATTGCGGTAGAAGTTGGGGTTAAACCTCACTGTGTTATTTCCCGTTGTCATCAGTTTGACCCTTGGTGGGTGGATGGGATAATCTGGAGGACAGCGAAACAGGAACAAGAAGAAACCCCCTTCATAAGGCGTGTCAAATGGGCCTGTGATCAATGCATGAATCTGGAAAACAAAAGCCCGTCTTGCGCACCACTTCAAAATTGTGCAGCACCAACAAATCCTCAACAAAGCCAACCGAAGGCAAGAAATCTCCACCCAGGCAGCAGCACGGAGGCAGCGTCTTCCACAAGCACACGCCATGTGCAGGCCATACTTAACCCGCCCTCCTTCCCTCGTTAGCCAGAGCCACTGCTGCGCACTTCTCTCCCCTCTGCCGCACTCAATGTGCAAAGCAGGTTTCCAACGCAAGGTTTGGCCAGAGTCCACAACAGCTGCCTCCCATACATCTCTATACAGTCCAAACTAGGCTGAATCACAGTTCAGCTGGTGAGCTATGCTTAAAAAAAAAAAAAAGAAAAAAGATTTCAAATATGAAAAAAATCTAATTTTAGCAAGAAAAAAAATAAATCAGAATTTCTGCCAAAACTAAAGCATTGCTCAATTTTATGGTCTCACACTGATTTGGTCTTATTGAAACCAATTGGTCAATTTCCTCTGCCAGGATCCAAAATTAAGACCCTATTCTCTCCATGCTAATTACCCTCAAAGATCCCAATTGTACACCAGGAAATCTACTCCCTTTGGGCTATTAAAGGAACCTTACTCCCCAAGTGATCCTTTAATGATCCTCTTACCTCCCCAGGATTTCAGTTAAACGCCCCAAGGCTGGTGTTCTACAAACCCGCATTTCCGTGTAAGGGTATTTTGGCACTTCCAGCTTCCATCGTGGAGGGAAGGCAGAGCCACGGCTCAGTGCCCCAGGTGGGACTTGGCTGTGCAGACTCACTCCCTTTGTGCTACCTCCAAAAAGCTAGGGGCCCTAAGCCAGGCAGGTGCTTACCTGGGGCAGAGGGAATTTGGGGGAATCTAGGGGATGCCACGTTTGTCAGGGGGGTGGGAGAAGTGTGCAGCAGAGGAAAAACCAAAGCAACCTCACACACACACACACAGCCCTCAGAAACCAGCATGGCCAGACCAGGTGACACCGGCTGGAAAAAGTGCAGCACCAGCCAAGAAACGCACTGGATCAAGAACATCGTTTGAGCAACCTCTACCTCCCAGCTCACTGCATTCTCTCTGACATAATCGGAAATTCCCAGTCCCGGAAAACCCGAGAGCCAGGAGGGGAAGAAGCAGGGCAGGAGAGGCCGTAGCCATGGCTGTGTCCCTAGGGAGCAGGTCTGCTGGAGGTGATGTGGTGGGAGCGGCTGCGTGACTCAGACCTGCATGTGACCCTGGGACCTGTGAGAACCCGGCAGGCAGCTCCACAGCAGGACAGGGCCCGGGTGCAAGGACACATCTCTCTATCAGCTCACAACAACGAAACATCTCCAGGTTCCACAGGCAGATTATAGACACTCCAGCACTGCTTGTGGCTAACGGATGTGTTTCATTTCCAGCCTCCCTGAGAAGCCCCCCATGGCCAACAGCTTTCCATGGAGCTCTCTCTTCTCTGAGCTGCTCTATTGATCGCTTTCAAGCATTAGTAGGATGAAACAAGCTGGATTAGCACCCCACTGGTTCACAGGGCCACTAGAGCAGAGCTGGCTTTATCTGTGGAAGCTCCTCAGATCCCTGTGATGGTATCTCTCCACAGAGCCAGTTTCCTTGAGAGCCTCCTCCCATTTTAAACGCAGCCCATCAAAATGTCCCCAAGAAAACTGGAGCCTCATTATGCTCTTGCAAGACTCACCCTAACTTCTCTCAAAACATTAAGGGAATAATCCACTCAGGCAAACCCTTACAGCAGCCATCGACAGCAACGTACAGACAAGCGGAAAGTTGAACCAGCTCCAAATCTTCTCTTACCTTGGTCATGTCATGGGGATCAGGCACAACAAACATTCCCGGGGGCGGTTCCTTGTAAATGGACATGATATCCCTGAAGAAAGGAAACAGGAATTAGTCAAGATCTCCCTTGGTGTTCATCAGCCCTCACGGCACGGAACGTTCTAGACAACAGATCTGTGCACGGATGCAAAGGGACAGACTTTTAAGATGGAAACTTGCAAGTCATAAAGAGCCAGACATTTTTCTTCTGCCTCTGACTGTTTTCTGGCTGAGATCTTTCAACTTATCCCCAAAAACGGCTGAGGCATTTCAAGAGCACAAGCAGCATTCAATGAATCAATACACGAGGCATCAGACCAAGTGCACCCTGACTACACGCTGCTTGTATTTTACCATAGATCGGCTCCAGTGCATAAAACTTCAACCATAAACTTGCCCTAAGGTAGTCGCTTAGAAGTTCTCTTACGTGAATTTTGTTGTTTAAAGGATGACTCTCCCTCCCTGTGTTTCCCCTCTTCACGCTCAGACTATTTACAGGATCCCTTTCGTACGCCCAGTCATTTGTTTTCCCCAAACATACCGTGACTCAACAGCCTTTGAGCACATTACTGCTCTGACAAATTTGAGTTTAATTGGACAGCGGGTTCAAGAGTTGTTAAGATGCACATACACACACGACTTGATCACAATAGCCTTGTTTCCCTAGGAACTCGGACAAAGGAACTGAAAAATAACTAATCATCTACAACTCTGTGCAGTCTACAGATAAACCAAATGGCAACCATTACCTTTCGTCACCCAAAAAACCTCCCTCCCATAATCAGAGCTGCACCGAGCTCCAGGACAAGCTCCCGCTCGACCTTCCCATTTGGGAAAGAACCAGAGCTCAGAGAGGTTTCAGTGTGAGAACAAGTGCGAGAGCAACAGGAGAGCCTCGCCTTCCTGCCTACCGTTATGAAGTCAGTGGTTTTGGCGTTTGGATTGGAAAGTGCCCAAATATCTGGTGCCATCTTTGGAAGAAATTATACAAGCTCTAGAACAAGGATGAGCAAGAGCCTGGCAGGCAGCGATACTTGCTCTGAAGGAAGAGGAAGAACTTGTTGAAACACTGCCAGCACGTCTAACAATACAAGACCATATTGCTTATTATATCAAAGGCTATCGACACGCCAGGTTCGACCAGATGATCCTTTAAAGGGTCAGAGCAGCCAAACGGGGGGGCACCAGCAGGAAGGAGGATCGCTATGAGCAGATTTAGGATAAACATCTTAACTCGACTGTTGATGGGGACTGAGAAGCCTGCTCTCCTCCCCATTTAACAGCGCCTCCGAGGAGCACCCGGCGATCCCGAGGGCAGGATCAGAGCTGCGAGCCAAGGAGCTCTTCCGCCAAACGCAACGGTGGATGGAGAAAGAGACCCCAGATGGTGGTACGGGGGTCCACGGCTCCAGGGCAGGCAAGGTGGGAGACTCCATCCTTGCCCAAGCACCTGGGCAAGGAGAGTCCTGGGACATGGTGGGGACCGGGGTCTGTCCGCAGCAAAGCCCCAGGGCACGGGGGGGGGGGGGGGGGGGGGGGCGGGGGGGACGACGACCAGGGCCTGTCCCCAGGCCTCAACCCAGCTATCCAGGGCCGCCGGTGAGGGGCTGGCGAGGCCCCGGGGACAGGTACCGCCTCGAGGGGACCGGGGACGAGCCAAGCGTCTCTGCCGCGTTACGAGCCTCGGCTCCGGGCCCGCAGCGCCCCCAACAGAGGCCGGAGCACGGCGGCGGGTGTTCCCCGGCCCGCACCGGGCCCCGGGACGGCTCTCTCACCGTTTGATCCGCAGGAGACAGGCCGGGCTGGGCCGCTCGCTGTCCCAGTCGCCGCTGACCGTGGGGTCCCAGAAGGCGGAGTGCGTGAGGAGCGCGGCCCCCGCCGCCGCCGCCGCCGCCGCGATGGGGGCCCCGCCGCTGCCCGGGGCGACGCCGGCGGCCGGCGTCGCAGCGCCGAAGCCCGCCGCCGCCCACAGCTCGGCGGGGATGAAGACGCCGGGGTTCCCCGCGCCGCCGCCCGGGCCGGCGGAGGCGCTGCCGCTACCCGCCGCCGCCGCCGCCAGCACCGCGGCCGGGGCCGCCTCCTCGGCGGCCGGACTCTCCGCCATTCCGCGCCCGGCCTCGGGGAACGCCGCTTCCGGGACTCCGCACCAGCGAGTCCGCCGGCCAGAGCGGCCCCCGCCCCGCGCCTCCACCACCGATCGCCGGCCAGAGCGGCACCTCCCCCCCCCCCACAACTCCCCCCAGCCACCATAGAGTCTCCCCGCCCCTTCCATAGAGACGCCTCATGGTAGGCTAGAGCGTCCCGCTGGGAGCAGCGCGCCCCCTGCGGCGACGGAGGCCCCGCGGGCCGGAGGCAGCAGAAATAGCAGTTGGGGGCTTTTTGGGTGGAAAAAAAGCCCACTTGGGAAGCGGCTGCTGCAACGGACTCGCCGTCAGCAACCCTCAGCCTGCGGAGACGCCGCGGGGCAGCGTCTCAGCCCGGGCCGCGGCCCCAGGCAGCGATTTTAGTGCCAAGGTCACGCCTGCTCTCCCCGGGGGTACAACAGCAACAACCATTACCTACGCAGGGTTTCTCGTGTGTAAGGGAGAATAAACGTTAATTAGCTGAGGCGCAGGTAACAGCGGCGTTTCCCCGACACGCTGACGGCTCCAGCCTGCTCTCAACACCCGGAGAAGACTCCCACGGCCCAGGGCTCCGCGCCCGCCCCCGGCGCCAGCCCGGCCGCAGGCGCAGGATTCCTCCTCTCCAGCGCAGCCAGTGAGTCTCCCCCCAGCTCTTCTGGGTTTCAGAGCCACCTTTCACAGAATGGTTTGGAAGGGACCTTAAAGATCACCCGGTTCCACCCCCTTGCCTTGGGCAGGGACACCTCCCACCAGACCAGGTTTCTCCAAAAGGTCTCAGGGACACAGGGCTTTTTCGGGGTCAAATTCTTCTCACACACACCCCCTTCCCCTCACAGGGTGTAGGCAGCTGTAAGATGCACAGAGCAGCTCCTGCACCCCATTCAGGAGGTCACAACCACCCTTCAGAGGCTTTAAGCACACAGAGTAGCTGCATTAATTCAATTAACTAAAGCAGATAACGAGACAAGCTCCCCCAGTGCTCACCTTCCTTAAAGACACAGCTGTTTTACTGCAAGGTCCGAGATTCAGGTCAGATTTTAGCATTTCTCCTCCCTAGTATACTGCAATCTCTAAATCAGCTGAAGCATGTCACTGTTGGGGGGGGGCGGCCAGGGGGAAGGGGGAAGCATTGTAACTCAGCTGTGGTCCTTCGTGTAAAGCGATGCTTTGAGGAGGGATGTGAACAGTGTGACCTTGAAACCAGCTCTTCTTTGTGAAAGAAGGAGATTCAGATGGTATGGCTGTGCGTACCCTCATGTACTTACTGGTAATTTAGTTATGCAAACACCATTAATACACCTCTAAGCACACACACCTGTACCCATCACCTTTTCTACATACTGTCTCAGATGACCAAAAAAAAAAAACCAACCAGGCAGCATAGCATTTTCAACAACAGCACATGGCAAAACCAACTCTGACAGCTCATCGAGAAGTATTTGCTTTACTAGGACAATGCTTGTTGGGACTTTTGCACAGATTTGAGCTGTTCGAGGACATCCTCTCTTACCTAGCTGACTTCACATTAGTTTTCCTCTCACCACCATTTCATATTCCCCTTCTTTATCAGTAGGCACCCCCTTATTTGGGACATCACCCTCTTCAACCAATACACCAATTCCCCACCACTGGACCAGAACATAAGAAAAAAATAAAGAAAAAAAAATAAAGTCACCAGTTTATTTAGAGAAATCTTTTCTTTAATTGTCAGTCTGGAACGCTCTGATGGAAGCAGACTCAAACCGCAGAGGACAGAGTGATGGAAGCCGCAGCCAGGACGAGAAGATGTCACATAGCAAAGAGGATAAGGAATGCCACCATCAAACAGAAGAGACCCATGGCCTCAGACAGGGCAAAGCCCAGGATGGCATAGGAGAAGAGCTGCTGCTTGAGAGATGGATTCCTGTATGTTGTATGAGCAGGAACAAACCGGAGAGAGAAGGGGGGAAAAAAAAGGAACCACAGTGAGAAGAAAAAAAAAAACACAAACCAGAGCCTGTATCACAGAAAACCAGGACTATTCACACAGGCAGTGGATTTTGGAGCACAAACCATATTTATGGCAGGCACCAGCTGGAATGAGAAACCCATGATTTTTCCCTGGTTTCAGTGATGCAGACATGTTGAACCCTGAAGGCCAGTTTCACCTGCCCTGGTGGTACCAAGCAACAGTCCCTGCTAAGAACCAGTGCTTCATTCCTCTAAAGGCAGGCAGAGCTCCACAGAGCAGCTGCATCACTTAAAATTAAATATAGGGTGGATTCAAACAATTCAGGTGTTTTATTTATTTTAACAGAATAATGAATTATAACAACCATTTGATATTCCAAGGAGGACTGCTTCAATTAAACACAGTATCTGCTTATATACGCTACGCGTGTAGAGCTGGACATATATTCCAGAGAAAGCTCTACCAATTTACTAACTTTTAGTGCTGGAAGAAGGGAATAAGTTCAATCCAGCCTGGCATCTTACTTACCTGGCATAGCCAATGATCAAGCTGCCAAACACTGTCCCAATACCCGCTCCTGAACCAGCCACCCCAACTGTGGCAGCACCGGCACCAATGAACTTAGCAGCAGTGTCAATATCCCTGGAAACAGCACTGGTTTGGAACTCACGGCGGGTCGGCTGTGGATGGGAAACGCCAGCTGGCTGTGGGGTACAGGAGAAGAAACACACTAATGACACTTTTAATCATAAATATAAAAGTTTAATAAAATACAATCACCATTTATCCTCTCCTCAAGGCCGAGCAAGATCAGCCAAGCTTGATAAGCCATCACCAATCCAGGCTAGAAACTATATCTCCATATTAGCCACCCTCTTGATATACAAACCTACTCCTCCATCTCAGGAAGAACCACCACCTATCACAGGCAGCAAGCACAGAAATACAGGACCCAGTTTACCACAGGAGAGTCTCACCTGTACAGTCTGAACTTCAGGCCTGCTGAAAACAGACACTGAAACTGGTCTGGCCAGAGCCCTGGAACAGCACCGGAACTGAAGCAAAACAGACACAATTAACTCCTGCAGCTGGATGCGTTCACACTTATCCTCAGAAAAGAGCAGTTATTTTATGAAAAACAATCTTAGAATTTTTTAAGACATCTCAAGAATGAAACAAGACTAAAAAGCAAAGGCATATGCAAATGTAGGATACTTCTATTTTAGCCAGCTGGATTAAGTCCATGAGCAACAATAGCACAGACCACACACTGCAGCACAACGAGTGTCAGATCTGCTACAGCAGTCCAGTTATTATTACAATTCCATTCGTTTCCTTCCTAATTCATACCTTGAAAGAAAGGGGTGATTGAGTACCTCTGTGACCATCAGTTAGCTTATCTTTAGAGAAGCCCTTGGGCCTGCAGTTTGTTGCACATCTACTAAGACAGTAGGTCTCACCCTCCGGTCACCAGAGGTCACCTTGTTTCCCCACCTTGTTAAATCCACAGTAAAACAAACCCTGCACGATCCCGCCTCAGCAGAGGGTGTCCAGAATAGCGTTTTAAACTAAGCACCACACAGAAAAACTTCACAATCATATATCCCCACTAAGTACTACTATACGCCTCTGAAAAAAAGGTGACTTACCAGAGCTGGGGAGCCGAGGAGAGCCAAAGGAGCCTGCATTTTGCTTAACCTGAAACAAACAAAGAGAGAAAAAGAAAATGAACTGGGAATCCCAACGCCACTGCCACCAGCCAGCACCCCCCTCTCGGGGCTGACACACACACCTCTACCTGCAGCCGCGTCCCCGAGGCTTTTCCCCACCGCCCCCACGCCCGGCTCCGGGTGTCCCCGCCGCCCTCCCTCCCTCCGTTAATCCTCGCCTGGGCCCTTGCCATGGCGGACTCAGCGCTGCGCACATTCTTCCCTCCCCTGACTCGGTCGAAGCTCCCCCACCCCGCCAAGGGCCACCTGGGTTCGCCCGAGCCCCGGGGGGGGCGTGGGGACAGCGGAGGCGCCACCGCTTCTCGCGCCCTCCGCGGCTGCCGCCTCCCAGCGAAGGGCACGGCACGGCCGGGCCCCCTCCCCGCCGCCCGCCTGGGCGCGGCGCTACCCCGCGGAGCCGTCCCTGGCCGGCGGGGAGGAAGCGGCGGGGCCGAGAGCGGGGCCCACCTGCGCGGGGTCCGCTCGGGGCTGCGGCGGCGGCGGCTGTGAGAGGAGCACGGCGCCCCCGCCCCGCTCACCTTGCCGTGTCCCCCCCGCGTCCTCCGCGCTCATTGGCTGCCGCCGTGCACGGCGCGCGGCATCCTGGGACAACATCCGCGCTTCCCATTGGCTGCGGCCGAGCTAGTACCTCCCGCCAGCATCCGGGACAGGGCAAAGGGGCGGGAGGGTGGTGTCGCCACGCGGGCTGTCATTGGTTGGTTATTTCCGCTGCATGCTTGCTGATTGGCTGGCGGCCTGGAGGTCTTCCAGCGGACCATGAGGCCCGCGGTGCCGCTCCTCGCACCATAGAGGTTACCATAGAGGCGGGGCGGGGATGGCGGCGGGGCGGGCCCGGGCTGCGCCTGCCCCAGCGCCCGCCCCCCTTTCGAGTCCCTCCTAGAAGATCAGTTTAAACATTTAAACGTTTTCCCGTGGGTTTATCAAAGCGCCCGGTTCAGCCGTGGCCGAACGTTGCTGGAGCCGAGGTTTAGTGCCGGCGGCCCGGGGGAAGGGAGCCGGCTGCCCGGCCGTGGTGCAGCGGCAAGGCCCGGCTCCGTGCCCCATTACCGGCAGCTCAACGGCTGGGGACCGCCGTTGGGGTGAGCCGGGGGGTGTCCCGCCCACCGGAGCGCCCCAGAGGAGGGGAGCGGTCGGAGGGGCCCCCCCGAGCCCTTGCTCGTTACCGGGGCTTTAAGCTCCCGCTTTGCCAACCTCCCACCTCCTCCCGAGCCTGGCGGCCCGGGACAACCGGCACCGGTGTCCCTGGTCTCTCCCCACCCCGCAACCGGAGGGCCGGCACAGAAGGGCGGTACCGGGGGCGGGTGGAGGAGGCCACTCCCGCACCGAACTACGAGTCCAGGCAGCGCGGCCGGGGCCGCCCAGGGGGAGGTATCCCGGGGCGGGGGGGGCTCCGCCTGTTCCTGCTCTTCCGCCTCCTCCTCGTAGCCCCGGAGGTTCCCAGCCGTGCTTCTCGGTGAGTGAAGCGGGGGGCGGTGGTGACGGGGTCCCGTGTACCCCTCCCGGAGTCTGATGCCCCCCCTGGGGGCCCTACGGGAGGCCGGGGGGGCGGGGCGGGGCTGCCCCGCCGCGAAGCGGCGGCGACACTTTCACTTTCGTTTCCTGGTGGGTTCCCGGTCCAGGGGGGAAGGAGGGGACAGCCCGGTCCGCTCCCCACCCTCCGCCGGGAGCTCACGCACGAGGATGCTAACGGGGACCGGAGCCGGGTCCCCCCTCCTCCCATGGCACCCGGCTGGCGCCGGTGGGGGGCTGCCCGGTGTCCCGGTGTCCAACCGCAGCTGGAAATCGGTCTCACTTGGGAAGGGAGAATCGTGTTTTTCTACGTCTTCGGGGTGCTGCAGGTTAATTAAAGTGGAAAATGGCAACAGCGAAAGAAAAGGCAAAAACCCGGAAAGTCCCCGGAGAGAGGCTGGGCCGCGGGCACCGGAGGAAGCGTTATTTATTCCTCTCTGCTCTGGGTGAGCTGTACCGACACCTCATTGCCTCGGCCCCGGGCAGGGACAGCCCGTTGGGCATTAACGCCCCGCAGGAGTGGCTGTCCCCGTCCCCTGGGGCCTCGCGGGGCCTCCTCTGCCTTCGCTGGGGACTTAACGAAGCTGTTTGCCTAACAAAAATGTGAACGTTAATAAAATGTCCTCCCTCCTGTACTTCCCGTCATCTTTTCCTGAAAGTGAACTCTAGACTCTGCCATCAGCGCGCTCTGCATGGTTTGTTTTCCTTCAAGATCACAATTATTTTTACCAAAACCAACATTTATTTTTTTTCTTCAGCAGAATGCATTGTTTTGCTGCATCCAGCCACTGACTTCATTTTCTTTGCAAGTTATTTTTAAGCCTGGTGGCAGCAGGGGCTCGTGTCCTGTCCTGAAGCGATGCAGTAACATGATTAAGGTGTTGTCCTTAGATTTATTTTCTGGGGTTTTTTTCCCATGTGGTGGCTGTCAAGAGGTCCCTGCCGTTTGGGAACTGCAAATCATAAAGGCACATCAGGGTAGGAAAGATTGAGATCAGCCAGATAACAACTGAGGCTTAGATGAATCACACGCCATTTCCTATGCTTTACTGAGATAGCTAAAAGTGAAGCTGCAGTCCTGGATATCCTGGAGGATTGCACCACATCCATTTCTAAGGCCTGCTCTGGTTTTCGCTCCCAGCAGGAGGAATTCTCCCTCCTCCCAAGGCAGCTGGTGTCAGTGCCGTTATCACTGCTCTCTCCAGCTGTGGCTACCTTTTCGTTTCCAAGCACAGCCCCAGAATCCCCATCTGAACTTCTGTCTGATTTTCAGGTTGTTCTTTGGCACAGAAAACAGATGATCTCCTGAGTGATGCCAAAAAAAAAAAAAAAAGCAGGGTTCCAGGGAGTTAATTTCCATGTGAAACTTCTGGATTAGAGATGACCTGAAATGCTCCAGTGGGATGGTTGTTCATGATGAACTTTCCCTCCGTTCTGATGTCAATCCTTGCTCGCTGCTGCTGTCACTAAGATCAGCTGAGAAGGTTCTGCTTTGGATTCCTGGAATTGAATTGTCCGGGATTGGCAGCAGGGTTTTCTCAGCAGTGATCTGCCCCTTTACAGGTTGCCAGGGCTGAAACCTGACTGCCTGCGAGACATACTGGCAAAGAGGGTGATTTAGTGTTCTGTTTCCAGTCCAGCCTAGGCTCCTGGCAGTTTGATTAGTTTTCATCAGTGCACCCACTACAGATTTATGTTGTGTGATTTGTAGCGTCACAACGCACTGCAAAGTTTTCTGTATAGATAACTCATGCAAAAGCTTTAATGCTATTTGTTGACCCTGCTGTCATGCAACATATTCATTTCGATACTGAGAATCATCTTGCAGTTTCAGTGTAGCAGTCACGAGTAGCAAGGCTATAATAGCCTCATGACACAGGCTTGTGAGACAGAACTACGACGACCTGCCTACGCCGGATCTCCTCAGTTTGTGCTCTTCCATGGGAGCTGAGCTTAGCAAGGTACCTCTCTTCCCTTGGAGCCAGGAAGCTGAAGATGAAAGACACTGTATTTGGAGGTCAAGTCAGTGCGTTGGATTTGAATGCAGAAAGCGAGGAGGCTGTTGAGTTTGCTTATCACCAGCATGAGTGTGTCTTGTGTGTCTTACCACGGTCAGCCCGTGAAGGGGGACTGCGTTAGGGCTGGGACTGCACAAGTCTTGGAGCTCCTAGCATGATAGATTCTAAGCTGCTATTTTGGTCTTGTACTACTGTCGGAGCATTTCACTGGTGCAGCAAGACCTCTATTCTTCTCAAGCAATGTGCTAGTCTCCAGATTTCAGAAGAGCTGATGCATCCCTGAATCCTGGGGTGCACAGGGAAGAGTGTGGCCAGTAGGTCGAGGGAGGTCATTCTCCCCCTCTAGTCAGCACTGGTGAGGCCACAACTGGAATACTGTGTCCAGTTCTGGGCTCCCCAGCTCAAGCGGGACAGGGAACTTCTGGACAGAGTCCCGCGTAGGGCAACAAAGATGACTGGGGGATCGGAGCACCTCCCTTATGAGGAAAGGCTGAGAGAGCTGGGACTCTTTAGCCTGGAGAAGGCTAAGGGGAGACCTTATTCTTGCTTGTAAGTATCTTAAGGGTGGGTTGAAGGAGGATGGAGGCAGACTCTTTTCAGTGGTTCCCAGTGAAGGATGAGGGACAACAGGCACAAGCTGGAACGCAGGAAGTTCCATTCAAACATAAGAAAAAGCTTTACAGTTAGGGTGACAGCGCTGGAACAGGCTGCCCAGGGAGGTTGTGGAGTCCCCTTCTCTGGAGATTTTCAAGACCCGCCTGGATGCAGTCCTGAGTAATGTGCCCTAGGCATTCCTGCGTCAGCAGGGGAGTTGGATTAGATGATCTCTGGAGGTCCCTTCCAACTCTAAAAATTCCGTGATTCCATGATCGCCACATTAACTACATATGGTGGGGATGTGCCTGAAGTGTCAAATCACATTAAAAATATGATGGGAGGCTGCATGTGGGGACAGCCGGCGTTCCAGGAGGGTCTTCAAGCACGGGATTCCACCAGCAGGCAGGCATACTCCTTCTGCTGCAAAGCATCACTGCCTCTCCCATGTAGGACATCTGTACGATAGTCAGCGGGTCTCATTCATGGGGTCTCATGCAGGAGAGAGGCTGCTGTGCCACACTGTCCACCTCACAGCAGCAGGCACCGTGGCTGGGAAGCAGTGGTCAGATGAAAGAGTCTTACACATGTGTGCTAAAGAGGATCTGCAAGCTGCCGTGGATGTCAGGAGCAGCCTGGCCACAGCAGCAGGGGCACCAATGAGCTCGTGTGCCTTGCTGAGAAACCTTGGTGTGTGCATAGGGGGTTTTGGACCTCACAGCTGTGTCATTCCCAAACCGTACCTCTTCATACCCTTCACGGACACATCTATGCTGGCAGCATCTGAAGAGGAGATTAATCCCCTTATTCTTTCCTCTTGTAGGCTTCCACGATGGATGAGACTTCAGACGAGCCTCCCACTTCTGCCATCTTCTTAGACAACTGCCACTTCTCCCAGGTCGTCTTTAACGACGTGGAGAAGTTTTATGTTCCTGGAGGAGACATAACCTGTTATTACACGCTCACACAGAACATCATTCCTCGCAGGAAGGACTGGGTCGGCATCTTCCGGGTAAGTAAATACTGTGAATCCAGATGTGCCAAGTATGAGAAGGCAGCAGCAGGCAGAAACAAATAGCATGGGCTTTGATAGAACCAGGTTGGGGAATTTTTTTCAGTAATAACCTTGTGTAATGGAACATCTTTACTGTGCCTAGGGACAACGTGCCAGACCTGTTGTGACCTGAAGAGCTTCAAGGCTAATCAAACACTCTGATTATCCTTTCGTGCATAGACACAACTCTTCAGAAGTCAGAATATCAATGCAAAAGTCCTCCCAGTAACTGATCTATGTGGAAATATAGTCCCATTACCATAGAATAAACATGAACTTTGTGATGCCATATAACAATTTTGCTGTTGCAGGTGGGATGGAAAACAACCCGGGAATATTACACATTCATGTGGGCTCCTCTGCCCAGTGATGCCCACAGTGGTACCACTGTGCAGCAACAGATTCACTTCAAAGGTGAGTGGGGAGCTTGGGTCACTCGGGGGATGTACGTGCATGCGCACGCACAGGCACGCACACACAGACTCCCACTTTTCCTGCCACCAATAAGCACCAGATTCGGAATTAGAGGATATCTGTAGGACCATGCTTTGGGAGACTTATTTCAAATTCCATAATAAATGACAAAATGTTGAATCTGCTAAATTCTGCCATCCTGAGTGAGTGATACTGTCTGTTTTCTTATCGCTGGCACAGGGAATTACTAACAGTGCAGGAACAATACTGAACTAGGATGCCTCAGTTTTCTGAGGTTCTCACTTTCTGTGCTATATAGTTAAGAGACTTGAATAATTAGAAGCTGCATATGACGGGGTTGTTGTGTTTATCTGAAGCTTACTACCTACCAAAAGATGATGAATACTACCAGTTCTGCTACGTTGACCAGGATGGCATGGTCCGGGGGGCCAGCGTGCCTTTCCAGTTCAGAGCAGAGACTGAGGATGATATCCTGGTGGTTACCACACAGGTAGGTGTCCTCTCTTCCCCTGCTTTTTCCTGCCTCTGCTTTTATTGGCATATGCTCACTGGACATGACATGGAGTGATCCGGTAAATTGGATGCCAAGCTAGAACTTGGCAGACTGGGATTCTATTCTTGGCTTTGCTACTGATCTGTCACACAAATTTGGGCAGCCTTTCTCTACCTGCCATTTATCGCTTAGATTGTGAGCTCCTTGCAGTGGGGAGCGACTTAATACGTAGTGTTTCAGGGCCTTTTGAATATTTTTAAATGAAAATGTCATTTTCATGGAAACAGTCTCCCATTAGATGGGAGTAAGAGCATGCACACGGACAATAACTAGGGTGCTGTGAAGCCAAGCACTCTTATTTTGCAGTGTCTTGTGTGCAGCCCCTTTGTTAATGACTACACTGCGCACATGATCCTAATCTAACAAACCGCAAAAAACCTCAAATCTCTGCCTCTGCTGACTCCTGCGGACATAGAAAGCATTAAGCATCTTGAAAGATCGGGGTAGTGTGTGCTCAGTATTCAAGAGCTGGGTTGATGGTCAGTTTTGGACAGACTGAGGAGAGTGAAGTAGCCGTCTGGTCTGCGCCATTAGCGAAAGCACAGGGAGGTACACGGTGTTCCCTTTTGCAGAGCTCATCTTTCTTTGCTCTTAGCACTGTGCTATTTGGAATGTAGCTTTTCAGTGCTTCTGTTACGACTGAACAACTTTGTTGCTTGCCAGGGAGAAGTGGAAGAGATTGAACTACAAAACAAAAATTTGCTTAAAGAAAATGAGGAGCTGAAAGCAAGCTGTGCAAGTCTCAAGAAACAAAACATCGATCTTCAGGAAGAGCTCAACAAGACACAGGTAAACAAAAAAGTTAATAAAATAAGTCAGAAGCTTTAACTCTGAAAGACAAAGTAGGACTGAGTCAGGTCTTGTTCTACTGTATGCTTCCAGGAGAAA
The DNA here is from genome assembly GCA_008921705.1 of Burhinus oedicnemus. Classification (NCBI taxonomy): domain Eukaryota; kingdom Metazoa; phylum Chordata; class Aves; order Charadriiformes; family Burhinidae; genus Burhinus; species Burhinus oedicnemus. The sequence goes on from VFFE01008394.1 coordinate 1,984,170, forward strand.
ATTGACGAGGTTTCTCCCCATATTATGTTTAATCCTTTACCAAATTGTACAACACCTCTACTGTGATAAGAACAATAATGATGAACAAGAGACATGAGCAGACACGGGAGTCAGGAACACGTGGGAAGGGTAGCGTTTGAAAATGTTTTGTAGGCTGTCCCAAAATCACATTATCATTATCTTTTCTTCCTTCAGTTTTGCTCAGGGCTTAATGTAAATTAAACAGGGTCTGAAAGAGTAGTCAGGATGCAAAGGAGAGATTTCCCTCCTTCAGACGGGCTGCCTGGAAATGCTGCATTTGAGGGATTTTGCAGTTCCAGTGCAGAGCAGGACTATTGCTTGGGTCCCATTTACCTCCTGTTGACCTCACTGTGATTTTCAGGAGCTGCAGAATAGTTTAGAGTCTCTAAGGAGCAACACAGAGAAACTGGAGCTGGAGCTGAATTCCCTGACAAAGGAAAATAAACATCTAAAGGAGCTGGATGACTGCAGAGAGGCAGAACTGCACCAGTAAGTGTATTTACAGCATATCTCAAAACAGGTTTTCATATAAGCACCTTGCCTTTATGAATTAAATTTCCATCCATGAAAGTGCAGTGTGTTTTGATTTGTTCTGAGTAGACTCGAAGAGCAAATTCAGAATGTGACGTCTGACAAGGAACGCCTGGAAAACAGACTGAAAACAGCCCTGGATCACATGGACCAGCTGCAGGTAGCAAACACAGAGCTGCCCTCCTTTGCTTTGCTGTGCCTCTGACAGAGAACTGAGCAATCGAGCAAATATGTAGTGTTTGAGTTTCTTTTTGATTACCTGGGTCTTTTAGGAAAATGTCAACCTGTGATATGATCCGACCTCTAGGAAACCTCAAGAAATCTGTGTTCAGGAAGGAAGGGTAGAGGGGGATGTGCTAAGAGAGACTGTAAGGATTTTATTCTCTAAAAACATCCCCTTTGCATGCTCATTAAGTTGACCGAAATCAGACTGTTGTTTACCTCCTGCTAGCTAAGGATCCAGGCAGAAAACACTTCTGTTTTGAAAAACATTCTAAAATTATGTTCGATACTGGGGTGAAAACAAGACTTCTAGCTGGGAGGTATGTGAAGGGAGACGGTAGACTGGAAGTAGCTTGGTTATTAGGTCTGGGACGTGGGAGACCCAGAACGATGGGCTAACCATCTGGCTATAGAGTCTCTGTTCTTCTCTTTGTTCTCTGACTTCCCAGACTCTAAGTGGCATGTTGAAACTTAGAAAGCTCCTCAGAGAAGGTACGAATTAATACTGTGTTCTGATGAATACATCAGCTCCGGTGTATCCCCATGTCACTATTCTTAGTTTCTACAAGGGTTTTAATGGAAAAATGTTTGCAGAAAAAAAATTTAAGCAGCCATGGCTTCTGGAGATTTGCTTTCTGCAGCAAAGGGTGCCTGTGCTCCTCACTCACAGCTGTTCGATTTTCACTTTCTGCGCACCCTTCTTTCTACTTAGTGTCAAGTGTTGAATTATGAGAAAGAAGTGGAAAACCTGTCTCTCATGGACTATGACAAGACAGAGCAGCTTGAAAGTTTGAAGGAAGAGAATCGCCAGTTACGCATGACTGTAACTCAACAGGTAAAGCCTTCCCTGAGTTATCACGGTGCTTGGGGGAGCCAGAGTGGAGAGGCTGAGGCATCCTTGGCAGTGTGCAGGTACAAATATTGCTCAATCTTAGGAGTATCTAGGGGATTCCGTGACAGAAAATGTCCATGGTGGCATGGGTGTCCACATAGGTGGTTCTGTGAACACACCATCTGGGAGATTCTTCTAGTATACATATATACTTATAGTGTACACGTATGTTTTAGCTTTGGAAGAAACATCTGTATAACTAGACATTGCAATTCTGATTCTCTGTAGCAGGAAAATTCAGTCTCTGTCTTGATCTCTTTTGAGTCAGCTCAAGGGATAAAGGAAATCAGTGGGAATTCAGGATTGATATTTGGCTGATTGCAAATTGTTGCATCTCAGCAAAATTGTTTCAGGACTGGGACTTACGCATAAATAAAACAAGTTACCCTAAATCTGCTCAGGCTACATAGGCATTAACAATTTTACCTCCAACAGGAAGCTGAGTAGTAGTTGGTGTGAGGCAGCAGCCTTGCTGGTCTTCTCTCTGTTTATATTTTTGTCCCATTCTCATCTTCAGCATCTTAAATTTAGCATAATCAATGAAATAGATGCAATATGGTCAGAATGCACCAGAACAAGCTGTAAACAATACAAAGTTTCTGTTCTATAGTTTGGTGCTGTGCCCTGCATCCTTCTCCGACACCTCTTTGCAACTCCGCTCGTGAAAATCTGTGATTTCTGTGCAGAAGGAGCAAAATAAGGAGCTTGAACATTGCATGGAATATTGGAAGGGGTCAAAGGCCAAACTCTCACTTTGTCTGTGCCACTGTCTGCAAAATGAGCAGGTGCCCAGCATTTCTAGGGGTGCAGCTGGAGAGATGGTCCCAAAAGCGCTGAGCACAGAGCTCTGCTGCATTGTATGGAACCTGCTGGTACCTGTGCAGGGGAGCTGAGATTCACTGACAGTGCTGTTTTTCACCTTCTTTTTATTTGCAGAACCATCGCAATTTCCCTGGCTGCAGATGACTATATGTGTAATAAATTTAAGTTTATGGACAAAGGGCTTGCTTTTCTTAGGTAAACTCTGCAGACTTTTTAGAAGTAATCCACAAACCTCAGCATGGGAAATCACTCCTTGAAGGAATGTGAAGGATATAAAAGAAAAGGGCAGCATGCTGTGGCCTTTCTTTCTACTGAAGAAACCATCATTGGCAATGACTGAGGCTGTCACATCATCTTTAGCCTCTTGCCCTGAGTGACCTTCTAAAGGTGCTTCTCTCCATGTATGTGCTACTTGGGAAGCTTTTGGAGGCTCTACTCTGACTTTGGCATTGCAAATTAGATGCCTAAAATAGATGATGTGATTACCTCTGCTGGGATGCCAAATGTTCAGGATTCTTAGAGTGATACTTTGAGAATGACTGCAGAATCCCTAAGTACCCTAGCTTATCTAATTTACTGATTTAATTCAAGTCAGCTACAAGATTAATTCCTAAGGATGTACTGGCTATCCACCATCAATGCAAGTCTCACAGCAGCAGGATACCTGGCATACTTGGATAGCTCTTGCCTGCCAGGGTGGATTTTTCAGCTGTATGAGTTCCTTTTCTTCAACCCCCCTCTTTGTTTGACCTGTCACATGTCCCCTTCGGACGTCATGTATCATCTCACATGTTGTAATGAAAATACAGAGTGTGAGTGGTGACATGGAGATATCCTAGGTGATAAACTATGACATGGTAAGACTTGCATTGAAAGTGAAGGTTATTTGTTGGTAATAAAGGCAGCATGAGGCAGCAAGTATATGACAGCTCCAGTGGCTGGAGCTGTCCTCATTTTATTTGCCAGTTTCCCATGATTTACCAAATAACACTGTTCCTTCATAGCAACAAAACCACAACTTAATGAAAGAACTTGAGGAGCAGAAGCGTTTGTTTCAGATTCTGCAGGCAAAAAAGAAGGAAGCTGATGAGGAAAATCAGGTGAGAACTTGGCACAACTCCCTCACCTTTCTCCTGTATTGAATATGACACTGATCTTTCAGTCTAGTGTTCAGTTCCATTAACCCTTTTATCAAACGGATCACTAATTGTGCCTGCACGTGGACCATCACCAAAGCCAGGCTGCCAGGCTGTCTGTGGGCACGTACAAATGACCGTGTGCGTACACTCGCAGTGTGTTGTTGCTGCCACAACTGTACAGCCTACGAGGAAGGGTCCAAAAACTTGCACCTTTTTCCTCCACCACAGAATAGACTGGTTTACCCATAATAGCATGGGGATTTTCAAAAACTCCTAATGTTAGCTTAATTCTGACACCACTGCAATGAATGGACTTACTAGTTTAAATGGACATAGTCTTTTTGTCCAGTCTAAACAATGACTGCTCAGTTTTGTTCCTTACTCCGCATGACTTCAGAATAGTCTTCTGTCTTTTAAAATGTATTACTCTATTGTGATCATCTTGTCTGCCTTTCTGAACAGGCCACAGAATAGATCCTTGCCCTTCCTTACCTCACTTTCCCATTCTGTCATGCAGGACTAATGCTGAGCTACCTAAAAGAAGTTCAGAGCAATTTTGATTCTGATATAAGAGGATCTATGTTAGTGCAAAGCATGACTTTTCTCTGAAGTGGTCTCCTGAGCTTCTGGAAATTCATTCTGCTCTTCTGTCCCTTTGCAGAAACTAAGGCACGAGAATGAACTCCTGAGGCGTCTCTCGCAGGCTGGAAAGGTTTCTTCCTTCTCTGTTTCACAAGCTCAAGCTCCAATTCCGGGTCCAGAAGTAGGAGGCCTTCTGTTTGGAAATCCATATTGTGGTGAGATTACTTGGCATTCTGTCTGAAACCGCAAATACATGGCAGTTAAAGTCTCAGCAAATTATCCTCCATCTCAAATTGAATGCCATAGAAAAGACATTATTAGCAGCACCTCTGTGCAGCTTTGCCTGTGTGCAGATGACTTGGCAGCTGCCAAATGCTGCCAGGTGTTAAGAGTTGACTTAAGTGATCAGCTGTCTGTTCATTTTCTGCCAAGAGAGACAACTATTAGCTAGTTTATTCAGCTGTGAGACAGCTAGTTCTGTGGCTTATGTGCAGTTTCCATAGGCCTAAATATAGAGGTTTAGATCCAGAGCCACATCCTCATGTTTCAAGAATCACTAGTTATCAGCACATTACATTGTTAATCCTTTTGTTGTGGCTAAATAGACTTCTTTTTCCAGCTGCAGGAGCAAACCTGGGGGCAGGAGCTGCAGACTTAGTAAGTAAAGTGGACACAACTGGACATGAATTTGTGGTATGGACGTGAATTAATGGTTTGCAACAAAAAGCTCCAAGTTCAGCTCTATAACCACTTGTCTACATACTGGTTTAGTCCTAGTAAGATAGTAGACAACAAAATGGAGCCACGTATGCTTAACATGTAGAATTAATAAGACTTATACATGTTAAGGAAGAGAAAGGAAACTGTTGACCTTAATCTTTAAGGACCAGCTCTTGGCAGCATCTAATGTCAGAATAAGCAGCATACAGCTGCTAAATACCTTATTTTGTATTAGAGACATGGAGACGTGCTATGTAGGATGGAAGGTTGGAGTACCTCTCAGAAGCTCTTGACTTTTAAGTGCTATTTAGAAAAGCCTGGAGACATTTGAAAACTTAAGAGTGTTAGAAGTCAGAAAATGGCAATGTGCGCTCGCAGCCCAGAAGGCCAACCGCATCCTGGGCTGCCTCAAAAGAAGCGTGGCCAGCAGGTCGAGGGAGATGATTCTGCCCCTCTACTCTGCTCTCGTGAGACCCCACCTGGAATACTGTGTCCAGCTCTGGAGCATGCAGCATAAGAAGGACATGGACCTGTTGGAGCGGGTCCAGAGGAGGCCACAAAGATGATCAGAGGATTAGAGCACCTCTGCTGTGATGACAGGCTGAGAGTTAGGGTTGTTCAGCCTGGAGAAGAGAAGACTCCGGGGAGACCTTAGAGCCCCTTCCAGTATCTGAAAGGGGCCTACAGGAAATCTGGAGGGGGACTTTTTACAAGGGCATGTAGTGATAGGACAAGGGGTAATGGCTTCAAACTGGAAGAGGGGAGATTTAGATTAGATCTCAGGAAGAAATTCTTTACTGTGAGGGTGGTGAGACACTGGCCCAGGTTGCCCAGGGAAGCGGTGGAGGCCCCATCCCTGGAGGTGTTCAAGGCCAGGTTGGATGAGGCTTTGAGCAACCTGGTCTAGTGGGAGGTGTCCCTGCCCATGGCAGGGGGGTTGGAACTAGATGATCTTTAATGTCCCTTCCAACCTAAACCATTCTATGATTCTGTGATTCTAAAGACTTGTCCAAAAGTGATAATATCTGGCTACTAAACTCTTCTGCTTCTTCCCTTTGAATATAATTTTTAAACTGACTTTATTTGCATTTGCTTTGTACTTCAGGCTTCTATAAGGAAATGCCCCATGTGTGATGAAGTATTTCCTGAAGATATTGAAACAAGTCAGTATGAGGCCCATGTGCAGAGCCATCTTCTGGAGTGCCCACTCTGCAGTGAGGCCTTTGAAAAGTCCAATAAGCAGGTGTTTGATGACCATATTTTTTGTCATGTCCTGGAATAATTCTGAATTTGTATCTGCTCTGTAGAATAGGTGGCAGAGGCCACAGTATAGAATAGACCAAAATCACTGTATAGGCTTGATTCATGCTAATACGATCATCCAGACAAGACTGAGTATGCCACTAGTACTGTAATTCTGAGCTTTCTGTTCCATGCAGTATGTGACCAACACATAAATCGGGTCAGACATCCACATCCTGAAACTGAATCATCATCATGAAACTTAAGTCCTCTGTCTTGGATCAAGTATATATGCTTGTTAAATGAGTTAGAAATCCTATTATTAGTAATTTAGTTGAATGTGGTACCTGTTCTTTAGAACAGGATTGGCCATGTAACTGTTCATCCAGGTAGGGATCCAAGTGATGGGATGTAGTACAGCAGTTTTCTGTATTTGACTGATACATCTCTATTATAATAGTTTTATTCTTTAATGTAGCACTGTGACTACTAACCAAAGACCAGAAACATTATATAACCTTTTAGGATCACACCTTCAGTCCTGCTCAGCTTCTGGAATGCAGAATTAATTATTAATACATAAAAAAGTCTAAATAAAAATACATCTCTTCTTTCACCATCAGCTGTAAAGCAAGGGAGACATATCTATAAAAAGACTGAGTATCTGTTTGCAGATCTGAAGGTCTAGGGCCCTCCTTCCAGCAAAGTAGGCAGCATGGCTTATTCTAGGGTGAGGCACTTGCACAGGCACTTTTCTCCATCCATCTCAGGATGAGGAAAACCTGAAACTTCTGAAACAGGGAAGGCCAATATGGTTTGGAGCCCACAGAAAAGCAGTAGCTGAGTTGTCTTGGCAGCACAGAGGATAAACGGTCTCTCAGTCAGAAACTGGGCATCCTCATTTAAAGGAAATTATGAACTTGGATTATTTCTTTTTTATGTTTCTAAACTTCTTGATTTAACAAGAAGAGCCTGTTCTCAAACCAAAACATTTTGATTCAAAACTAAGTGCCTTGGGATATTACAATGCTTTGTGCACAGATTATCCAATTACTATTTTTATTTCTGCTTTGGGATTTTCAGTTAATGATTAACAGCTCTTTTTTCCATGCAAACACAAATGGAGAAAGATTTATTATCCAGCTGTATTAGACTGTTTCCTGCTGAATATCTGAAGCAATAGAAAATCCTAAGAAGTTTACATAAAGTTTTAAGAATATTTAGAGTAATAAAGACTTCAAAATGTTTTACTGTTTTGATTCTACACAAACTTTTTATCAATCTAGGTTTAAACAGAATATTTCTGTCTTGAGATGTACTATACTGGTAAGCATTATTTAAAAAAACTGTAAAAGAAAATAACAGCAAACAAAAATAAAAGCTATACAGAGAAAATCTTTGAAAAAGGTGTCTATGTCTGTTCATTCTTAAAGAAAGAAATTGGAGGAATTGATGGGGCCTTAAGGGAGCTATTCGCAGGCTTTCAATTACTTGCTGGAGCTTCAGTCTAACAAACTACTTAAGCACCTCTCTGAATAACTTCTAGCACACAACATGGTATCCCTACCGGTAGCGGGACTGTTTCTGTTTAACAGAAAGCATACACTTAACTGGTTGATCCTCAGTGGCTCCTGACAGCATGGGAATATATCATGAAGGCCAAAGGGTGGTATGGGATAACGTGAACAAATCAGAAAAGTCAAACGAGCTGTATGGGATCTATGTGTTTACATCCTGTCCCAGCAGTGCTGATCTAAAAACCCAGAGCTGGCTGAATTTTTGCTGTGTCATAGGAACATCAGTGTATCAATACTTTTTTCCCAAGGCTAGGAGAAAAAGCTGAAAAACTCCTCACTTGGGATGACAAAATATTAATTAAAAAATACTTGGTATTGTACATGTTTTGACATTATTGATTACTATATTTCAACATTCCTAGCATAGCTTTATCCCAATTTTGGCAATCAAACATTCCATCAAAAGGAGGCTTATTTTTAACTGAACACTTGTTTCCTCAGGAAAAGCCCCATTGTTTTTCAAGAAAATGCTTTTCCCCCCAACCTTTTCCCATACGTCCTCATTCTAAATTACATTTTTCATCTTTTACTGCTTTACATCTTGACAGAAGCAGATCAAACATGGAGAGATAGAAAAGCAATTTTTACTAAAACCCTGGGAGTTCACCCAAATGCCAGCTATCAGACCTCTTTTCTTTCTATACTGTTGCTAGTACTGGCTTTAGTGGCTTGTATCCTAAACCGAAACTCAGTCACCTGGGGTTAGAGTTCTGTCACGATGCTATCTATGTCCTTGAGCTACCGGCGCCAAGTGTCAGTGCCCCCGAATTGCCTCTCCATCCCTTTTACACTGGTACCTATCATTTTCCACTTGCCTGCTCCTATCATTTCTACAAATCTTGGTGCCTATGTTGAAGCGCCGGCCCTGGGACACAGGCAGCAACTGGGTGACCGGCAGAGGGGGTCAGACTGCAATAAATCTCATGAGGATGCTGGCTTTTTGAAGTATTTTAAGGTATGTCATTTGTTTTCTGTAATAATCACACAGATTCCGACTCCTAGCCATATTCTTCGGCCTGATGCAGGTCATACCTTCCCCATCCTGGGCAGCCAGGGACCAATTTACCCCTAAGCACAAATTACATCATATATTTTCTGACCAAGTTTTCATTTTGCTTGTAATTTACAGCATTATTTATGTTACTGCTGCATTTAGCCTTTGGAATCATAAGAGGTTTCAATCCTATCTCAATTTTATGGTTTAATACAGAAGTAGCTCAAATGGCTGATAATTAGATATAGTTATACTTTGGATGAGATCCAACATTACATTGATATGTATTGGATAAGGACCTTGAAATAAATTTTCAAGAGGGACAATAGGGGTTTGGCACAATTTATACCCGAACTCATGTAGCATCTGAATAGGCATTCATTAGAAATTTATCTTAAAGGAAGAAGTCATGCTTTGTGGGCCAAATCTCTGTGAATATATATATTTTTAAACCTTTACAGGGCTTATCAGTTTGGTCCAGCTTAAGAACTGGCCCAGTTTGCTTTCCATGAGCGATCACTGCTCCGATACAGCACAGCATTGTCTATTCCCTCATCCAGGCAAACCCGCTCAGCCTCAGGGAGCTCTTCTCCCTTTCCTTGGTACTTTTGCTTCTCCTTCATTTTTGTCAGACCCTTTGCCTTCTTTTTCCAAGAAGCTGGTTCTTCCCTTGGGCTCTCTCTCCCATTCACACAGAGTATATTTTGAATATATCTGTCCCTGTCCACAGCACATCATTTTCCAATTAACAGGTATGTTTCTGTATGTGTAAAATGCAAACCAGAGGATAACTTATCTCAGCTGCAAAGACACACTGCTAACTATGGTCACAGAGGGCATCACATACCAACTGATGTCAGTTCATTTCATAGGAAAGGCCATTGTTTTGCCTGGGAAAAGTTATTTTTGGTGCAGAAAAAAGAGACTGGCCACAAAGGAGACAATTCCAGATTCCAGATTCCCAAACTATTTCAGCTCTGAAAGAGTAGCAGGAAGGATGCTGAAATAACTGACTGGTGGCTCAGCTTCTTTCAGAAAGTGACTCCCAATGGCACAGCCACAGTCCCCTTCCCCACTTGAACAGCCTCTTTCCCCCACCCGTTCTCCTCCTGGTTCCTCTTCATCTATCCACGTCTTCTTTCCTCTTCCTGCAGAACAATTTGGACTTTCAGCATTGTCAGTCTCCTCCAAAATCCCAGTGCTGAGGTTCAGAGTGCAGACAAGGGGGAGGTGGAGGCATGGAGCACCATCCATCTGGCAGCACTGCCTCTCCCTGCTTTTCACCCCGCAGAACAGAATGCAGTCTGGGAGCACTGCTGCTGCTTCTCTTCACTTCACCTTAATGAGGCTCCCGTGGAGAGCGGAGGACGCAGAAAGGAAATAAAAAGATTCCTGACAAAAGGAATGTCAATAGACAAGATGCAGGTGAACAAAGGAGGAAAAGGAAAGCCATACACAAGCCAGCTACTGAGTGGTTATACTCGGTAATCAACTTGTCAGTTTGATTTTAAGACACAGCAGAAGAGATCGATAATTCTTCAGAGCAGCATAATGCACATCCAGGGTTTAAAGTGTTTTGATCATCGAAGTCCTTATTTCAGGGATCAGTCCTGTACTTACTTAGTAAGTGGAGGTGCTTCTGTATTTGGCATGTCGATGATGGGAAGAGGAAGAGAGCGGAGAAGGGAACGGTGGAAAAAAATGTTCTAGAATGACACTTAGACAGACTGCCACATGGGTTCAGGTGGGGCAGCTCAGAAAAATCTGGGGAAGGATATGTTTACAGGCCCCTGTGAGACTGAAAAATGAAGATTTTACACTTACACAGATGGATTTTTTGTTGCTTATATTATTTTGTAAGGACACGTTGTTTATCTTTGTTCTGCTGTGCAGATCCAGACTGACCTATTCCTGCTTGCACAGGAGTCAATGAGTCCCTTTATCTCTAGTGCACTAGTACAAATAGAGAGTGCTTAGTGGGTATATAACAGCACGAAATCCAAACGCTGCCATTTATCACCCTCTTTGTACTGAATTAAATCACTACGTGAAACCCACTGAAGAATCAAACCTTTATTGTTTTGTTGGTGAAAGGATTGGGTCCCAGAATTACATCAGTTGTTTTCTCTAAACAGCTATTAGCCTCCTCCATTATACTAACAGAACTGGTTTCCATCCTCTGGCTCATTTATTCCAAACCAGCATTATTGAAGTGAATGGGGTCTAGGCCCTGGATATTAGAAGAGCTGTTGGTCTACTCATAAATAACAAGTTGTCAAGGATTTTAATGGAAACCCTTAGAGTGCTGTAAATCTGTGCAGTTCTGCCTGCATCCCCTCCCTCATTTCCATCACAATATCACTCCAGTGGGACTGCAGCTTGCAGCATGTGCCAGGCAGCCTAGATTGGTAGGACACGGGGGAAGGAGGGGAAAAAAAAAAAGAGCTGGATACGGGGTGGGGGATTCAGAACAGTTGGTACTGCGGAAGCATCTGCTGGGTGGCCAGTTTCGGAGTCACCTGGCCTATTCAGCGTGGCGAGGGGAAAGGGCTATTCATCCAGGGGGACTGGAGAGGGGAATAACAGAACCAAGGATGCTTGTGGAATAAAGACGGATGTATTGCAGTTTACATTTCGCTCCGTTGGTCTGTGAAGCAGTAAATCTCAGCAAGTAGAGGGTTTTGTTAGGTTTTGATCACATTTTAAGTGGCAGAGCTAGGGCAGTGGTACTCCATAGTCTGTCTCTTGCTGTTAGGCAAAGAGGACGCCCCTTTTCAAGATTAATTTTTTTAACCTTCCTAGCCAGTCCAAACTACCTTCAGGGAAAACTTGATGCTGCGTCCTGATCCAAATAGCAACATCTCTGTAGTTCACTGGATCTTGCCAGAAACTGGGTTACTACAAAGTATGCCCCTTGACTTAGTCATCCCTCAAATATCTGTAGTTCAGCTGCCTGCTCAGGTCATAGCACCTTGCTGTATACAACACTAAAGCCTTCTAGGAAGGAACTTGAGCTCTCTCGTCCATTCTCCGTTGCCTATATGGTATTACGGAATATATTATGATTGGCACAGCCATCCTTGTGCCCACCCCACTCACAAAGCAGACAGGACCACACGGGGCCCTGTTTAAGAGATTGTGTGGACTCTCTGCTTTCCGAGGCGCCAGAGCTCATCAAAATTTGTATGCAAGGTCAGTTTAGGCTTGAATGTAGGCTTGTACGCTGGCTTACCATGTAATATAAATAAGAAATGACATTGGTGACAAAGCTTCAGAGTGCCCAGGGCTTATAGTCTTATATAATTACTAGTCTGGCACTGCGAATTTAAAATACAGCAAAGCCATCAGCAACACAGATCCTCAATTAATTACATTGCATATAGCTCCCTTCTCATTACAACCTCACATGACAAGCACTGAAGAAGCAGGCCTTACGAGACTTACGCTCTACATAACATAATTAACTATTACCTCTATATTACAGAAAGGGAAACAGTTACGCAAACATGAAGGAATTTGGCTGAAGTCTCTCAGAAAATCTGTGGCATAATCCCCCTTTCCCTCCCCAGCTTTAACATTCATTTTGAGAGAGGCTGAACAGCACAAGAAGTGAGCCAGGATGGAGAAAAAATGGATGGCTGCCAAAAGGGATTGATGCCCTTCAGACTCCAGGGAGTTTTTAACCCTTCCCAATGGTCTTCCCAGCCTGAAAAACCTGGTGGGGTTCATCAGGCTGTACTTCTCCTCTACTGATCCATAAGAGATTTGCCAGTGGGAGCAGCTGCTTTGAGAGTGAGTTGATAACTGAAACCCTGAGGCACTTACATCTGTACGTCTCGTCCCCTGCCTGCTTCCCTTCCCCAGTAACAGGATGAGACTAGAATATTGCATGTGCTTTTATAATGGGTATTCCTGTGGGGCCTTGGTCATGATTACGGCATCTAAATGCAACCAGAAACAAACAGTGACAATGAAAAAGACAAAAAAGATGGTCGGCCTGAAGATTCTGAACATTTTTTACACTAAATTTGTTTCTATTTAATAATAAGTTGCAGTTTCATAAGCCATTCAGTGTAGTTAATTCCTTTGTTAATAACAGTTACAGTATTTTTGAGAGCAGCTGCTGCACATGTTATGTAGTACAGCTGAGAGAGCCATATGGATTTTTAATTCCTAAGAGTTATTACTTGGTATATATGAACCCACGCTTGCCTTAATGGAGTCATTAGACTTGACAATCCTTCCTTAAAGAGGGCTATTGTTAGGATAGATCTGATCCAAAATGAAGGAAAGGTTTCGAAGAAGGGCTCTTCATTATATGAAACAGAGAACATCAGTATTTTTTTGGGCAGCTAGTGGTTTTTACACCTTTGGGAAGTTCCTTCTCTGTTAGTGTAAGATAATTTTAACAACCTGTATTCTATCCTTTCAGAACTATACCTAGAAAGTGTGCCTTGAGATATTATTGTTGCTTTACACCAGTGGGTTTTTTAACAAATCAGGCAAAATGGGGACACTCACACTTTCTTGCAAGCTACCTACTAGAACACCCCTCTGCACTTACAGGAAGGAATCTTATAAGAATACTCAGAGTTACAATCCTAACACATATTTTGGAAAAGACATTAACTTTGAAAGAGATATTAAATCATATTTCTCAGTGAACTTTTCTAAGACAACCCCTAAATGTGAGTTTCTTGCACTTTATCCTAAAACATGTGGCACAACAAGAGGTAGAAGATAGACAAGATGGATCACTGCGGGATTCTGAATGAAAATTTCTTTAGTCCCAGTAAAGGCTCTAATCCTTGTGTTTACAAGCAGCAGAAGAGAAAAATACACTGCTTTACTGTAGAAGCTATTTATACCTATATATCACTTGAATGCATCGTATTGAGTATGCTACAGATTGCTCAAATAAATCTAAGGAGCCCACTGGATTTTAATGCTATAGAAAATGTTGGAAAACTCTTAACCTTATGACACATATCAGGATTGTAAAATTTAAAATGAATTCTAGTAAATCTGCTGCTGGCTTCCATGGAATGGAGCAGGTTAGTGTAAAGGAATCAGTATAGTCAAAAAAAAAAAGGGAATCCAGGCTTTTTTTTTTTGTGTTAAACAATGAGCTTAGAACAACCTGCTCCATTTTTAGCCATCCCAGTCCACTTCTATGGCAGCAGGACCTGAATTCGTACAACTGTTGCAAATTCTGGATGTAAATGGTGCTACCCATTGTGTCAGCAGCACCAACAGACCTTGGAGTCTGACTTCAGTTTCTCAAAGCTGGTAATTTTGTTTCATTATCATTTATTTAGGATGATTTTTGTGCCATTTTAAAGATTCAAGACAAGGATCTGTGCACAACCATTAACCCAGAATTAGGGTAGCACAGTGTGAGCCAGTGTAGACCGATCTGCAAACTTCTGGCTGTTTAAAGCCCGAGTCCTGAAATCCCATCCAATCAGCAGCATAGGGTCACATGACAAGGTTTGTGGCCTCGCAAATAAACTCTTGAAGGGAAGATCCTGTGTGCCCACTGCTGCTTAGAGATCAACATTTGGCTCTGTGAAGGACTTCGCTCCCTTGTGTCACCTGAAGCTCTTGTGGGCCTCACACCCACTCACCTCACTCCTTCTGGCCTCCCAAAATCGCGTGCCACAGCGGCCCCAAGGCAGAGCCCTCTGCCGCCAGCTCTCCACACGAAGCCTGCCCGCAGAAGGGGAGCGGAGCTGTGAGGTGGGGACCGGTTTTGGTACCACTGGATCCCTCCCGGCCATGACAGGGGACAAATCCTGTCAGGAAAATCCACCCTCTCTCCCACCGCCCCTCCTCAGGCAGCGCCTCCCAGAAGCCCCTGCGCAGCCCTGGCGCCCCTCCTGAATATTCAAATCACCCTGGTCCTCACAGCTGTGATTGGCTGTGGCCGTTCAAATGAAGCCACGCCTCCTCGGGCGAGGCGCGGCCGTTAGCCGGTTTGAGGGCGGGAAAGGCGGCCGGGAGCGCCGCAATGCGCATGTGCAACTCCGGCGCACGCCCGCGCGTCCTCTTGTTGCCGTAACAACAGCTCCCCCTCCCCCTTACTGTTTTTACCCAATCAGAGACCCTCTTCGCCGCTTGGCCCAATGGAGTGGCAATATGTTAATAAAGGGGCGGGGCGAAATCGCGTCGTTTTGCCCAATCAGGAGGTGGCAAGGGGTCGGGGTCGGCTCACCTTAGCCGTCTGGCTCCCCTCGCCCCGGCCTTTTACCCCAGCGGCCGCCGTGGGGGCGGTGCTGCCGGCCAGCCCCGAGGAGGCATCCGCCCTCCCGGCTCTGCCCTGCCGGGGTCTCCGTGTAGGCCAGCGGGGGTGCGCCCCGGCCCCGCGGGGTGCGGGCTGCCCTTGCCGGCAGCCCCGCGGTGCCGGCGGGCCTGCTGAGGGCGGGGACGGGGGATGGCCGTCCCTGTAAGGGCGCTCCCGGTGGTCAGTGCCTGCCTGGGGCGGGGTGTGTGTCTGTGTGTGTCTGTGTGTCTCCCGCCGGCCCTGAGTTAATGCCGAGTCCCGTGTGAGAAGTGCAGGGGGAATCCTTGGGGAAAAAAGCGCCTCAGAAGTTGTTGTGTGGCCGTAGGTGGGTCTGTTGGGTTGTAGAGTCTGCGCCTGGCACAAGGATGGAGCGTTGGGAGATCGTTTCTACTGTCTAGAGTAGACTGTCTTGTGTCACTTCTACTGAATGGGGAAGCAAAAATAATTGTAGTGTAGTCGATTCTTAAAGGACCAGTAAGTTTACATTTGCACCAGGGGTCACAACGTTGTTTTAACACATTGCTAGAATTGTGAGAAATCAAAAGCTTTAGTGTCCGTACGCCTTGTTTTGCACAAAGCTTGGCAGGCTGTCTCAGAATTCCCCCACTGATGCAGTTGCCTTCAGACATGTGCTACCAGTCATTAGTCAGAGTATTTCTTTATTGGCCCCGGGGTGTCCCCTGTTGTTCTAACACTTGCTCTTTGCGAGTATGTGCTATCCCTAATGTTTAATCTTCCTGAAGTACTAGCTTGTGATCATTATACATATTTCTCTCATAATGACTGAAGTTAGGCAAGAAGTCAAAACTTAATACGTCTGTGAGCTCTTGCCAGTATTTTCTGGATTCGTGCCTTGAGAGAAGAACATGAAGAAGTACTGTAAATGGCTCTGTTCCCAATCCAAATAAAGCATTATTCAGAGTTGTATTCCAGGAATCTTTGTTTTTCACCACTCGTCAGAAATATCAATGGAACTGTTTGTTCTAGCAGTTATTACTAGCTAGTGTGAAGCTTCTGAAACAGTAAGAAATTGTCGGTTTGTTTGGTAGTCATTTATGACTAATTGCCCAGATTATCATCTAAAGCAGGCAGTTTGTAAATAATACATCCACAGTGATCAAAAGCAATCCACCTTGATTGATTGCCAAGGTCTAATTCAACGGCGATTCTACATCTCCCTCCGAGTCCAAACAGAGTTTGAAATAACAAATCTTCCTTCTCTTGAAACTGCTTCTGCTCTGGGCTGCGGTGCATGGAGCTGCTGGCGGTTATGGCGTTTGGGGAGCAAGACATATTGAGTGACCAGCATGCTGGGCAGATTATACCGTCTTAACAGACGGGTTAATGGAAATGAAAAATAGTCAAGTGCCTATGAATGTGAGTTGGTTAGGCTATATGCATGTGATGGTCCTTTTTTCTTCTGATCAGAAAGGTGAAGATCAAAGTATTTGTTTATGGCATTTTTTCTCTCTGGAATTCTTTCCCCAGAAAATAAGCCACTTCCCTGGAAAGAGTGAGATCTGTAGGAAACATTTGCCAGCTAGGAACATGAGCAGGATGGTAAAGCTCTTCCCAAAAGAATTCAACTGCTTTCTCAGTGCCTTCCTGCAGAGTAAAACCCCTGTAAAAGCCTGACTTCCTTCTTAGCACAATTATTTTTTGGCTATCAGATTTAAATTCTATTATTTGCATGTCAGAATGGGCTAACTTCCAGCATATTAGAAGCCTCTCTTGAATACTAGGCAAAGATTAATATGCTGGGCTAGAGGAAAGCAAATAGCTTTCTCTGTTTGAAATTAATGCTGGAAAGGAAATCAGGAAAAAAAAGCAATTGTCACTTAAAACTTTTTTAGGTGCAGAGGACTGAAGCGAAGTAGTCCTGATTTTTTAACCTTACAATATTCTTACAATGCTATTTGCTGTTACAGTTAAGGTTGCACTTTTGCAAAATTTCTTGCAATAGTTTGAAAACCTGGGCCTAGAAAATCTATGTTAGAAAGCACCTTTAATGCAATTATTTCATGACTTTTGTAGTGTCCCTCTGTTCCATTTCCCTCCTCATAGTTATGACAATCTGTAGCCCAATCGCTGCTCAAGGAAACACAAGACTTCTGTCTGTAAACTGGACTCTGGCTGTCAGGGCAGAGGCACCTTCATCACCAAATCTGAGAAGGACATAAAACCTGGACAGGATATGATCTGCCAGCTCTGCGTCTCAAGGGTAATCCCTTCATTCCGTGTTTCAAGATTGCTGCTTTGTCACTGAGTTGGTGTTTTAATAGCGAGTTTAGCCTTGCCTTGATGTGGTCAGTCAGCCATAAATAGCATTCACTGGTCATTTTCTTCAGATTCATCACTGTCAAAAGAATTCATCGCTGTCAAAAGAAAAATGTCTACTTTACATGCTATTCTGTAAACTCTTGTTCAGAAATGACTTCTAATATTTTGAGACAGAATCACCTTGACAAGAATTCAGGGCATTCAGGATAAATGAATTGAACAAGGAAAACTTTATCCCTCATCAGTGAATGGGCACTTAAAAGATACTCATTTTTCACAAGTCCCATTAAGCCCTATCGTCCTGTTCCAAATAAGTGTCTCACCAAAGTGGTTTTGATTGACTCTTTTAAGTCATGTCCCAAATGAAGTCTCATGTAAAACCTTCTGTAAGCTTCTAGTTATTTGGACTTCCAATAATCTGAGGAGCAAAACCTTAATTTATTTTGGTTTATTGTTGACCTTTGGACACATTTTGTTTTATGGGCTAAATTTGTTTGACTTTGCATTGACCTAATTTTTATTTTTTAGGGAATGTTCCAAGGAAAGAACGAAAGTCTATGAATGTCTGGAATAAATAGTAAGAGATGGAAGGGAGGACACATGGAGCCTCTGGCTTGGAGAAAAAGGAAGTAGGAAATCAGATTCTCTTGATCGGGAGATAGGGTGGACTGACCCACAGGCTCCTTTTCTGTTAATGTTTCATTCCTTCAAACATTCATGCTTGAAGTGAACTTCAAACACTTGCTGAGCTGTACAAAGACCAGCTACGGCTTTAAATTAAGCAGAAAACCTGCGAACGCTTGCTGTAGTGCAGACTCAAGCTCTAGTTTGGTCAGTGTTAGGGACATACACCCCAGTAAGAGACGTTTACAGTACCTTTCCCAGCTCAGCAGCAGGCTAGACTATGGTAGAAGCATACCTGGCATAGAAAGGAGTTCAGCAGGGACATCAGCTAGGCTTGTCACCTTTGCTATAGCAATTAATGAGTTACCAGTGTTGTTCATGTGTTTCAAGCAAGTTTAGAAGCAAATCAGCTTTGTGTTCTCCTTCCAAGCCTTTTATTATTGGCAGATTTAAGTTTGAGCTGAGGATTTATGTGCTGGTGACATCCTGTGACCCTCTGAGGATATTTGTCTATAATGAGGGCCTTACACATTTTGCTACTTCAGCATCCTCTGACCTTTTGCGTAATAGCTTGGTAAGTAAACAAGCCTATTAGCAGAAGTTAATGACAGTTCAATACATAGCAGCCAGAGATACGGAGAAATCATAATGGTTCGACTGTCCAAAGCATCTTTCTCTTGAGAATCTCTAAGCACTTCATAAATACTAGTAATCCATCTTTGTAGTATCTGAGTACCATAAATAAAATTATGCATTAAATATTTGAGCAGATTCTGTAGTAGAAGACAGCATGTGTTATATTATCCAGATCAGTGCTGCCTACAAGTTTTGGCACAGTTAGTACTTCTATAAATACATACCTAACTAACTTTCTGTATTATTTTGGTGCTGTTTTTCACGAAGCGTTATTGTGGAAAAAAAAGATAGTTATAAGAAAAAGAAATCTTGGAAGGAAAAAAAAGTCCTGAATGCTAAGGTACATTGTTTTACTTCTTTATGAAAAGAAGTGGTGGCTTAGCTGATGGTTGGAAAAGGTTCTGGTATGCAGTTCTGGATCATTCCAACACAGAATTAGCTCTACTAATAAGTGGTTGTAGAATGGGGCCTGACTGAGAAAGAGCGTTATCTTCCATTGAAACTGCTGATTTCTCAGAAGTGATGGAATTGGAATGCTGATGAGATTGCAGTGAAGTGAAATTGAAACTGTTGAGCCTCATTTATTGGGTTCTTTAGAGTAATGGGATCAGTATAGGGCTGATCATATTTAGTGCCATTAAATCTTCTGTGCTTAATTAAGATGCTTTGTACATTATGCAGTGTGACCAGGATCATGTAGAGAAGAAGGGAGGAGGCTAATACCTTTCTAACCCTGCATCTTGTTCATTCATTTACAGGATAATGTATGCATGCATCTGACAAATTATTCCATTAACAAGAACAAAGTTAATTCTGCCAGACAAAAAGACACTGGTAGTAAGAGGTAAAAGGAGAGAACATTTCTAAGCTACTCCCAGAGGGGGTAGTGTTTATCTTTTCTTGTACATCTTCATTTGCTTGACATAAGTCTTCAAAGCATTTCTTTGTGTTTCCCCAATGCACTGTATGTTTTGCTGTTGAATACATCAAGTGAAGAAACGCAGATGAGTAACAGAATCGGACACCAAAATTGGGAAGAAAACTCCACAGAGGGGAGTTTGTACTCCAGCTTGACAGCATACATTGGATTTGTTTCAACTTTTTTCTTGAGATTAAATACTTGCCTGCTTTTCCTAGGTACGCTGATTTGTCTAATAAGGTGTTACCGCTCCTTCCAAACTTTGCTTGTAATCTTAGATCATCACGCCATAACAATTCTACATCTTTACTGTATTTATCTTTGTCAGCTGTGATAGGCAGTTTTATAATGGTTTACCAAGATATAATATTTTTCCTATTGCAAGCGTTTCTCTTGCAATGTTCCTTTTGTGGTCTTTCTTTGTAAAGAAATCAGCTGCAGTGCTGTGATCATGCAAGACATAACTTTTATAAGGTGATCCAGGAGTATACATTTCTTTACATTTTGCTTCCTAAATCCCTGCCTGTACTAGGACATGGGATTGCTCTAACTCACTAATAGTCTGAGCAGTAAAAGTTTCTAGGCATGAATACAGTTATAATGATATAAAGAAGCAGTACAGAGATTGAGCTATTACAATATTAGGGTAGAAATACACCAGTTCAGTTATATTTGTGTTTGTTATCAAAGTTTCCAATATTCTGCCCGTTCTAGGAAACTTTCCACTTTTAATAACTGCATGCAGAAATACAGCTGTGATACCAGCCAGATGTGGCTGCATATAGAAGATGTAATTATTAAAATATGGTTAACAGCACATGCTATTATGAAACATAACTATCACATCTGCTCCCTCAGTTACACCGTATGTGGGTTTGATGTTATCTTGAATCACAAATCCAAGCCCCACTTGCTTGAGGACCCTGATAAAAGTCTCTCCTTGACCCTGCAACATGAGCACGTATTAACTGGTCTTTTGTTTGGGGTTTTTTTTCAGCCTGTTGATTGCCATCAGCAGCCTCTTTCTTACCACCAGTTTGGGGTTGTTTTGGTCCTTTGCGGGTCTCCTGCAGGTTCCCGGAGCTGGATAGGCGGCCGGCAGAGGGGGATAGACTACACTGAATGGGTGGAAAACCAGTAACTGTGCTCCCGGACGCACGCGGGGAGCGTTGCTTGCCTGCAGGAGTCCTCACCTTTGTGGCCAGCTTCGCTCCAGTTCTTTGCATACAGAAGGATTTCAGAGTTATCCATTCTCCCGGTGGAATTACTTGATAATGGAAGCGGCAGACTCCAGTTCTCGGCGCACAGCAAGTTAATGCCAGTTCCTCCTCTTCTATTCCCAGCACATACTAGATTGGTATCGACTCTGCATTCAACCTGAGGCTATAATTTCAAACTGAGTGCGTTACTTACTTGTTTCCCTCTTTGCTATATATAAAAAACAGCTGACATCTCTCTACCAAGACCAGGCTGGATAAGAAGGCGTTTTTTCCAGCTTAAGTGACTTGTTCACAAGACCTTGTTGAAACCAGCAGCAAAAC
The DNA here is from genome assembly GCA_008921705.1 of Burhinus oedicnemus. Classification (NCBI taxonomy): domain Eukaryota; kingdom Metazoa; phylum Chordata; class Aves; order Charadriiformes; family Burhinidae; genus Burhinus; species Burhinus oedicnemus. Next base: position 2,005,195 of record VFFE01008394.1, read on the forward strand.
TCCAGATTTCCTATGTCACCTCTGACCTTAGATGCTGGGATGAAGCACATCAAGCTCCACACATCTCTGTCACCTTTAAGATATATTTAACTTCCTAATACACCATACGTACTGTGTTCTAGGTAGCCATCAAATTGCACAGGAATTCAGTTTATACGCAGTTTGAGGCAAGCAGGTGAGGGTTCTTTTAGGAAGGGCTTTCACATCAGTTATTTTGTCTTATCAGTCCTAATAATAAAGGCAGCAGGGCCAGACAGAGCCCGGTTTGTGGGCTCTGCTTTCTGCAATAATTCCATGCAAAGAGATAGACTGGGCTCACAATTTCTCCTTTAGCATTTCCTGGAGCGACACAATGCAAACACAGTTCAACTCTAGGCAAGTATGGGTGCTTGAGATTACACCTAGGATGTGGTATAGACCCGTTTCTTTTGTCCATCTGTGAGCTCAGATATGCTGAACGATATTGTCTCTGTTGCTCCAGGCTGGGTATGGTTTTTAGCAAAAGTCAAGTATGATTTGGAGCCACTGGATGGCTACAACTCCAATCCAAGAGATCCCCCAGTATGTGATCATCACCCTGCAACAGATCAGAGACAGATTAGCAAGTAAAAAACACTGGGAGGACTATATTCACCGTATTTTTTCTGTTTTCTAATTTCAGTCACCTCGATCGCCTTGTGAAAATATTAAATGACTTGTGGCAGCAGCATACTAGTTATTTGATGCAGAGCAGCATAGTGCATCCTAAGTTACAGTGGAAGCTGCAAATAAATTTGAGGACAAAGGAAGAGGAGGAGGAGAAACTAGGCGGTAATATCTATCTGTGCAAGAACTATCACCTTCCAGAAGTATTCTGCAAATAGTGAGTGAACTGCATACAGTGAAAAATGGTGCATTTCAGTGAGCCCCATCACTTTTTAGGTTTGACTTCACACTGTAGTAAGGAGAGATGTGAGTTACTTGGCGGGTGATTTTTCTTTCTCTGACTCAGCATTGTATCCGCACTGTACTATTTATAGATGTTAAGGCGAAGCATCAAAAGAGCAAAAGATCCTTAATTTTCATTTTAAAGTGATTTAGGAATGAAGGATTGAACACTGCTAAGAGGGGAACCAATTTGCTTTGTGTGCTAGATGATCAATCAGCAATATTCAGCGTATGATAACTCTCAGAAATGATGTATTGGCCTGATAGAAGTTATATTTAGAAGGCAAAACCTTGACAAGGAAGGTGCTAGCTTCTGCCGCCTTCACTTTGAGCACCGTGTCATTACTGGAGACGATATAGGACAAATATACTGCCAGGCAGAGGATTTTCAGGATCTGTTTTGCAAGTTGTTCAGTAGTCCCAAGCGCAGGTTTAACAGAGTCTGTGAGAGGAGTGTCACAAGCTGGCGGGGAAGGGTGTGCTTTCTTCCATGGTATGACTTCAGTCTGCTTCCAAAGCATGTGTCTGTTTTGCGGTCTTACAGCGGTAGTACGGAGTAGCTGGTCGCAAACTGCGATGCCTTTATGAGCAAGGGCACATAGGTGGTGATAAGCAAGTACCACCAAAATAATGAAATAATGAAACACATTCCTGCATGCAGGTTTGTAGAATGGAGGAGCAAGCTAATTTGGGAACCCCCTCATGAAGGAATGTCTGAGCTACCTTTAATTTACTTCACTGAGAATTGACAATGCACGTGCAGCTTTGCCTTAGCTATACCGCTTCCAGAACCTGAGCTAGGTTGTTTAAAGTTCCAGCCTGAAGTGTGGACATACCAGTAATATGTTAATTATTGTATTTCCTTCCTTTTGGGGCTTGAGCAAACCTCTGCTCCCAAAATTTTTGTCTCCCCAAATCAGAGAGATCCTCTCTTCTGTAGACAGTGTTGTTCATTAGGAGCTGACAGAACCATTTTGTTGTTTCTTTTTTTAAATATACTCTTTGGCAATTGCTTCCATTTTTACAGCTTTGCTAGCACGTAACATCCATCAATAGATGACCACTGAAATTTGCCTTTAAAAAAGAAATCTCAGGAGTTTGTGGGTGTCCTGACGTGAACCCGCTGTATTGGAACTTGACGTATATATGCTTGCTGTGATGGTATGTGATCGCTGCCAGCTCTGGTTTTGCTCAACGAAAAATCCTTTGCTAAGAATGCCAGTGTGGTGTCTGACCTTAGTGGAATACAGCTGGTGAGGGAAACAAGTTCTCTTTACCGAACTTCAGCTGAACCACTGAGTGCTTGCACCACATGCCAAAAATTTTCTGTTCACAAGGCAAGATATGTTTAAACCAAACCTGTACATCTGTGGCTCTTTGTAAGACTGTAGAGACTATAAAAATAAATACATTAATGTGATACAGCAGAGCCTCACTTCTCAGGCTGATGAAGACTAAAGGGTGGAAGAGGCCAAAATGGGGAACACCAACTGTGATCTTGTAAGTCTGGGGGTTGGCAGGGCTCCTTGTTTATATTGCTCCATTGAGGGTCATTCATTTTGCACTTAACCCTGTTAAGAGAGCACTCAGCTACTCACAGATATGCCCTTCCTTGGCCTAGTTTTCATCTGATTAGAGGCAAAAAGACCTCATGCGTCTGACAAATGGCTTCATTGGATAAGGCGATTTCTTTTTCAAGCTCAGTTTCAGGAAATGTGCATGTATTTACTACATGTTAACAAAACCGTAGATAAGGAGGCACTGTCCCCATCCAAAGCACTCACAACAAGTGCCCGGACAAAAGAAGGATTTGAGGCTATTGCTTCTTGTTTCCTCTACCAGCAACAGAACAAATATAATCCAGTGCCTTATTCTGCCTGATCTTCATCCTTGTGTCCAGAGCCTACTGCTGTTAATTGTGCCAGTTCGGTGTTCAGCGCCCAAACTTTGAACTTCATCTGTGGAACCGTGTTAGGAAAATGCTGGGGAAAAAAGTGTTGTTTTGTTGTGATTTTTAACAAAAGCTCTTCCCAGATCTGCTGCAGAGGTAGCTACGGGCGCTGTTCAATTGTTTTCTCTTCAGTTGTTCACTGCTCAATTGTTTTATTTCAAAGTGGGGTGTCACTGCGGGAAGGTGGGGAACCAGCAGCTGACTGAGCAAGGGGGGGAAACCTCTGCCCCAAGGGGGGAAAACCTCTGCCCCAGCAGAATAGCGACATGAAACAAAATTAAAAGGTAACCAGTGCCTCATGCTCACTTTCTTTTAGCTCATTTTTTAACAGTAGCCAATTTTGTAAGGTAGACTGAGCTGGTGCTCTCCGTTTCACTGACCTCAGCAATGTTGCACCAAGAATAAATTTAGTCTGTACCATCAATCTGACTTTGAATCAGCTCCTGATACAAGCTATTTAGCCTCATGAGACAGATGTGTCTGTGCTAAGGAAGATAATTCCAATGCAGGGCATCAATACAATCTTAATCTTTTCATATATTTTAATAGAAGTTTTGGTAGAAATTAAGGCATCCACTCCAAGACTGTTCCTATGTAAAAATACAGTACGATGTAAGTCGCTGGAAACTACCACATATTTGACACGCAATTAAACAGATCACTGTGAGAAGGATTCTGTGAGCCTGGAAAGTGGTCGTGAATCCCCTCCTTGCTCCTGTTCTAGTGCCTAGATTCTCAGCGCAGTGATTCGCTGTCGTGTGAGTACCCGCACGATGGAAGCTAGAGGGATTTCTGCGTTGAAAGGAGATCTGCCCGCAGGTGGAGGGAGAAATTTCAGGTTTTTTCAGAGACCGAAATACTGGAAGAATATTTGAGTATAAAGGAGAAGGAAGAAGCACTCGTTCAGCATAATAACTGAAGGTTGAGGGGCAGCAATCAAGGCAATTAATACCTCTTTCTTTTATCCTCTGTCCTTCAGTTCCGAAACCAAACGTACATGAAGAAATGAAGCATACCAGAAACACTGTACAAAGCATCACTAGTGGGTTGGGAAAATACAGTCATGACAACAGTACTGTGGATAGGGAAACTGAGGCACCAAGCTTGTTGCTAGTTGGCAGAGATGATCCTCTGTGTCACTGGACCTCTCTGGAACTTCCTCTGTGACCCACAGAATGAGGAACAGAACCAAATCTCATTCTCTCCATAGCGGAGTAGATCATTTTGGCAGCTTCTGCCTGGTTTTGGTTCCTGCTCCAGCTGTTAATTGCACAGGCTTGGATCTGACAGCAGAGACTCCCTCAGGGGCTTTAGCTCTTACTGACTCTTGGGCAAAGTGAGATCCCGAAACATCCATGTCTACAGCCTTGTTCTGACCATCTCAGAGTTGATGGTGAATCTGCACAGCACTGTTGGATATGTTCAGGCCATCAGTCACCTCTTACCTTTTAATTCTGGAAAAGTGAATTTCACTGGGATATTGTTTTTCTAAGTCATCTATTTCCATAGCAGAATCTTAATAAAAGAGGTTCTGTGTCTGTAAAAGGAAGTTTCTTCATTGTCTTATGTTACTGTGGAAAAAGAAAAAGGATACAGAACTAATTATTTCTTTGTTCTTTTTTTTTTTATTTTTTGGTTTAACATTGATATCAGTTTAAGTATTAAAATGGCCAGATGTGTAAATGTAATCAGGAAATGGCAAATCAAAGCAGCTAGTTTCAGAACTAGATTTTTGAACGTTTTTCAGTCTGCTGTGTGCGGCCCTGACGGGTGAGTTAGGACAGGATGGGATATCCTTGGGAACAAGTGCACTGGGAAGGCACTTTTTTTTTAACAGCTTAAATGGAAGATGGCCGTTTCTGGCTTCTACATAATTGCTAAATACTTAAAAATCGGTCCCAAGCTGTTACAAAAGTTTAGTCCTCTGAAAGCCCCTAACACATAATCCCACAGATTGTTAATACTTCTGAAAAATCAGATTAATTCAATTAAGTGCCCAAGTGAGACTTAGACTCCTTTAAAAATCTAATCAAAAGAGACAATAGCAACTGCACCTTTTTATTTGAGGAAAACCAGCCAAGCTCATATTACAAAAAAAAAAAAAAGTAAAAAAGCGCCACTGTCCACTTGGTCTGGCTGCAAGGCACATTTTCAATAAGTTTATGCTCTAACAAGCTGTATCAGTTTCATCTCAGTAGATCTGGTGGTTATTGAACAGTGTTCAATGTTCTGGAGGGTGCCAGGCACATAATTGTTTTTACAACACTGTAAAATGAATCAGACTGAAATTAGTGTCACTCAGCAGAATCACTTTCCTTCCCTTTAAATTACTTAATCTGAGGGTTAATCAGAAAGAAAATGAAGTTTTGACACTGCCCTTCAGCTAAGGGCAAGTACAGGTTCAGTTGTCTTCATTTCCTTTGACTAGGAAGAAACCTTTTACAGAATCTGCACTTGTACATGTGCCACTTCCCTGCTGCTCATCCCAGGGGGAAGCAGGACGGTGCCAGCTTTTCAGCGCTTCCTGCTTCAAAGTCAAATTGGCAGAAGAAGGAAGCTGATGCCGTTTTTTCATTTTAACTCCTGTGAAACGGGAGCTAGCAAAGAGGGGTTATGGGAAAGCTAGGGAAAAGGGTGTTTCTGTGGGGAAGGCCCTCACAAGAACGGGATGGCAGCTTCAACTATGAAGACATCGTCACCCCTCCTTTGGTCCTGCTGGAGCTCAGGAGCTGAGGAGGGGCCAACAGCTCCTATAGCTCAGATGTGCCATGGTGTACAAATATCAAATCCCATCTCATCGATTTCTCTGGTATAAATTGGCTCCTTGCTGAGATAAACCGAACCTCCTTTGTTCTGCCCACTTTGAATTGTGTATTTTGGAAGCAATTCCAGTAAATGTCTCTGCCTTGAAGGCTTTCAGGTCCCACTCCGTGTGACTATTGCTTTGTTCTGATCATTCACTGTAGCAGGTTTATTATTTTTTCACTCCATCATATTTCGTATGCACGCAGGTTTCAGTGGCATTTATTAGTAGTATGTTTTTAGAACAACGTCTGGCTGATGAGTTATATCAATAACAGCTGGGCAAAGTAAGATGATCATGAGCTATAATTATTATATACAGCAATACTGTCAACTAAAGGCTCTGAGAAATGATCTAGGCTAGAGGATATCTGTAGTTTCAATAGTGCATAATCCCTTTGCAACAATACAATTATGCAAAATGAGATTAAAGGGTTTATCTGCATGTGAAAATTGCATCCGTTTCCATTCATATTGCTTTTCAGCAGGTGTAGATAATATTCGTCCTCTGATAGCTTGATTTCAAGAGCTAGTGGCACAACAAGGCTCAGCTTCCATTTTTTCCGCTTCCCCAAAAATGGTACATCGGGAGGATTTTGGTCCTTTTGTGTTGAGTTCAGAGAGCCCCTTCTCAGACGACTGGTCTGCCAAGGCTAAGCTGCTGACGGTCAGTCCTCCTTCATCCGATAAATGACCATCAGTTAGTTCAATTTTAATACAGTCCTATCATAACCGTAAGCTGTTGCAGCCCAGCACAAGCCGCGTGGATAACCTGCTGCGGGATCAGGGCAGGGCTCTCAGGATACACCCACGTAACAAATGGAAATGGGAGCGGAGCAGCAGAAGACATACCCACCATACCCACCCCAGCTTTAGTACGAGTAACAATAGGAGCAAAACCAGAATAACAGAGGCTTAACACACGTGAGGAGCCAAAACATTTGCTCAGCAGCTTTCAGGGACCTGTAATTCCAGCGACCAGCCGGGGTAGGAAGGTGCAAGTCTCTGCTTGTGTGCGTGGAGGAGCTGTGCTGCTCCCAAGGCACATCCCCTCTGTTGGGAACATCTGATTGGGATTTAATTAGTTCCAGCACATATGGGATGGCTTCTTTCATTACAACATATATCTGAAGATTTATATTCTAGCAGAGACAGGGAGGGGTGTAGCTTGTGGAGTGCTCTGACTCCCTTCCGCTGAAACTGTTCTAGATTTCCTTCCCCACAGTAGAGCCAGAAGAGGAATTTTGTCTGAAATCCCTGGGTCATTATCACAGAATCACTGGGGTTGGCAGGGACCTCTGGAGATCATCTTGTCCAACCCCCTGCCAGAGCAGGGTCACCAGAGCAGGTTACACAGGATGGCGTCCAGGCGGGTTTGGAATGTCTCCGGAGTCGGAGACTCCACCACCTCTCCGGGCAGCCTCTTCCAGTGCTCTGCCACCCTCAAAGGAAAGAATTTCCTCCTCATGTTCAGATGGAACTTCCTACATTCAAGTTTGTGCCCATTACCTCTTGTCCTATCCCTGGGCACCACTGCAAAAAGACTGGTCCCATCCTCCCGGCACCCTGCCTTTAAGTATTTATGAGCACTGATGAGATAATTTTGATTATACCAAAGTAGTGTAGGGATCAGGAGCAGTCAATACAGATTTTTTAGAGTATCTGAAATAAAACCCCCCTGCCTTTAGAAAGGATACCAGCTCTTACGGCCTGAGGAAAATGTCTTCTGTACAAGCAGTAAAAAAGGGTGAGCTCAAGAGAAGAGACAACTACAGTAAGGCAGATGTGAGGAAACAATATTTACTTCTTAATCCCTTTTAAGCAACAACCGATAGCGTTTCTGACACGTTTTCAGTAATGAATGGAAAATATGAAGCCACTGATGATGCTGTCACACCCCCTGCTTTTACAGTTGAGGCCTGGGCGCAGAAATTCATGATTACATTGTCACACGGGTGGTAACATTGCTCACAACCGCCGAGGACCAGCAAGCAGCATTTATTGGTCCTGGCATTCATAAAATGATCCGGCACTCCCTGGTGTCTTGTGGTACGTGACTAGTCAGCAGGAGAAGTTGTACATAATGACAGCGGAAAGGCAACATGGATTGTGAACCATCTGTCAGGCGGGTGCTTTGGAAGTGCTCTGATGTGGTGTACACACTACGCAAGGAGGGAGAACCCGGATCTGCCTCTCCTTCTGGTGGATATAAAATGAGGCGGGCACAGGTATTAAAAAGTCTAGATTATCCTGGCAATGGGGAGAGAACGACAAGCCAGATCCAGCCTCCTGCTGCGTGGGTGTGCAAGTGTACGCACACCGTCTACCGCTTTTGCTAAAAAGAAACTGGTCTGGATGATGTTGGAAGGACATTTGTCAAAGGGAATGGCTGAAAAAGTTTTTTGAAGGACCTTCTAGGGTGGCGCTGAATAACTCTGGCATTGTGAATCTTTTTTTTCCCCTATATTATACTTTGGAAATCAGAGTTTATTTCCCAACTGCGGCGATCAGCAGCAAGGATTGGACTTAACAGAGAAGGAAGAACGTAGTCTGAGAGCATCAAAATGCTCAAGACAGGTTCCCCAGGGAGGCTGTGAGACATCACTGCAGGGAGGCGTACGGCTGCGTGCTTTGGGCTGCGTAGATCAAACCTGCAGCTCCCGTGGAAATGCTGGCGCTGGGTGTTTAAGAATACTGTGCAAGTTAAAAAAACCCCAGAATTCTGAAAATGGGGAATTTTTGAGTGGAAATCATGATCTGCAGACAGCTCCAAACAGTGCATAAACACTTGGCACAAAGACACGGAGAACTGTCTCTGGGTAAGAGAAATGTGCCAGTCAGTGGGAACAAGGGACAATAACTTAGGTGCAGACAGAAATAAATGGTAGAAAAAATGTCTAGTTTGCATCAGCTTTCCTAACAGCATGCACGTGTGTTTCATTTTTTATTTATGATTGTGCTGTATTTATGATTGTCTCATTTTTTACATCTTGATTGTTTGATAATTAAGAAAAAAAAGTTTATTCTTCTTGCTGGAGGACAAGAAGCCGTAGATATCGCCTGGAAATTAAGATGTGAAAAGGTACAAATTGCGGGGGGGAAGGTTGCTGAAAGATGCGTTATTCCCTTTCCATCAATGTTTCGTGGGGACACGAATGATTCAACAGGGAAAGTGTCGCGTTTTTCCAACCAGACTCAAGGGTCTGTCCCCTGTTCACACCCGGGATCTCAAGGACCCCCGGACCTCACAGGATAAATTTACCGGGAAGAAGAAAAAGAGAAGAAAATGAAAGGGAAATAAAACAATTTAGCCGTGGAGGTGCTCCCAGCTGAGTCGTTCACAAGCAAACCTCTCCTTAAATTAATGGCTATACTGGCACACTTTTGGGCACCTTGGGGGCATCTCCAGTTTTGACTCATTTTTAATAATCCGCATAATTAACGTAAAACAAAGCAGTTTCCTTCCCGGATGGGAACTCGATCCCTTTGTCAGCCCACGAGGGAGGAGAGGAGGTGGATATTAGCGGGCACCGGCGGATCGGTGCCTGCTGCGGTCACCTTCCCCGCCCCCGAGCACCCCTTCCCTCCCGGGGGAGGGCTGGGGGGGCCAGTGCACCCCCGAAGCCCAGCGGGGCTCGCCAGGCACCCGGGGGAGCCTCAAAGCCGGGAGCACCAAAACGAGAGAGGAAAAATCAGCCGTTTTCCCAGGACAGCTAAAAAACCAGGTAAGGCTGAAATATTACAGAGAGGGAGGAAGGGAAAACTTCCTCTCCCTTCGGGAATTAGGGTAATTCGGGCAACACAGGGACTAAGGGGGGAAAAAAGTCTTTTTTTTTTTTTTTAAATCTTAACGGATTTTATAATTATTTCAGGTTTGCAGTGTTATCTCAGTACTTTGTTATTAGGGTTTTGGGGTGGGGGTTTTTTTGTTGGGTGGTTGGTTGGGGTTTTTTTGCGTTTTGGCTCATACTTATAAACTAAGGGAAGGAATGGAAAGAAAGCTTTGCTGTCCGCTGCGTTAACTGCAACAGGAAAAAATGTGTATTTGTGACTTGAGTAACACGGTGCTTTCAGAGCCCGCAAGGCGCTGCCCTGACGGCACCTTTCCGCACGCTCACACGCGGCTACAGGTATTAAATAAAAAGATCGTCGGGATGATATTTTGTTAATGATTATTATTATAATACATCTAATGCATTAATATTATAATATTTATCAATATAGAGATTACTGTATCCACAGTAAAAATACTATCTTGTTGACCGATGTTAATATTTATTCGTATATTTCTTAATATAATATATTGATAAATGCACTTTAGTTACTTAAACCTCTCAGGAAAGTTCTCAAAGGGATATTGGGTCTTGATTATAGTTGGAGGGTCTTAATTATACTATCTCCGTGGCCCAGAGTGGAAGGCAGTGGGTTTTCCCCCCGTGGGAAGCTCCGTGCTTCGCTCCGTGTCCCGAGCACCGGGAAAACCAGCAAGTGCAGGGCGAGGAATCCGGGTGGGGAACGGGCTCGGGGCTCTCTGGGCCGGTGTGAGTCGATCCGGTACCGGGTCAAAAAAGGTAAACGGGGGGGAAAAAAAAAAGAAAAAAAAAAAAAAGAAAAAAGAAAGACCTACGGTAAGAGTTCCGGCTGGTTTGCAACACAGCTCGCCTTAGGTGTTAATTCTGCACCGCAGCGGCGAAGGACAAATACATGGAATTTCCTTGCTTTTGAGGGAAAACGAGTGAAAAAGGCTCGGGGCATTGATGCTTATGTTGACATGAGGTCTGAGCCGTGCAACGTCCTTGCTGCTCTGCCACGGTCCTTATTTATCAGGAGGACGTTAAGAGCAATGAATATTAAAACCTTTATCCTGCTCGGAGGCGATGGAAACGTGAATTCCTGTGCCTCGACCGACTCCGGCTCGGTGGCTGGATTTATTTAGTCAAGATGTGCAGGCAGGGACAGCTACCTTTTTCTTTAACTGCAACTGCGCTAAACTTTTCAGGCGTGATTTCTTCTGTCCTAAAGCGGTTATTTCTGCCTCCACAAGAATTTCTCCTCCTGCCATCCCGACCGGAGCGCCTGCTCCAGCTCCCCCCGGCGTGTGCTCAAACCTGCGGGGTTTTGAACTGCCTCAGGGTGCGAACGGCCTGAACTGCCTGAGAAATCCCGGCTCGCCCCCAAAGCCGGCGGGGCTGGGGAGAGGAGCCCCAATCCCCCCCTCCGAGGGTGGAAAAAATGGGAGGAGAAGCGATTGCAAACGTGGGACTCGGGTAATGTGGTCTGCCTGTGTTTTGCCCTGTGGAAAAGGATGGAATTATGTTTCTGCAAAGCAGAATATAAAGCGTCCGACCTTGTCCTTCTCGTAAACCAACAATCCCTCCATTGTATTCACGCGTGGGATTAATGCAGTCGGGCCCTTCTTGTAAACACACAATTCACTCGCCCATCGACTAATACTTGGCATTATTTTTTCCACCGTTCTGGCAAGTAACGTTTGGGCGTTTCATTGATTCGCAGCAACGCATTTGTTCCCCAAACCAAATCCATTCAGCGTCAGCTAGTCCTAACAGCCGGGAACGCGTCGCGGGGAAGCTGTGAATCCAGCGCTGAAAATGCCAGGAAATACCTGGATTTGGATATCTGCTTCATTTAAGACTAAAAAGCTGTTTAGGTCCCCGCACCCCCGCGGAGCCCCCGGAGCCCCCCGAGCCCCGGCTGCGGCCCGGGGATGGAGGCGGGAGGTGGCTGCGTGTCTCCCCC
>VFFE01008394.1:2035454-2054424 GCA_008921705.1 Burhinus oedicnemus
GCCAGGGACAGGGAAAGGGGTTGGCGATGATCGGTTAATAAATGAAATAATGCCACCCCCCTGCCCCCGAGCGCCGTGGGTGCAGCCTGCCTTGTCGCTGGGTGCCCCCATTCCCCCCGGGCAACTCATGGCCCGGATCGATGTCCCGGGTAATCCCGGCAAATCCCGGCCCCGGGTCTCGTCCCCCGGCCGAGAGGATCCGACGGTAAAGCCACATCCCCGTCCCGAGGGGAAGGGGGACAAGCGGGGGCCCCGTCCGGGCTCCGCACCCACCCGGTGGGGGTAAAACGACCTGAAAACAACAATAACAACAAAAAAAAAAAGCTTCAGGGAAGCGGCTGAGGGGCTCATCCGGCCGGAAAGGACGGGGAAAGGGCCCTGGGTGCGGGGCCGGAGCCGGAGCGGGGCAGTTTTCCTGCCCTAAGGAGCAGGATTTGGGGCGGGTGTCGCAGGGGGTGGGGGGCGGTCACCCCGCAGCCGGGGGGGAGCCAGCGAGCCTTCTCCCACCGCCGGAACAACCGGGGAGTTGTTGATGAGGACGTTTAGAAGGCGCAGAAGTTACCCGTTTAAATGTGCTTTTCGAAGAAAAGAAATTCATAAAGGCAGAGAAAAAAAAAAAAAAGCAGAAAAAAAAAAGAAAAACCCACCCACCCACAAAACTCACCCTAATTTTTTTACAACGGTGAAACTCGCAGATTAAGCCGGTTTAAAATTATTTTGGACAACGGCAACTCTACAATATATAACCCCCATCCCCCCAAAACCGTAATCCAAAGCTCCACCTGCCTTTTTGATGGCAAACCCCCCAAACCCGGGTCCCGGCTGTCCGCAGGCTGAAGCCGGACACCGCAGCGCGCCGCCTTGGCTCTGCCGGCCCTGCCGCCACCGCACGTTTGCCAAAGCTCCCGAAAAGCCTCCCAATTTTTTGTTGTTTGGGTAATTTTTTACGTGCACAGGTAGCAAATAATGAGGAGGCGTTTTTGAAGTAATATCGGAGACGTATCGTTCCCGCGGGGTTAACGATTTCCCAAAATGCAAGTTTCAACCTTGAAACGATTGCTGTAAAAATAGTTGTGCTCATATTAACCATTTATGCTGTAGGAAATGTTGCACTAATTCACACCCACAGCCACTATTATTCTTCCAGAATCAGAAACGAACCTCTCTCTCGATCTAGACAGCAAGTTTTTAGGCTACAAAGAATTCTTTTTCTCTATCTGCAGTTAGGTTTCCCGCAGGGTCAATGAAATTCTCCGTAGGGGTTTCTCTGTGTGTGTAAGGTTTTGCTTTGCTCGCTGCCTGACTGAAGGAGAGGAAAGCGAATCGGATGCACTCGGTTAAATAACAACAGCAGGTTATCACTGAAGGTAAGAGTCCTGCCGCCCCGAGTTTCTCAAAGAAAAACGGAGAAAAAGATCACTTTTGCAGGTGATGCGTGAAAGGTAAAGAAGATCTAAATTCTCCTTATGCTGTAACATCTCATGCTGCCGCTTTGCACCATCCCCAATTTCTGTTTAGCAGAAAGTTGCGATTACAGCTATGGAAAACAAAATAGAACAAACCCCGCCGTTTCTTGCCTGCGCAAACCCGCTGCTTATTTGGTAATTTCCCTTGCGCATCCCCTTGGCTTGCAACCAAAGACACTTGCGGGCTTTCAGAGCTTGGCTGCGAGAAAAGATACTCCGGACACAGCACAGGGACGCGGAGCCGCTGGCGCCGCACTCGCAGGGTCTTCCCAGGCGACAGTCCCCTCGTCCGGGGGGTTTGGGACGCACCTGAGCAGCTCGGAGAAAGCGCAGACACCTCGCAGCGCTCGCCCCCCTTTGTTTCACCACTCAGGTCCCAGATTTTCCCTCCTCTGCGGGAAGAAGTTATTCTTCCTGTCCCTGGGTGTTAAATATCGCTTAAGGAGGGTGGTGGTGATGATGATGATGATGATGATGATTATTATTATTATTATTACATTATAATATTTTTTATTATTATTATTACTACTACTATTGCTATTGCTATTGCTACTACCATTATTTTACTATTGTTACAAATATTGCTATTAATACTATTACTCCTATAAATATATGCTATAATACTATAATCGCTGCTATATATTACTACTATACATTACTACTGTACTACTGTTAACAGTATTAATGCTATTATTACTATTATGGTTTTGTAATTCAAACTGGTGTTATTTGACTCCTGTAATGTAAGGTGGCAGTGTTTCTGTCTTGTTGCAGTGCTTTCATGCAGCTGCACGCACAACTGTGAATAAATAAATGCAGGCAAGAAAAGCAAAGGACCAGCCCAAATTACGGGGCTTACTTAATGTCTGTGTTGCTTCCGGAGACTGTGGCTGTACCCCGAGCAAGGAAGGACCTTTCCCAGTTCTGGACTGATGAGGACTCACAATCAGTACAGCTCTTGCTGGTCATACCCATCATGAGCGTTGGCTGCCTGGCACAGAGAAGAGGGGCAGACCCTCACTGTGGACTCCTTTCAGAGCATTGATTTGGAAAAGAAGAACCCCAAATCTCCTGGGAAAGGGAGAATCCACGCCACGCTTGACGGGACGGGTGGGGCTTTGCCATGCGCCAGCACAGCCGTGTCCAAACCCTGGGTCAGAAAACCTCTGGATGTCAATGCCCAGACAGAATGATGCTTCCGTGTATATATACGTGTGTGTACATGTATATAGGGGTGTCTATACGTTGAACCCCAGGTGTTTCTCAGCCCGCCCTGTCGGGGGGTGCGGAGCTCTCCGCGGTGCTGCCGGCCCCGGGTTCAAGCGCAGCCCCAGGGGCATGGGGGGCTGCAGCGGCCGAGCCCGGTGCGTGTTGGGGAAGGCTCCCCGGGTTGTCAGTCCCCGCTGACACCTGGCCGGGGTTTTGCTTCGTGCCTGCCCAGCGGTGCGGTGGGGTTTCCGATCCGCAGCTGGGCCGGGGCGTTGCTGCAGGACGGCTAACAAATGTTAACAGCTTCTGATCATCGCTCGGTGGTTCCACGTCCCGTGTTGGGACCGCGTACTGCCTGAGAATTTTCTGGGTAATTAAGTAAGAAGTAACATTTATTATATCTGTTCTGTCACTGCGGGTATGGAGTTGGACATGATTTGTTTATCATTTTCTCTGTGATCTCTCCCATCAAAGGCACAAGACCCATCTGTTGGGCAGAGCAAAGCTGCTCGACTTTAAACCATAAATGTTACCATTTAAGGGGTGCAACCTTTGACAGAACATAGTACAAGTCTTTGAACGAGACAGTTGTGCAACTGGCATTAAATAGCCTAATTGAATCTTTCACTAACCACGCACACTTGCTTTGGGCAAAGGTTTTCTTTGTGCAAATATGATCTTGTCCATTTGCTACGAAATTTATTACCTTTCCAATCATGTGAGTTCCATACTATCTGCAGACTTAAAAGCTTAAACATCATGGATTCATCTTCTGCATGTCCACGTGTTTCATTAAGGTGCCTCATAAATTCATTCTGACTTTCATTAGTTTGCCTTTGCTTCCGTATTACACTTGTTTCTGTCTTTTCAAAGCATCTCAGTTTGATTGTCCCTTTAAGCTCTGTCCCTCTGAGCAGGAGACACAATATTTGTTCTGGTGTGTGTTAAGCTGGAGTCATTTCTTCTGGCTGAGCACCTGCCATTTGAGGGGAGCATCCGAAAACTTTTGAAAATGTTGGCCACGTGCTTTCTTCTTTCTCCCCAAGTGTCTCTGAACACCAATGATCCAAACAGGACTGAATTACTAGCAGCCCTCAAGTCAACACTTCATGATCTCCTAGACCCTGCTTCTCTCATTTTCCCTCATTTGTGGGAAGAGCTGGGCACGGAGAGCAGGACTCACGCAGCTGGGTCCTGCCTCCCGCTCCCTCCAGACAGGTTTTGTCTCACACGTTTGGAGAGCAGGGTCAGGATCCAAAGGCCAGAAGCAGAAGGGGAAGTGGGGACAGCTCGGGGCTGGTCTGTAATCTGCTAATCAGCTGCTCCTGGCTTATGGGATCAGAGGCCAACAAAGGCACTCCGCAAGGAAAGCAGGAGGTGAGAGCTGTAAGAATGAGTCTCATACCCGCTGCAAAAGGTTGCAGTGCCAGTCTCAGCTTGGCACATGGTCTCAGACAGTTTTATCGTGTTATCACTGTGACACGTAGCCACCCAGCGTCAGAGATCCCCCACCACCTTCAGACTCTGAATCCGTCCTTTCTGTTCCTTGCAAATACAGTATCTTCGAAAAATGTGCAATACAAATCTCCTTAGCTGCAATCTAAACCCATCGTTTCTTGTCCCGTCCACTAGGAAAGTGAAGAACGTGATACACTCCAGTCTTGCCCCCACTTTCACATATTATTTAGGCGACGCTCTGAAATTTCTCCAGACTCTACTTCTTTAGACTAGTAAGTATTCAAACACCTGCAAGGGCTCATTGCATTTATACAGCAGAGGAGATATTTCTCTATAACTTGCAGGAATTCACTGCTCAGTGCTTGCAAAAGGTCTGAATAAGGAAAAAAAAAAATTAAAAGCCATTGGAATTTCTTTTTTTCCTACTTTGAAATCAGTTTGCAGGTCCCCAGGAGGGTTTGGTCTCACACAGCTATTGCAGTGCAATAATTTTTATTAATAATGATGGTGAAATTAGATGCATACGGATTATATTGTTATAATATAACTGGATTATATTGTTATGATTCTCTTTTATTTTTTAAAGAATTGTTATAAATGGCTATGAAAAGGGAGTTTAAATTAGAGAGCTGCTCTGGACATTGGATTTATTGCATTGCATAAAACACTCATCAACCTGCTCGATCTGCCTTTTTCCTCTTTATAGCTTTCTGGGTGATGGCTAAGACGGGACTTTGCCCAGACTCTGCACCTCACCGAGAGAAAGTCACTCCTGATGGTTATCACTGTTTTGTAGACTTTAAGGAGTTAACTCCAGACCTTGCTCTGGCTCCATTTCTGGTGAGTGGATTTTATGGGCTCCTTTTAACTCCCAGCACAGATTTGACACTCTGGCCTTTCGTAATAATCCTCTCACTCACGTTGTTTCTTCTGGAAACTTCTCCTGCTCAGTTTGTGCCCAAAAGCTCCACATTCCAGTTCTCCCAGGCTTGAGTCCTTTTTCCTCATTCCTGCTTTCTTTCTGTAGTTAACAGTTAGCAAGAGACAGGATAGTCCAAGGACTATTTTAACGAGGTTTTGTTCATTTATTTTCCAGACGTTCTTTCTCTGAGCCACACACTCTCACCAGGATGAAGTGGCCCGGTGGGATGCCCACTTCCCTTCTGATACTTGTACATTAGGTTTTCCAAACCTTCTCCCTGGAAGTAGTCAGGAAATCACTGCGGTGTTGAGCAGCCCTCCTCCATGGGTGGTTTCATCACTCAGAAGCATTTTGACCCCCTTTCGTCTCCCCACCTTCCCCTCCCGCCAGCTCCTGGACACATTCAAGTGCAAAGTGAAGGCCACGCTCAAAAGTAGCTTCACTGAAACATGTAGGACACCTCTCACGCTTAGAATAAAACGGTTTTGAAATGCTGGCTTAGATCTTCACCGCCCTCTTAGGAAAGAGGACATCTGAAGAAAATTACGTTTAATTCATGGCTTCTGCGACGTGGCATCTTGCAAAATGTGACAGTTTGATGCTCCTTATTTCGCAGATGGGGAAACTGAGACAGAAGAGGCAGAGCTATTTGATCTGTTACCCAATGATACAGAATAAAACTTGGAATAAACTTTTGCCGGGGTCTTGCTCACCAGCGTGTCTGCACAGGGCAGGTAAAGGGTGTATTTGCTGGTGTGAGAGCGTATTGCACGAATAAACCAGGGCGTGAGGTGGGAATCAAGTATTTGGAGGAGGTTGAGAGAGAGGTTACATATAGATCTGCTGGTTTTACCCGACATACACCTGCATCTGCTGTCTGGGTTTTAAAAAGAAAGAAGATTAAAGCAGATAAATTCAACACAAGCCTAATGAAAATAAACCACTAGATATGTTCATGATTGGATCACCCAGCATAAACTTCTGCCTGATTTAAAAGGAACTTCGCTTTATTTTTCACTCTGCTTTTTCCTTTTTGTAGAGCTAGTTTGGATTAATGAATGTGACTGTGTAAAGCAACACAGGCTACCCCAAACCCACACCCCCTGTAGGTTCCCCCATCTGTGTTTTCCATTTTACAGCCTTCCTCCATCTCAGTAATTTGAGCTCTTGCTTGGAAGGAGCAGCGAAAGAGGAAAATCCTCCCAAGCACCTCTTTTTAAGCAGCCTTTCTCAGTTCAGTTCCAGCCAGGGATTGCCCTCTCCTGGAGGACAGGAGAAAGTCGCATCCCACGACCTTGCAATCCTTCCTTTCGGGCTGTAATCCCTGCACCTGCCCCACCTCAGGGACAATTTGGCTCTCCTGGGGCAGACTGGCCTGTAATAAAATATTTTCTCCACCAAAACTTGGGGGAACCATGCCATCCGTTGCTGTCTAAGCTGCCAGGAACAGAGGGACGGTTGAGGCGGAGGACGACGGAGGTCTGTCCCAGCCTGGAAGGCAAAGGGAAGGGTCCAGGGGAATATTTATTCTCTGTTTCAGAGCACGGACAGGCTGTTTCTCACAAAATGTGCACTTGCATTGTGGAACTCGCTGCTACTGGAGGTTGTAGAAGCCAAAACTGTAAATGAGGGTCAAAAAGGGATCCAGCAGATCACCAAGGGACAATTCAACTTTGGCTGCCAATCATGACGGTCCAGGCAGAGCCACCAGGTCAGAAAGTTTCTTACTCTGCTGCTTGCCAGAGGCTGGGACATTATCCTCAGCAAAGGTGTGCTCTCTGCGTGCCCCTTTTCCCCTATATATCTGCTCCCAGGCCACGCTGGAAGCTGGGGTTGGTGCTGGAAGTGGGGCTGGATGGTGCTCGGGGGTGATGCGTGTGACAAACCTTACTGCACCCAGCAGCACAGAAGCTTCCGAGTCTTGCAGCTTTTGTAACGCTACCTTCTGGCTAATGCCCAGCCACATCCCCACTAAGGACAGAGAACACCGTGGCTTTCGCTCACCCCCATCACCCACTTGTAGGATGCCAGACGGGCCTATTGACGTGACCATGGCCTACCACAAAACGCGTAGGGCTTCTCAGCACCCCGCTTTCCCCCCTTTCTTGGTGTCCTGCTGTAAAAGAACCACTCCAGCAGCATGCCACCTTGTAGCCAGCCTGGGTTCCACTGACTCTCTTCTTTCTCTGGCTGTGTCCCCAGCTCTTTCGCTGTCCCCATTTCCAGCAGCTGCTGCCACTCGTCCTGTGTGCTGTGAGGCAGGAGGTTTCCAAGGTGCTTGGAGACCTCCACGGGGCAGTGATACAGAAATGCAAAGCATAAATCCTTTATGTATTTAAGTCTCATAAAAAGGAAGCCCACGTCTCCTTCAGCTGCTCTCTGGAGCCCCAGAGACTTGGCCTGATATGAAACAGATTTTTTTTTTGTAGCGTTGCTATTTGGATAAGGGCACCAGCAGGAGAGAAGGTCCATTTCTCTGCCTAATGGTGCTTCAAACACTCTTGTGAAGTTGAATTAACACCACTAAAGGGAAAGATTAGAAGTCACTTTAAAGTGGCTCTGGGGGAAGTTTTCAACCCAATGTATTTGCACCCATGACATTGTATAAAGATAGAGCTAATGGGAGTGCAGTGAAGTCATAAAGACAGGCAGCCTTGGTTTTAAATTAACAGGCGCATTATTTACACCTAGGACATGGGATACAGTAAACCCTTTACATAATCTCTGCTATTTTCTAGTTTTCCCCCTCCTACTTACTTAGGCAATATTAGAGTAGTTAATTAAAAAGACAATATAAAACTTCAGAAAGGTTTGATTCCCCTTTTTTCTTTATCGAGT
Source organism: Burhinus oedicnemus (assembly GCA_008921705.1). Classification (NCBI taxonomy): domain Eukaryota; kingdom Metazoa; phylum Chordata; class Aves; order Charadriiformes; family Burhinidae; genus Burhinus; species Burhinus oedicnemus. Next base: position 2,043,348 of record VFFE01008394.1, read on the forward strand.
GATTCATTTTTATTAAGGTTGGTTGGTTTCTGTCAAGATAAATACACAATATCAGTGTTTTATTCTCCAAAGAGCCACTGAATGGGATGCTAATAAGATTAAAATGATAATAAATAAGGCCAACAGCAGCTTTTATGACCTTGTTTCTGCTGAGCTCCCTTTTGGTTCAGTTTTGCTCAGACTCAAGCCTGAGCTCATCCACCGCACAGCTCCAGCCCATGGAGACCTGTTTTGGGGCTGCTTTCCCCTTTCCCTACCCGCAGGAGCTCCGCTTAAGTCTGCTGCAACCCCTGAAAACCCCTCCCTCTGCGCCGCGCAGGAAAGGCCGCAGAGAGAGGAAGATGAGGGTGTCTGGGGCTCCGGATGGGTCTGCAGACCCTTCTGCATGAAGGCAGCACCCTACGAGCATCCCAAAAAACAGGGGACGCTGCTGCAGCTGCTCGGCTGGTACCCAAGGGTGCCCCTGGCCTCTGCAACCCTCTCCCGTGGCCTCTTGGCTGTGGTCCCGCTGCTTTTGGCAGGCTCTGGATGAGGCCTGGGGACCTCCCTCGAGCAGCTCTGGTCTCCCTGGGTGTGAGCTTACGGCTGGGCCAGGCTGGGAAACGTTGAACTCTTTTAACATTTATTCCTTACATTTCCCCTTCCTCCAGAGGCACTTCAAAAATCAATACCTGCACAAAAAAAAAGGCATTTTGGAGACAGCTTGATGCCTTCTGCTTTCCTTCAAATGCTTCAAAGTGAAGAATAAATACCTAGGCAGAGGGGAAAGCAGGTTTGACAGCCGTTTAAATCAATTACAGCCCAAATTGCTCCGAATCAAATCACAAGTGCATTTTCCTTCACAAAGCCATTTCCTTTGCTTCATTTCAGGCTAGAGCCATATCGCTGCTGTGCATGTAGGGGTTTTTCTATACATGGGTATAAATGCAGCTTGAAATGCCAGTAGCAGCACAGATAAATTAATTCTCACTTTCCCTCCCAGCTCCAATGTTTTTCCCACTTGGTTAATTCTTGCTTGTTAATTAATTGAGCCCGGGGCTCCCTCTAGCGTCGCTCGGGGCCGCTCCCGGGGCAGGGGGCTGCTCTCGCCCCGACCCTCTCCCTTCCCCTCCCGACACCCCCAGCCCAAAAAGGGAAAGGAAAAGGCCCTAAGGATGGGCTTAAGCATCGCAGCAAGACCTGGCCTGTGGAGTTTTACTGCAGATCCTTCCATGCGTGGTTTGCACGGGTGATGCGATGAGGTCCTCATTGTTCTCTTCAAAAAATGTTGAAATAGAATCGGGGCTTTTCGTCCTTGAGGTTATTTAGACCATATTGACATTGGCAGAGGGTCTGGAGCTGAGTCTGTTCAAATGTTGGGGCTTCGGGGATGCGGGCTGAGGTTGTGTTGAAAGTCCTGGATGTTCAAACACTTCCCTGTGTGCTTCGTTCCACTTGGTCCAGGGAACTGAACTGCATATATTTGAACACGGACTTTAATGCCATGTTGAATAGCCAAAGGGATCCGTTGCCGGCGGTACATGGTGCGTGGTTTTGGTGGGACGTGCAGGTCTTCAGCAGGGGACATCAACAGGATCATGCCATGATCCTGCTCACACCACCCACATAACCTCGTTCCCTGGACAGAGCAGGGGCCCAGCCCATGGACAGGCACCCAGAAGCAGACATGTACAAACCTCCATCTGCGGGGTCCATGGGCATGAGCCAGATGGCTCTGGACAACTAAATATGTTACTTTTCTTATTTGGATGGAGATCGCAGCAGAGAAATAAGGTTTGTGCAGTCTATTCTACCCTTGCTGCCCTTAAACAAGGCTTGAAGTGCTCTTTGCTCCTCTGACTGGTATTCCTGGGGGGAAACTGAGGCATACAGCAACTCCCCAGAGCTCTGCAGGATCTGCCAGAGGGGAGACTTTCATCGTTGTTGTGTCGGGAACAGATTCAAGACTCAGACTCTTGCTGTGCCTCTGTGTTACTTCCCTGCCCTTCTGGGAATCTCTTCCTCTGTTCCCTTCCTGCAAAGATGCTTCTGGGCAGCCAGCCTTGCCCCACCAGTGAGATGCTCTTTCTATCGCTCTCCACAGCACCTATCTCCATAAAACCGCCAGCGTTGGGGCCACTGGGCCTGCCCAGAATGCAAATAGTAATAAATAATGGGACCTTCTGGCTCCAGCCATCCTGCCCCGCCTTTCTCCCCTCCTTTCTCTCCTCCCTCAGCCACAGTGCATCCTTTGGGGGGTCTGCAGGTATGCAACCAGCCGGAAGGAGCCCATAATTCTTGGGAATTTGTCCTTTCTCGCCCCGATCGAGGCATTCCTCTTTGTTTGGAAGACTTTTCCCTGTGATCTCCAGCAGACACACCTCAAGTTTCAATCCCAACCTCGCACTCCTGCTCCTTATTCAAGACCGTGACCTGCGACCTTCAAGGTCAGACATCTCTAATCCCAAGAACAACATCTCTCTAGTCAACAGGGGGATCTCTCTCTCTCTCTCTCTCTCCAAATTCCTCGGATCTGGCTACACAAATCCCTCCTCCTCCAAGAAAGGGAAAAAAAAAAAATCCCACCACATTAGTAAAAATAATATATGAGGGGTAGTGGCTCTGGGGGTGGGGTAGGGAGAAGAGACCTTAAAAGGCCCCCATCTCCCATGGATGCGAACTAAATAGTTTCAGGATGGTGCCACAACTTGCCTTTGCTCTGTCGGAGGGGAGAGACGCCGAGCTCTGCTGCTGGGATCCACAGTCTCCTTTTGCTCTCGTGACTCACCTCTTGATTTGGGAGCCTTTTAATTTTATTTTATTTCTTTGTCTAAAGAATAACTGGTGGACTAATGGGCAGACCCGCACCGGCTCCCAAGCACCAGGAACAATCACAGACCTGGAGAAGTCCTTTTTTTTTTTGGCTCTATTTGAGATCCAAATCTTCAGAGGGACTGGAGAAGAGGAGGCTGTGTCGTCAAGCGCATTAAACGCTGACACTACACAGAGGAGAACCATAAACCGGAGAGGCGAAGGTCCCCGGACAAGGGCTGGGGGGGCAAAGGGCTCACATTCATCCACTTTCAAGGGGAGTTAAGCTGTGGATTTGCTCTTGTGCTTTTTACCTGACTGGATTTCCAGTGCCACTTTCCCATTCTTACACCTCCTTCTCTCCCCACCAAGCCCCTGCTTCGAACTCCAAAATGCACAAGTAATTAGAAGGAAAACCATCAAGAACAGCAGAGCAACACATCTGAGGAGCTTCTCCAGCTGCTTCAGGCTGGGATTGGGTTGGGATTTTTCTGTGTGGACGGCTGGGCCTACAGGGGAGCGGAGTGGCCCTTGGGATATCCCGAGGCCAGGAAACCCTTGGGGCAAACCAGTCAGAGCACCTTCCTGCAGAGACTGGAGCTACTGGAGCTGGCGGAGGGGCTCTCCTCCCTATCATGGGGATCCCAAGGACTTTCAAAAAGCTGAAAATCCTCCGGGCTGGAATCAGAGTTCAACTCCAGATGGTCCGAAAATCCTGCAGTTTAAGGCCAAGTCGTGAATCAGCTCTCGTTGCAAGGTTTGAGTGTTTAAATTCATGCTAAACCCAGAGGGATCTCTTGCTGGGAAACACATTCTGGAGAGAAAGGGATGGAGAGTTGAGTTAAGGAATGAAATTAAACCGTGTCCTGGGAGTCGGGTCATAAAAAGTTGTTACCTGGTAGTTTTCAGGCTCGGGCAATGTAAAATGACTTTTACAAGGAAGGTTTCTTTATGAACCGGGGGTACAGGGGCTCTTGCCGGGGGTGCCCCATGCTCTGCTGGACCAGACTGGGACCGGGATGCTCAGCCCGGGGCCAGTCACCTCCAGCACCGGCGGTGGAGCATGAACTTGGGGAGGCAGCAGTTTGGGATTGTTTCTTATGGGATTTGCATCATGGGGTAAAATTCAGTGCGTGACCCCCGTCCTCTGTACCCGCCGCCCCGAGGCCCCGCACGATTGTAGCCGCGGGGCTTCAGCATGAAAACCCGAAAACGAAGTAAATTTAGTGAAGCTCGTCCGGATGGGGAGGGGACGGAGCCCCCGGCTGAAATCAAATCGAGGAGCGATTGTCAGGGTTTGGCCCGGAGTAAAAGCGAGCAAAGCCCCCACCCCACCCGCCTTAACGGCGTGTATTTAGTCCGGGCCCTTCGGCGGTTCCCCCGGGCGGTGATAACGCCCCGAGCCCTCTCCAGCAACCCCTGCCGAGGTCCATTTGTCATCCTCAAGTACCTCCACAAAAAAAACCTCTCGAGAGGGCCGAGGGTCCTTTCCAAGGGCTGATCACATCCCCTGCCCTCTTCCCAGCTTTTCTGTGGGATTCAGCTGCCTTTTTCTTTTCTCTTTTCCGATAAACAGATTTTTGCTTAAAAAAAAAAAAAAAAAAAGCGCAAATCTTCACTCCTTTTAGCCGAAACACCCCGAAACTTCAATCCTGGACTTCTTCTTTAAAAGCTCCCGTTTCTGGTTCCCCCTGCCAATTCCCGACGGCTCCCGGTGATGGGGAGACGGTAACGACAAGGGAGCAAGTGCGCGGAGCGGGGCCAGGGCTGCAGCGGGCCCGGCGGTCGCGGGAGGGGGGAGGGCCGGTCATGGCCGGTGCCCCTCGGGCACACACTGGTTTTGCCCCCCAACTCGCTGGAAGCACCCACGGGTGACCCTTTGGACCGCAGGATCAATGTGCAAAGCAGCTGCAGACTTTGGTCCCCGGGGGAAGAGGAGGGGGCGAGGCTGAAGGGAAAAGTCCCCCCCGGGGGAGCGCAGTGCAGAATCAGGCCCTGAAGGAGAAAGGGGTTTTTTTAATTAAGGATTCTGTGCAAAGACCCGTTGCGAGGGCAAGTGTGGAACCGGTTGGAATAGAAGACGGGAGGCAGAAAAGAGGTGAAATGGGGAAAAAACCCCAATTTCACAGCTCGCGGCTGCGGCTCGGAGAGGTGCGGGGCGCGGGTCGTGCGCGCTGCCCCGGGTCGGTCCCGGCCAGGGGGGACCGTGGGGGCTGGGGGCGGCTGGAAGGGGCCAAATGCCCGCTGGGGCTCAGAGCTCTCGGAAATGTGCCCCCGCTCCTCCTCCCTCGGTTGTTTTGTAGCGGAGGTTGGGTTGGGTTTGGGGTCTTGGTTTTGGGGGTTTTTTTTCTGTGTGAAGTTTTGGGTTATACTCATGGTTTCCAAAATCTGCAAAATTCCACTCCTCCTTATTTTTTTTCCCCTCCCCCCCCCATTATTGCCCATTGTTAGCTATTTAAATCGGCGTATTTATATATTTTCGAGAATGTGTCACGAATATAGAACCAGATGCAACTGCGAAGCATTTCCTACCGGCGTAAGCTTTAATAGGTTTCCAACAACACCCCGGCCCCGCAGGCCCATTTCCAGGAGGGAAGGTGCAGTACAGGCGAAGAAATTAGATAAATAGCTTCTAACCGAAGAACCAAATTTCCCCTTTTCTCCCCGCTCTCAGGCCGAGCCGTTTTGGAAACGCTGCGACCATCGGAAACCCGCCGGTGCTGCTGGGCTTTGATTTCTTTTCTTCTTTACAATGACAGCCCTGCAGAGGATTGTACCACAAACCATCATTTTTCTTAAAGACGGAGTCAGAATTAATTCATGCTGAATGTTAAATTGTCCTATGCGGCCGGGCATTTAATCCTGCGTATAAATCCTATTTGAAGAGAAAGCAAGCAGGCTGGGCGCCGTCCTCCTGGGAAAGCCGGCTTTCCTCTGGGCTGGCCATGCCCCCAAGCAACCCCTAAATTGGGGAGACTCCCCCCCCCCCCCCCCCCTCCTTCCCATTTCAGCCTCTCCCAGCGCGTACCTAGTTTAAAAATAATAATAACAACAATCCAACCCACGCTTTCTACTTACGTGGCTCTACCATTCGCACGGGTTTCCCTTCTCCTTCTTTTTTTCTTTTCCCCTCTCCGCTGACTCTCAGCGCCCACCGGTGGGATGGGAAGGAAAGCTGCTTGCTAGACTTGAAACTCAAAGGTCATTTCGACAGGATTGCCAAGTCCACTCGCTGAGGGGGACTCAGCCTTCTCAGGTCGCCATGTGTTCCTCTCCGGCCGCGTAAACTTGCCTCCGTCCGCCGCGCTGCCGAGCTAGGAAAGCGGTTGTGCCGTAATGAGGTACCTTTACATTTAATTTCCTGTCCCTCCCCTGCTTTATGGATTTCTAATAACAATGTTGAAAACCAGAGAAGAAACCTATTAAAGTCGCCGGGACAGAGGGCTTATGTAAATAATTGAAGGTAGCCGGGCTTAATTGAATTTCCCAACAAATGGATGGAATAGGAACAAACGGAGCATTTTGTCTGAGGGACCGCCCGGTGCTGGATAGACTTCTGTTGCTCATTTGCAGACAATTTTTATCAATATTGTTCTTTTTTTTTTTCTTCCCTTTTTTTTTTTTTCCCCCCAACGGAGAACTCTTGCAAAGATTTAAGTGCAATTCAAAACATCCCGAAATACGGCAACTGAAAGAATTCCTAAAAACAAACAAAAACTCTCCTGAAAATCATTAAAACGAAGATTTTAGAAATATTTTACTGGCGTGCGAATATACGGGGCAAAATATATTCTCGCTCGAGTTCTTGGACCTATAACGGTCTTGGCGAAGGGAGAGGTTTAATTCCGGAAAGTTAAAGGCGCTTCACCCATCGATTTCTTTTCTGACCATAGGCTTGTGCAAAATATTTTTCCTAACTTATTTTATTTAAAGCTAACGTAGAATTTCTGTCTCTTTTGTAAAGTTTCTGTCTCTTTTGTACCTGCAAAAATTACTTTTTAAGGCTTGTCGGACCGTAGGCTTGTCCGAAATATTTTGCTGACTTCTTTTATTTAAAGCCAACGTAACGTTTCTGACTCTTTTGTACCTGTGAAAATGACTCTGTAAGGCTTAGCCCCCAACCCCTCCTCCCAAAGCCTCTCTTGCTAATTAAGGGAAGCCTCATTTGCCTAACTCGGAAACTTTGCCGCCACATGTCTGGAGACTAAGGAATTTTTTTCCAAGCGAAGCAGCTCTCCCCTGGCCCCCGGTTTTGGGGGGTCCCGGACCCCGCGGCCGGGCCGGGCTGGGGCTGAGCCCGCAAAGGCCCCTTCGGCGTCCCCGGACACCCCAAATTAAATTTGGCTGCCGGGGGAAGGTTCTCACGTTCTTGCTCGCTGCCGAGATGTCTTTTCGTTTTGCTTCTCCGCACCTTCTACGTTTCCATTTCTCCCTGCAAAGAAATAGGGAATTATTCCGAAGCGGGTGTGCGGGAGTTCCCGCCGCCTTCTCCTTCCTATTAATTGGAGTTTTCCTATTAATTGGGGGTTTCCTATTAATTGGAGCAGCGAAGGGAACGCGGGGGGGAGTGCGTGTTTGCCTGGATTCTGCTTTTAACTTCGGGGCCTTGCGGAGTTTGCTTTTCCTTAATTCCTCGGGAGGTGGTTGCGGAGGGGAAGGGGTGCTGCGGGGACACGCGTGGGTCATTCCTTGGGTTTCCCTGCCCGGCACTAATGACTCTGTCTAATTGCGGGTTCAGTCCATGAACTCAGGGGCTCCGGCTCTCCCTGAACGCGGGAGGAGCGTGGGCGGCCGCGCACCGGGATTTCGGGAGGGAATCCGAAGATGGAAAAGCAAATCCTCCGGCCCAGCCTCGACGGGAAGCGCAGGAGGCCGGGCCGAGGGCCTGCCACGGGCTCCCGTTTCACCCCACTCGTGGGGTTTTCCTCTCTTACGCCGGAGGAAAACTTTTTTTTTTTTTTTTCTTTTTTTCCCCCCGCAGCAACAAGTAGCCGGGGCGATGCTGCCCCGCAGCTTTGTCCGCAGAGCCCGGCGAGGGCAACCGCAGCCGGAGCTGCCCCTGGGGGGTTTGGCCGCGGTTTTTGGCGGCCCACGGGACCATCTTGCCCCTCGCCCGGGGCTCCTCCTGCCCCTCGGCACCCCGGGGTGCCGGCTCGGCGCCGTCCGGACCCCCCCGGTCACCCCCGCTCGGGGCGGTGGCACCCTGTGTGCCGCGCACCCCTTCACCCACCCGGGATTACTGGCTCTTTGCGTGGATTATAAGGGCTGTACGGGGGCTGCAGAGAAATGTATTTGGGGGGTTTTGCTGGTTTTTTTTGCTGTTGTTGTTATTTTTAATTTTAATGCTTCTTTCCTTAAGGCAGAAAGTTTAATTTAATTTTGATTCCAAAGCTCTTTTTCTCCCTGCTTTTCCCTCTTTTCACTTAAAAAAAAAAAAAAGGGACACACACACACACGACACACACACACAAGCAAAAAAATCAGTGAAAATGTTTGTCTTCTCCTTGGCAGAGAGACAGAAGCTCAGAAGCTACCCCTCCAGCTGGCCGCTGGCCCTGCGCAGCGCGGCCGGGCCGAGGGCGCTGCGGGGCCCGGCCGAGCCCGGCCGGCGAGCGCCGCCCCGAGGCCACCGGCCCCGCCGCCGCCGGGAGCGGGGAGACGCACCGGGGCCGCCGGCGCTCCCGGCCCGCTCCTCCCGGGGAGAGGGTGGTTAAATACACCCACCCCCCCCGCCCCGGCCAGCGGAGGGGCGATATTTATTATTTATTCCTCTTTTTATTATTATTGTTAGTGTTACCAGAGCTGTAATGAATCAAGCATTCACGTAAAAAAAAAAATATATACATCTATATTTTTGCAAAGGGTGGTTAAGAAATATCACAGCGCAGTTTTGTGTGCGTTGCTGTTATGTCCTTTGGCTTGATGGATAGCTGGAAGAGAGAGAAAGAGCCCACGCCGAGCTGTTTCCCCCCTCACATCCAGGCACGGCCATGTGGAGGGGGAGGGAAGGAGGAGGGTTTAAGGCCAACTTTTTCATCTTTTTCCTATAAATGCGACAAGCACCTCCCGTTAGTAACATACTCTGCTTGGGAATATCCGCCTGACTCCTAAGGAGCGGACACCAAATACTCCCAAAGGCTAACGCTGATGAATGGGAACTGTGAAAACCAGCTGCTATAACCATATTTTAATAAAAATGCCGCTTTGTGAAGATCTAAGTAAGTCACAAAGAAACCCATAATGAGATCTTGAGATTCAGTGCCATTTCCCTTGGATGATCTGTAATAGATTCTTCTATTATGTAAGCGTGTGTGTGTAATGGATATGTACACATATATACATTTACTGATATATGCTCACGCAAACACTTGAAATCCCTCCCATCCCAGCCTATTAATTATTTTAGCACTTATTCGCCTGACAAGTAGAAGTTATCTTGTAGCTAAGACATCCATTTACTGTCTAAGAGCTCTAACTTGTCTTTGACGTCTGAATTTAAAATGTCTTTAAAAACTTTAGCAACAGCCAGCAGTGGAAAAAAAATTCCCATTACCTTAAAATGTTATTCCAGCCCCAGAATTAAACCTAATACATCACCTACTTAGATTTGGGGTTCTTTTTCTTTTTTCTCTTTTCTCCCCCTTACTGTTATTTATTTTAAACATAATCGTGAAATTAAATGGCACATGCGGTTTTGTTTTTCACGCTTCTCTTGAGTGCTTTGCTTTATTTATGTTTTTCAATCTGCAATTTAGGGGCGGGGGGATGCTTCATTTCCAAGTTGCAGCAGTGAAAGCTCTGTTAAAATATATTCCTCCTGCCTGTTTTGTCTCAAAGAAAGAGCTTTTAGTAAGACGAGTTCAAGTGTGACCACGACTTTTGTCTTACAAATTGCATTGGCATAAAAAGTAAGGCAATGGGTCCAGAGGGTTTTTTTTAATCCTCTTTGTAGGAAATAGAAAATATGGGACAAATTTTAAAATTGCTATGGGTGTGGTACACGTACCTATAGCAGATTGTATGTATGCATGCCTGCAAACACATACCGCATATATGTACTAGAGGTACATAATATTATGGGTCCCGCACGTGTAAACATAATTGAAGTTTTATAGTAAACTCTAAGTTCTTTCCCTCCTCAGGTTTGATTTAAACTTGAACCTGCCTATACCTCTGTATCAAAAAGGAGAGAAAAAGATAAATTATGAATCGTGAAATAATAGAAAAAAATCTCTATTAATTCCAAATTATAGCCTATACCAAAGATGCAGAATCAGACGACGTTTTCCTCCCTCCGTGCATTTAGAGAGCTCTAACCTCGCGCAAAATAAAAACACAAACAACCCCCCAGGCTCTCAATATTACCCCCCTCCCAAAAAAACCCTCTCCCCCCGCCCTTTCTATTCTCTTTCCAATGGGTGTTGGGGTTTTTCGGGGGGTTGGTTGTTCTCTCTGGGTTTGTTTGTTTGTTTTCGGATTCCGCCCCGTCTCCCCGCCCGACCTGGTGTAAACTGTTTGAAGTTCAACAACATGGCTAAGTTTTATTGTATTTCCGGTACAATAGATTTATATACCGTCCCATCCAGACTTTTAAAGGCTTTTCAAATGAAATGAAGCTAAGTTATAGTCCAGTTTCTGGCTCCTCCGTGCATCTCTTGAGCTCGGAGGATTTGTTTCTTCAATGAACTTTTAAACTCCCCTAAACTTGCCCTTTCGGGCCGGGGCTATCTCTGCCCATTGTCTTTCCAGCCTTTATTATTTCTTTTGCTCAGCCCTTTTAGTTATTTAATCCAATTGAGGACAAACCCCCAGCTTACAAGGTAAGACATTGACTTTGTATTATATATATATACACAAATATATACATATAAAAGTGTTTTGTGTCTTCACCCGATGGGCTGGGGATGTATGGTCTTTTTTTTTTTTTTTTTGGCTAAACGGGAATTTTGTTTGGGGTTTTTTTTTCCGCCAAACTTAGCCCGCGGAAGTTGCTCGGAGCTCAGCAAAACCCCCGGGTCCTGGCCGCCTCCTGGCCCCTCTCCTGGGCTTTAATTCTCCCTTTTATCACCACCCAGTCATTATTTTATAACACGCTTTTCCAACGCGGGGTGCGCGTTGGAGGGAGGAAAGGACACAATAAGTTTCTCTATGTTGCTGTTTACACCTATAAAATAGTCACAATGACGCTTTTTTTCTCTTGCTTTAATTGATTTATATGTTCTTGGCTTTTTTTTTTCTTTCTTTCTTTTTGTCTTTTTTTTTTTTCTCTAAATGAATCACGTTATAC
>VFFE01008394.1:2129102-2143807 GCA_008921705.1 Burhinus oedicnemus
TCCCCCCCCCCCCCTCCTTTTTACGGTAAGACAACATTTGGTGGACACATGTCCGTCTCTTTTACACAAAGCAGAATGTCCCCCTTTAGCACACTTTGGAGATTGCTTTTCCTTCCTTGGGCTGTTTTTCCTGTCCTGCTCCATGTGTCTCCTAATATCTTTGCTATCATCATTTGAACTTCTGGCTTCTCCCTGAGCAGTCAGAGGGTGGCCAGTGCAATCCTGAGAAACCTCTGCTCTGAAAACCTGGAAACACAAACGCAAAAGCTGGGAATTCGAGGAGGGGGAGCGGGGTGCAGGGAGTCTTTCCTATTCAGCAGACCGGTTTCGTGCTGAACGGCCTCTGCCCGGTCTCTCTGCAAGCTGGACGCCTGTTTTCCAGTTGATAATAAAGATATTTTACGGGGTCCTAACGGGCTTCGACTGTCTTTAAAGGCGAATTTAGCCGCACAACCCCCCCCCCGGCTGCAGACGGTTTGTCTACACGGGGTTAGAAACGCTCGGAGGAGGGGGGATGCGGGGAGAGGTGAGCGACCGCGTTGGGGTTAGACCAAGTGCTGGCCTAGCGCTAACTCTGCCCCCTTCTCATCCGCCCTGGTGACTACAAATAACTTCTACCGATTCAAATGATAACGAGCGATCTAGGCGAGAAAAGTGACATCCCTCCCCCTCAATGTACGTTTGAAAAGGTAACCATATGTTCAATGCACGCATGTACCCACAAACACCGCGTTTCCAAAATATATTAGCCCGTCCATGTAGCCATAGATCTACCCATCCATCCACCTCTTCCCCATCCATCATCTGCATCACTGGCCGATCCCCACATCCCCACTCAAAGGTGTCCGTCTTTTCTGTGGTCCCAGGCAAACTTCCCTTCCAAATCCACCCCGATCACAGGAGGCGCAAGGTTTGGGTTGGGTTTTGTTCTTTTTTTTTTTTTTTTTTTTTTTTTTTTTTTATGAGACAATTCCAAAGCACTTCCGCTGATTGATCATTAACCTGGTGAGTTATTGCTCTTCTAGGCAAAGGTCAGGGGGAGAAAAAGGTCTAATCTGTCAAGGCAAAAACCACCGCTCACTCAGTTTCATTTTGATTTCTTATCCGGGCTGGCTTCTGTTTGGGGTTTCAGGAGGTCTTGGGCCCTCTATAACTCTCCCCTCCTCCTGGGATCTCTCCCCTCCCTCGGGCTCTATGTTTGCGGAGTGGGAAAACCCAAACTTCTTCTCTTGAGACAAAAAAACCTGGGCCGTGGGAGGGTGAGCCGCCCCGCGGGAGGACGCGGTGGGTGCTGCGCGGCTCCTCGCCCTGCCCCGGGGGACACGAGCCCATCGGGCCGAGCAGGGGCCGGGCTGCGTCTGCACCGCCTCTAAGAGAAAAATTAATGCAAACCAAATAGAGAAAAAAAAACCCCAAACCAAATCAAAACAAAGAACACCGGGAGGGGGGAAAACCTCGTTCCATCCCTCTTCTGCCTGTAGTGCGAGGGGATAAATTAAAAACAAAGAAAAACAAACAGCACCCCCCCACGCCCTCCTTGCTGGAGCCGTTATTTATGCCAGCTTCTTTTCGGTGGTTTGTTTCTCTTTTCCCCTCCTCCCTTCTGCATCCACTCCAAATAAACGCGATTTTTCCCCTCTTTTCTCCACCTCCTCTCTCTCGGGCTGCCCACTTCTCCCCTTCCTCCCCGGGCCCGGCGTGGGAGGAACTTGCCGAGACTCAGCCTGCGTTTGCTGAGCTCACAGCCCAGAAAGGCTGTTTTCTTTTCTTCTTCTTCTTCTTTTTTTTTTTTTTCCTTTCCTTTCCTCTTTACAAATCTCCGTGTGTACTTTACAGAGGGAACTGAAAAGCCCCAGTTAACCGGGGAAGGCTGTGATGTAAGTGGAATATTGCCAAAGCTGTGTATTAAAGTGTGCACGCATGTAATAATAATACTAATAAAAAATACAGCTATAGGCCGCCGACTAGAGAAGGTCACGAAGCATCCGCGGGTGATTTATGGACTCGGGGATGTTGTCACAAGCAGAGTAGGGGTGTGAGGGGAACATTTTTATTTGAGATTAATAACATCAACATACAGAACGGAAACAGGATTATTAAAGCGCCTGAATGTTTCCCAAAACGAAAATATTTTTAAATGAGATTGCTTTTTCTTTCTCCCCTTCTTTCTCCCTTTCCGAGTCCTTCGTGCCAAAGTTGCGGTGATAAATCTCGGCGTGGCTTTAAAAATGTTTACGGCTCGAAACCGTTAATTCTGATACCAAATCACTGCTGTGTGAATGGTGTCCTCGTACACTATAAAGCATCTCCGTCCTCCCCTCCTTCGTGGCGATCCTCCGACCACATTGAAGAAACATATTCTGAATCCTTAAGGCTTTTCTGCCTTTCAGGAAAAAGGCCTACTATTTTCCCTACTGTTATCCTATTATTGAACACAGAGCTAATTAACAGTATGTATTTAGTCTCTTAAACGCATTTAACTTTGAAATTACCACCAGAATGTAACCAAAACCCTTCCCTATATATATTTTTTTTTTTTTTAAATTGCGTTCAGAATTCACCACCAGCCGTAGACAAATCGCCCACGGTTCACGCCAAACCGTCTCCACCAGTAACGCGAACCCCAGAACGGGAGAAGCGTTTCCCTCGCCGGGGCGTTTCCACGGGGGCAAGTGGAAGGAAACACTGGGGAGACAGGGGATCGCATCAGATTTACAGAAATCAACCTGGTGTCCACCGCCTGTCATGAGAATTTTGGGTTATCGATGGCTGGAGACGGGGGCAGTCCCTGGAAATGCTGTGGTTACTTGGATGGGAGATAATCTCAGAGGAAATGCTGGGGCTTTTGTTCCTTAGAGCCTACCTTCTCCCCATTTCCACCCAAAGGTTTCTCTCTGTGATGAATTCCCTTGTCCACGCTTTTCTGACCGAAGTTTCATACTTCCCCCCCCCCTCCTTTTTTTTCGCCCCCCAGTTCTTCTCCTTTCTCAAAGTCCTCCGCTGCCTCGTGTTTGCTGGACCAGACATCCGAGAATTGGTGAGTTTTGCTGAATATCCTACCTGGTCCCCTGTCTGTGTGTGTCCATATCTCCCTCCGCATCTGGCTTGGAAGCCATTCCTTCTCTAAAGTCACCCAACGTGACTTTTTTTTTTCCTCCCCCTCCTCCACCAACCCCAGAATAAGCACGGCTGCCCTGGATTTCAGCTGAGTATTTTCATTTTGCTACTGGCTTGTCTTTAAACTTTGTGATTTATGGCCGTAACTTTGAGGGAGTGTTTTAAATGGAAGATATTTCCTGTACTCCCTTTGAAGGGAAACCCAGTCAGATTGCAACATTTGCTGCTGATTTCGTGACGAGTGCGAGGGAGTTACATTTTAAAGAAAAATCAGCTGCAACCAAAGCAAAGATGGCAATACACAGGGAGCCTAAAAAAACTACTTACAGGAGCTCAACATGAAAACGTGCAACGACCTTCTGAACAGGGGTTTTTTTCGGCTGCAAGTTAAGGTTAAAACAAAATTTTGCACTTCAGAGGAGTTACTTGCGGAATCTGAGGTACTCCTGATTGCCTAGGTACTCCAAATAAGTCAGGGGAGATCCACAGTCAGAGACCTATAGAGTACTTCACCTACAGAGAAGTCTTTAAAAGAATAGTCCACGACTGTTTTTCTTGTTTCCTTCCCTGGAATTTCAGCGCCGGGGCTCCAAAGTAGGAACTAGCTTGTAGCAGAAGATTTATGTTAGAGCAGTTCATAAAAAGTCAGAGGGGGGGAAGGAAAAAAGGCAATGATGGTGTCCCCTGGTCGAAACCCTCAGGTCTGGGATCCGAACGCTGCAGCCAGAACAATAGCTGGAAACACCGTAGTCCTTGGGATAAGACTTTATCCATCACCTAGAAAACCTTGGCTGTCCGACCCAGAGTAAGTCCTCTCAAAAGTCAAATGTTTACTCGGACACCCTTCTTTTTCTTTCCAGAGTTATCAGCCTTAAGGTGCACACACACACACAAAAAAAGGGCGATGCAAACCCCCCGACGGGTCATACCTTCCCAGCGAAGTCCAAAGAGCCTTTGTGGTCCCTCTTTTTCTTGCTTTGCTAAACGTAAATTCCCCCCCGTCAGCACTTAACCCGAAGAGACGAGCGCCAGAATTAAAGCAGGGAAGATAACCGCGATGTGAAACAAAAGTAGCACTTTGGGGGGAAAAAAAAAAAAAGAAAAGAGAAAAGTGCAGACACCTAAATTCCTTGCCCTGCCTTCCTCCCACTCGCCAGCCCCTCCTCGTCACGGACTTTCCCCAAAACGCGTCTTGGCGAGTTTCTGCTTTGGCAGCCGTGTGGGAGCAGGGAAAGGCATAAATCTCCCGTGGCGACAGCGGCAGCGCCTTGCATAGCAATAACGGCGTTATTAATAATAGCAATAATAATCATCTTTATTGTTCAACACCTCGCTGCCTTGGCCTCCCCTGGGGGTAATTTGTGCCCTGAACCCCCCCCTCATACCTCGCACTCACTCCCCGGCGGAGGCCGAGGGGCGAGAGGAGCCCCCAGCCATTGGGACGCACAAACTTCACGCCGAAGTTACGCGGGGCTGCGGAGTTAGAGCAACACAAGAGATTCCTCCCCCCCCCCCTCCACTCCACCCTCGCAAACACCGGGGCCGAAGGCTCCCGTCCCCCCCCTCGGGGGCCAGAAAAGTGGGTTTCGTATGGGGGGGGGTGTCTGCGAGGAGCCAGAGGCAGCCGAAGGGCCGGGGGAGGAGAAGCATCAGCTACTGAAAGAGCCGCGATTGCCGCCGCGGAAGGGGAGGGGGGAGACTATGACTATGTTGAAACGGTTTATTAGCATAAATTGACACCTAATTGTTAAACACGTGAATCAAAGGCAAGCTTTGCTATCTTTCTGCCTAGGCCTCTGTCCACCACGTCTGCAATTAGCATAATTTTTCACTAGTGACGCTGTTTGGGAGGCTCGTTGGCTTTGCCCGGCAATCCAAACCAAATCTTTATTTTTAAATATCCCCTCCGCTTTATTCCCCCCTCGCCCACCCTCCCGTAGCCTGGATTCTTTTCGTTATTATTTTAATCCCAGCCAAGCATTGCATAGTTAAAAGAGGGGGGGGGGGGTGTTGTGTTCAGCTTTTCTTTCTTTCTTTTTTTTTTTTTTTCTTCTGAAGTACCACCATTTCTAATCGCTTGGTGTACCCATTATGTTATTTCAAGGGGGAAAAAAACCAGACCAAGGTAGCCAGAGCAAGGGGAATTTGCAATGCAGGGCATTGCAGCGAGGAGGAGATGCCAGTGTAGGTGACACCAGGTGACAATCCCTGCCGCCCTCCCTTAGTCGAGCATCCCCGGCACAGGGATGGCACCGGGCCTGTGTCAGAGCAAAGGAGCAGGGACTGGATTTTATTGCTGGCCTAAGAGTATCATCCTTCCCTCTCCTTTCCATCGCTCACAAGAAATCCTGTCCTCTCTGGTCACGAGATCTGTTTCCTACCTGCAGCATATAACATGATTTTTTGGAGGTTTTGGGGTTTTTCTACAAGCTGGAATTGGGGACGTTTATTTGTGTGGGCTTTTTTCTTTTTTTTCCCTTCTCCTTTCCCTTCTTCCCCTTTGCTGTGGTAAAGCAGAGGCCATTGTTATCAGTGAGCAGCGCGTACCAGTCTATAGGGCAACTAGAATCTCAGGGTTTGTCCATTCAAAGCCCTCAGCTTTTCTGCACATCTTGGAAGCTGGAAAGCATCTTGATTTTTTTTTTTTTTTTTCCTCTTCCCAAACGGAGACAGAGAGACAATTTGAGCTGCCGTAACCGAAAGCTCCACTGGCTGAGCCCCCTCCCCCTCTGTTTTGGCTTTTTTTTTATACATATATACATGCATATGCTGGATTTTTTTCCTCTCTCTCGTATATTCCTTTAACGTTTTTAAAGGAAGGGGGTCATTCCTTGCTTATTGATTGCGTGGATGCTGGATGTGAAAATATATTATGTCTGCCTGTGCTTTGCTCGTCAGAGACTAAGGTAAGCCGGACTCAAATAGGCTATCACTTTGTGAATGGCGGAGTATATGTCCCAATGATTTATGACCATATGACTCCAATCTCGGTTCAAGAAGAGTTCACAAGCTTTAAGCTTCCTTCCACGCAGAGACTCTTTTGCAGCCCTCATCCAGGGCCCTTTTTTCCCCCCCTGCTTTACAACTGGGGAGTTCTGGTTGGGGTGAAGCTCGGTTGTGGGGGAGGGAAGAGGGAAATTTTAGGAATGTGTCTCTATTTTCCAGGCATATCCACCGCAAGGCAGTCGCTGGGATTTGAGCTCTTTCTGAGCAGCCGACCTATTGTTAAGGGCATGTTTAGAATATTTATTATTAATAATAATTTAAATTAAAAGCGGGGCTATGCCTGATTTCGCTGGCTCTGGGAAATATACCTTAGGAGGGGGCGGGGGGAGGGGAAAGGCGCTGCTCTTCTTCATAAACACAGTCAGGTTGTGAATTTAGGATTTCCAACATGGAGGGGATGGCTTTACAGGAGAATACCTCTGCCTTAGATTTCTTTTATCTTTTTCCCCCGCTCGCCTGATTTTTTCCCCGAGCATCCTCCTGCCCGCAGCCCTTTCCCTTTCGCACCTTCCCCCGATTTTTCTTTTTTCTTTCTTTTTTTTTTTTCCCCCCAAGTGTCTCTAAATCCTCGCACTCAAAAGTTGCAGGCAAAGAGTTTGTGGTTAAATGTTACCGCTCGCAAAGTGAAACTTGGAGCGTGATGAAACACCCAGCGCGGATCCTGCCCGGGTTTAATTGGAACAGGAGATAATCGAATATTTATTATTCTGCCTGAGATTTTTTTTTTTTTTAAACAATTCCTTGGAGTAAATAATTAGGATTGCGGCCGTCCTCGGCGAAGATAAATGAGCGGCATTTGTGAGGCGCTGAGAGATGAGGTACAAAGCAAATCTTCTGTGGAAGCCACAAGCGAGCGAGCTTTTGGGCGAAGGGGATTGTAAATTTATTTTATGGACATTTAAAAAAAAAAAAAAAGTCGTCGCTGTTATTTTTAGCTGCTTTAGCTGAGCCTCACCGCTTGGTTCTGGTTTGGGTTTGTTTTGCGGTTGTTTTTTTTTTAAGAAACCTATGCCAGACAGGAAGGCCTTGGAGAAATTCCCACCTCTGCCCTCGTAGATATTTTCAGCAAACCTATTCATAATAAAGGCGCTGCTGTTCGTTAATTAATTCACAGCTTCTCGGCTCGGGCAGTGGAGTCTACTTTTTAATAAGATATATTTATCATGGCGAGGAAACCAAATGAAAATAACTCCCAGCAAGGATATCATCCTCTCTGTAGACAATAATACATCTCCGTGGAAGATACAATACAGATTTGGGAATGCATAAAGGATTTAATCAGTGTAAAAAAGCAAAGCAGTCCCTTCGTGGACACGTTGTCTGAGGCTGTGTTAGAAGTGTACGGAGGTTTCATATGACATGACATAAGAACACAGCAGTCAGGGAAGGGAAAAAAAGATGTTATTTATTGTCGAGCTGTGGCTTCTGTTAAACCCCGGTACTTAGAAATATCGCATTAGACTTTATCTCCACAGAGTTTATTTTATTTTATTTTAGAGAATGAAAGAGCCCAGATAAAATTAAATATACAATAGATACAATTAAATATACAATGGATATCAATTTCAAAACAAAATGCACAGTGGCTCCTCGCAAACTCTGAGCTGCAGAGAGAAGTCACTGCCTTTTTAAAATACGTTTGCTGCTTGATTGATCCTCACACATCAGATTATTTTCAGGTCAAGATAGTTTTCATATTTCTAAGGGTCTACTCTGTGGTAGAGAAAGTTTATGTTTTGAGAAGAGAAAGAGAAAGAAAGAGATAAAGAAAAATAAAAAGGCCAGGGAGAGAAAGAAAAAAGGAAGGTTTCATTCTGTAATTTGAGGTTTTGGATTGGGTTTTTAGACTTTTTGAGCTTGGATTGAGGGAGGGAGGAACGATGAAAAATCAAAGGGTAGAAAGTTAAGAGCAAATGGCCTGGTGACACATTTGTTTTGCAAGGAAAAAAACCAACAGCAATTAAACTGGTTTTGGAATCACATCTTGCCAATGGTAGTTCCAGATTAAAGGCCGACGAGTACAAAGCAGTGCAGGCAACGAAGAGATATATTTTCTAAATACAGCCCGTGCTACCAGAGAGAGAGACTATCAAACAGGCCAAAGGAAGCACATTCTTGAATTCATGCCCCTGCTTAGATCTGCTTAAAATATTTGCACTGGATTCCAAAGACATTGTGTAAACAGCAAATCAAGCCAACTGTGTCAGGACACCATTACCTGGATAAAACATATTGACTATTTGCTGTTTCCAGTTTAAAAACAAATATACTGGACACAGGCACTATAACAAACTTAGCAGACTTTTAATTTCTGATGATATAATGTCTTGCCGGTTTTCATGTGTGTGAATAGCTGATTTGAATTGGTCAGGGCTAAGAAAGCAAGACCGTCATTCCTTTCATGCTTGTAGCTAGCAATTATCCATTCTGTATTCTTATATTTACATTAATATGTGTGTTATCTGGACATGGATGTGTATAAGTGCACACAATACACACATCTATATGCATATATGTATCCATTGGTGTGTGGAAATATATGTATATAGATAAATATAGAAGTAAATAGATGTGTACAGATGAAACCACGTGTACTTATAGAGCATGTGTGTAGTTATACATCCTGGGTGCTATCCTCTAAGGGAGAAAAAGGTGCAACCGACCAACCAACCAGGGAAACTACCCCCAAAATCAGCTCAACGTTTTTGCACTGTAGCATTTGTTGAGCCTCCTCAGGCTGCACACAGGACAAAATCTGCTCAAAGCATCTGTTCGCCCTGTTCTGCGGGACCCTATTCATGTCATGGGCCTTTCAGGCCCCAAGATGGATTCATAGGCCGGGTACTATTATTGTGTGTTTTCTCCTAACCTTTCAGGTCAGCTTCCAATAGACAGCTGGAAACGGCCTGTCACGTGGCCTTGGGGTGCCAATGTTCTGCCATAGGGGTGTCAAGACCCTGGTAGCCGGAAAAATCATTTTGGGGAGTCCCAGAGATGCAGAAGACAACATACTACGACAGCTCCACGCTCTTTGGGGGTTACTCCTATGGGAGTGCCAATGGGTTCGGCTACGAGGGTCCCCAACAGCCCTTCCAGCCAGCCTCTCACGTGGAGAACGACTACCAGAGGTCCGCCTGCTCCCTCCAGTCTCTTGGCAACACAACCCCGCACGCAAAAAGTAAAGACCTGAACGGGAGCTGCATGCGTCCAAGTTTGCCCCAGGAGCACCATCCACCTCCCCCCGTCTCGCCGCCCCCAAACCCTGCCACCAACAGCACCAGTAGCAACAGCAATAACCAGTCGGGGAGCACTAAAACTGCCCCCAGCAAAGCCAACCTCAGTGCAAACGCCAGTCTCACCAAGCAGATTTTCCCCTGGATGAAAGAATCGAGGCAAAACTCCAAACAGAAAAACAGCTCCCCTAGCACAGGTACACTGTTCTGCTTTTGTAACCCTCCGCTTTCCTAAACAGCGAGGTAATGAAGCCAGCGGGCAGAGTGGTCTTATTTGGTGGGAGGGGAGAGGGGTAGAGCATGCAGCGAGGATGCGGCAAGGACCTAGCAAGGATCCAGTGAGGATCCTGGTGCTGGGCATCATCCCAAGACTGCCAGCCTCACGCCCCGGCCAGGCTGAGCGAGCCTTGGCCCATCCTGCAGCACTGACTGCGCACACTTGGCTTATTTCAAACATATCCAGAGCACCACAGGGAAATACAACCAGGCGGTTGTACACAGCCGATGTCTGACTGTGTAGATACAGATACATGAAAACGTACACCCACTGCTCAACCCAGCGATGCTAAAGCAGAGTGCTTGTTCTCTTCCCACATCCCTGCCTCCAGACACAGCGGTAAACATGGTGCTCTCTCAGTGTACGTGTGTGTATATAGAGCATATGCATAAACACATGCGTATTCTTGCATACATACACACACATCTCTAATGCAGTCAAGTAAAAAAAAAATCAGTATGGAAATATCACTGTTCTGACAAATATATTCATATAAACTTTGCAGCACACACTTCACTACGTTCATATAATTTATCTGTAATATACATGTTTATCTCACAAAAACGTAGGTACAAATGCTATTTGGTGTTTAACAATGTACATGCAAATATTTGTATTACACAAATACAAGACACAAGATGTGCGTGTGTGTGTGCATTCGTACCTCAGCAAACAAAATACCTCCCAACACTGACCCGTGTTAGTATTAATTGGCTTTGCAGTGACTGCCCCCCTGCCAAATATTATTTTCTCAAAATTATCTGTTGGAAATAATCGACTCCTAAATAAATGGCCCTGGAATCCTTTTCTACATGACATGATCAAATTTTCATAAAGCAGGGGCAGCTTTGGAGAACAGAACTCTTAATAAATGACATGATTATGGAGTGCAGGCTAATGCAAAGGGGTGAGGGAAGGGGGGGGTCGAACTCTTGTGCCTGTTCCAGGATTTATTAAGAAACGATGCATTCAATTTCTGCATGTAAGTAATTATCTTTTATTTCATTTCGCGGCCAGCAGAAACCTGCAGCGGCGAGAAAAGCCCTCCAGGCTCCTCGGCCTCCAAGAGAGCCCGCACAGCCTACACCAGCGCTCAGCTGGTGGAGCTGGAGAAGGAATTCCACTTCAATCGCTACCTGTGCAGGCCCCGCCGTGTGGAGATGGCCAACCTGCTGAACCTCAGCGAGAGGCAGATCAAGATCTGGTTCCAGAACAGGAGGATGAAGTACAAGAAAGATCAGAAGTCGAAAGGCATGGGGTCGTCCTCTGGAGGACCTTCCCCCACCGGCAGCCCGCCCCAGCCCATGCAATCCTCCGCTGGATTTATGAATGCCTTGCACACCATGAGCAGTAACTATGATGCCCCCTCACCGCCTTCCTTCAATAAACCCCACCAGAATGCCTATGCCATGTCAACTAACTACCAAAACCCCATCAAAGGCTGCCCCTCCCAACAGAAATACGCCAACACGGCCCCTGAGTACGACCCCCACGTCTTACAAGGGAACGGGGTGGCCTATGGGACTCCCAGTATGCAGGGAAGCCCCGTCTATGTTGGAGGTAACTATGTGGATTCTATGCCCACCTCTGGCCCATCCCTTTATGGCCTCAATCACCTGCCGCATCACCAGGCTGCCAACATGGACTACAACGGGCCTCCGCAGATGCCCCCGAGCCAGCACCACGGACCATGCGAGACCCATCCCACCTACACAGACCTTTCCACGCACCACGCTTCTTCTCAGGGCAGAATCCAAGAGGCGCCCAAGCTGACCCACCTGTGATAGGGAGCAGGGACAGGCTCAGGCAAAGCAGATGGGACGTCGCACGGGGCATGGGAGAGGGGAAGAGGGCAGGATCAACTTCAGGAACATTTGTGTTGAGCTATTTTCTTTCCTTCTTTGACAGGGCAATTTCTACCAGTTTGTTGTGCTTGCTATTACTATTTCTGGGTTTTATTAGGCACAATTTCCAACCATTTCAGTAGTTACTGCCAAGAGCAGCTCTCTCTCTGAAGAGATATACCTCCTGTGTTTCAACACAAATGCTTCTGAAATGGGTTTGGAGTAGTTTTGTGGGAATCTAGTAGATTTTTAGCAGCAGCATCCTTCATTTCCAAACCAAGTACTGACTGTCACTGATAATTCTTGGACACTGGAAAGGAGAACAGTCAGCCAGCTGAGTCTTTACAGTTGGTGTCCCTGCATCTACAAAAACATGCACACGTGTATACATATGCAATCAAAAGAGATTCGCAAGAAAACTACCCTCCTCTCCAACTCTTTCTCAAGAGGAAACTTGTGCTTTCCTTTCCAGCCTTCAGAAGAAGGCATCCATTTTCGCTGAGTAACTTCCCACCAGTCCCACATAAACTGCAAATATACATACCTGCCAACACATGGGATTCACGCTCTTCCCCTCCAGCCCCTCTCTTCCCTCTCAAAAAAAAAAAAAAAAAATTACTAAAAAATTAGAATAAGAGAGGTCTAGAAGTTGCAAAAGGTTTGGGAAACAAGTTTTTAAAATGCCTAACCCCCCTGCCCCCAACAATAACAGCCGTCCAAAGAGAGGAAGAAAGAGTTGACAGGTCTGAATATTTTCCCACCTTGGCCGCTGATGACATGAAGGCTCCATTCGATGACACCGGGGTTTTTTGTTTTGGGGGTATTTTTCTTAGGGTTCATTAACAGAAAAGCAATCTTAAGACTTAGAAGTCCTATGCTTCTTTCCTCCTCTTCTCTTGACCTTACGTGAAAACAGGGTATATTTGAACAAACGGAATGTCCTCCAATCGAAGCAGAAGTGAATGGATCTCTAGTATTTGCTAATGCTTTCTTGTCTGGACATCTTTGTTGCACTTAGAGTTTACATATAATGGGTATAAAAACAACTTTGAAGGGCGTTCGTCCAATTCAGTCGAGACGTCCTTCAATAGGTGTGTGTTCTGGTGAACATTCATATATATTTATTGGTTATAGCCAGTTTAAAATATTTTCCTTTTTTTGTATTATTTATCCCCAATATTATGTATTTATATGAGGAAAAAAGAATCAAATTGTACTTTTTTAGTATTTACTTGTTATAAAGGACATCGTGTTTCCTTGTCATCGTACAACAAGCTTATTTTAGTTATTGTAATTTAGAAAGACCAGTAGTTTTATGTTACCTTCGTACTTATGAATAATGTAATTAGTTCTACTGGAGGCATGAGAGCAGAACCAGACTGTAATTGTATAGTCCTGAATTAGAAGAACTATAGCTAATCCCTCCCTCCCACCTCACCCCTCCTCTTTGGAGATCTTTCTTTGTTCTTATAGTAGTTATTTTATTTCCTTGTTTAAGGGTTGTCTGTTGAACAATTCTTGAATAAACTTTCTGTTATCAATTTTATCTTGTCCTATCAGTCGGATTTAAAGGCAAAAAGAAAGAACGTGTATGCAAAAATAGCGAAGAGAACGCAGGGAAGGGACCATTCGAAATGTTCCTGAGTCCAGACAGCGGGGTTCATGTCTGCGTCGCCTTCTGGGGTGAAACCCCGGGGGTTCGGGCCCAGGGCGGCCGGCCCGGCCCCGCCACCCCCTCCGCGGCTCTGCGCGGCTCTGCGCGGCCCGGCCCGCGCCCGCGGCCACAAAGGGGGGTCACGTGGCGCCGGGGCCGAGCTGCCATTGGGCCGCGAATGAAAACAAAGGAAAAGGATTAATCACACACACACACACAAAAAAAAGAAAAAGAAAAAGGGTCCCAGAGTTTCTATGAGGAGACCTTTAAAGTGAAGAGAAATTAAATTACTTATTATAATTAATTGTTATTAAAATACACGCACATGTACACACATGCACACACACACACATACATGTGCACACACGCACACAAACCCCCCCGCACCTACACCCCCCGCAGACCAACACACCCACCTAAAATTGGTATTAAAAGGGAGAAGAAGCCGCCGCCAAAGGCTGCGTTATCAGCGCGAGCGAAAGGGAGAATAATCCTTTGCCAGCAGCAAAAGCAGATGGGATAATACCGTGAATAATTTGCTTTTTATGCTCTAAAGCCCTAAGAAAACTTATATTAAAGCAGCGAGGGCCAATAAAAGTTTTATGGTTCTGGAAAGGGGTGAACTGCTTGTCAGGCTCCAAATGCTCCATTTCTGTAGCTGGTGCAGAGGGGAAGGTCCTCGCCAGAGGAAATAAGAGGGGGATTTTGATTGCTGCCGGGAGAAAAAGGTGAAAAGGCTGTAAAAGGTACCGAAAAAAAGGGCTGGGCCGTGGAAATAAGGAGTGTGTGTGTGTGTCCATATTTCATACACACAGGTGTGCAAGGCCAGAGACATCCATAGGTGTCTGGATAAACCCACACGTATAAAAAGGTCGAATGGAGAAAGCTTTACGTGAGAAATTATCTCGTGCTTCTTTCTATCTCTGATCTCTCTTAATAAATGAAGTTCCAGGTTAATAATTATAACCTTCGCGCAATAATAAATAACGGTATAAGAGAGAGACAGGGCTTGTTTTTCTCCCCAGGACCGGGGCTGGGTTATGCCCGTCCATGCAGAGAGCAATTTACCATTCGGGGATACTGTAATTTAAAAGCATAAAAGCGTGCAGGCTCTGATTGGGATCGCCTCAAAGAACAAGAGCTCGGGTTGGGCTTGGGTTTGTCGTTGGCTTCCACCCCCCCACCCCCCCTTGAATATAATTTTCCCAGTCTCGCATCCCGGTCGCCATGTTGCTGGGGTTTGTGGCAGGGATTCCCAGGAATTAGCTAAAATGGGAAAAAAAGAAGCCAATTCCGAGGCTCAGAGCATGACACCTCTCAGTCTCTGGACGGGCTCCCTCTCCTACAACTCCTCACATCCGCGGTTTAATTTACATTAAAGAAGCAGGCCCGGGTCTGCCTTACAATTACTGCGTTTCTCTACCCTTCACTAAGCCTGTGAATTTACTCCTACAAGGTGATGCCTTTCCCCTTGAGTGGGGAGATTTTTTTTTTCTTGTGCCTCCGCCTGGTGTGTGGGAAAAATCCCTCTTTCCCCAAGAGGTTCTTTTTTCTTTTCTTCCCCCCCCCCCCCC
>VFFE01008394.1:2145106-2250588 GCA_008921705.1 Burhinus oedicnemus
TTTTTTTTTTTCCCCCCCCCCCCCTTTTTTTTTTTCTTTTTTCCCGCCCTTGCAACTTTAGCCTTAGCAAAAGCAGCGAGACCAGTTGGGAGCGGCTGGAGTTTCCTTTCGCATCCCAAACTCTTTTGCTGTATCCCTGCTCCCCAGTGAACCGCACCGTCCCTCAAAGAGCAGGGAGGAACCGGCAGCATCATGACAAAGCCCGAGACCCCCAAAATGCCACTTGAATCCAAACCAGCAAGAAATGATCGGAAACCCAACTATTAATTTTTACATCAGTCCTGATGTGCCGAGATTGAGTAGATTTATGCTGATTGTGATAAACGCAGTCACAGATAGGGAATATTTAGGGAAATTAATTCTCCCTTCAATCAAGCTGCGTTTTGTAAATGCTTTTTTTTTAATATAGATATAATTTTCTTTACCCCTTTGCTAAGCTGTGCTTCGGCTTCGGCTTCAGCTTGAGATTTATTATGTGTTTCTCAGAAACCCTTACCACCCACACAGATGCTTGGACTGACAAAAGTTTCTAGGCTTCTCCCCGCGTGAATGCCGCCCTGCCAGTCCCTCTCTGCTGCAAAATGGGAGAAATGGAGCTTGAACAAACAAACTACAAACCAGCCACATTTCCATTCTGCAGCGGGCAGCTTCTATTTTTTTTCCGCTGAAATTTTTTGCTTGCTAGACTTCCCGAACTCAGGCCCTCAGATCAAACTTTTTGAATCTTTCGTGGTTTAAGTAACCCTTTAGCAACAGCCAAATTTCTCTTCTGAGTCAGTTAGGCCGAGCTGTCAAAAGTCTTTCGAGAAAAAGATTGATTGTTTCTCTCTTCTTTTCGGTTTGTGTGGACCCGGGCACTTTAAAAGGAAAAAAAAAAATCTTCCTGGGAAATGACTTTTCATTTTATTTATTTATTTTGTAAACTCTGGAAGTGGTGCTGTTTATTGGCAGTGGGGGCAAAGAGGGAAAAAAAGATGGGAAGGAAAATATGTGATTTCAAAGATATCCATGACCTTAAAACATGTTTGGTCTTTAAGGAAAGTGCAAAGAGTCCATTAAGTCTGGCTTTAGAAGCAGAAGGATTACTCTGTTTCTTTAAAAGTAATTTAACCAGGTGAATCAGGCCGGTCTAACTATACTTGACTGGAAAGCTCACTTGATTTCCCAAGTGCTCATACCCAGACTCAGACACAAACCTCCGGACCAAACCCTCCTGCTGGCTTGAACTTCCCAAGCTCTGCAATATATATATACATATATGATATGCAAATACACCCAGGCTCTCCCGGCCTCGGTTGCCAGACCCGAGATCCCAGCTCGCCCGCGGTTTTAGGCTGCATTTCCCTGGCTGCCGGCGGGCACCTCGCGGGGGGCAAAGCCCCTTTTCCCACGCCTGGTTTCCCCCTTCCTCGGGGGTCCAGACTCTCGGGAGCTCAGCGAGGAGCCGCCCGGCGCAGAGAGCAGGCAGCAGCTCCCTGCCCGCAGCCCCCGGCCCCGGCAGAGCCGCCCGGCAGCCCGCGGCCGGCCCAAGAGGGATGGAGGGGAGGGGGGGGAGGCTTTTCTGGGGATCTTCTCTCGCCTTTTTTTTTTTTTAATCAATTAAAGAAAATAATGCTTTCTGTTTGCCACCAGGCCCCGCCTGCCATTGGCCAGGGCTGGCCACGTGACCAGGAATTGGCTGCAATTTCGCCCCAGTCTCGAGTTTAATAGAGCAAGGTCCCCATACGCCTGTATTATCAGCAATATAACAATTATAAAAAGCCCGAGAACCATCATCATCACTGCCATAAAAACTGAGGCCCTCAGATTTCTTTCCCTCTCCCCCTCCTCCTCCCTCTTCCCCCCTCCCGCTTTTTAAACCCTGGGCCCTGGAAAAGCCATGAATTTTGAATTTGAGAGGGAGATCGGGTTTATAAATAGCCAGCCTTCGCTCGCAGAGTGCCTGACGTCTCTTCCCGCTGTCCTGGAGACATTTCAAACTTCATCAATCAAGGACTCGACATTAATTCCTCCTCCTTTTGAGCAAACCGTCCTCAGCCTGAATCCTTGTTCCAGCAGCCAGGCAAGACCGAGGAGCCAAAAAAGAGCATCTCATGGCCTGCTCCAGCTCCAGCCCCAGCCGCCGGCACAGCCCGGCCCCTTGGCAGCGGAATTCCCCTGGATGAAGGAGAAGAAATCCTCCAAGAAAGCTACCCAGGCTCCATCCTCTTCTTCCTCCTCTTCCCCCCCATCATCTTCCTCGGTGCCGGTCCCTGCCGCAGGATCTCCTGCAGGTTCGTATAATGAGGGGGTGAGGGGGTGTTTGCTGAAATCGGAGAGGATCCGAATAATAAACAATGCCCCCCCCACCCCAGAGCAGCCCTACCCCAGCACCCCTCCCTCCCCAACAGACTTTGCCCCGCACCTCCCCCGAAACCGTGTCACGCAATAAAATACACCGCAGCAATGTACACAGCCGGGGAAGGGGGAGTGTGTGGGGGGTTCTCCTGCCTCCTCCCCCCGCAAATAAAAGAGCAAATTGCTGTAACTTCTGCGAAAGCAAAGAGGGAGAGGGGGCCGGGGGAGCCGGGCTTTTTATTAGCTCCAGCGGGGGGACCTGGCAGCCGAGCCCCAGCTCCGTTTGCTTGACTTTCCCTCCCAGCCCCGAATTTTTTTTTACAGCCTACGGGGGAATAAGAAAGCCAAAATAACCGAAAGAAGAGCGGAGGGGGGAAAGAAAGACGGGTGGGTAGCGCGGCGGCTGCTCCCAGCAGGATGGGGAGGTGGAAAGAGCGGGAGCAGGACTCTCAGAGCCCAGCACGGAGGGGAAAGCCAGATCCCCATGGCAAAATAAAATACACTCCCAAATACCCCCTAGCCCCCAACAAAGCAACAACATCTCCCCGAGGCGCCCCGTGGCCGGGGAGCTCAGCAGCCCCGGCCAGGAACCCTCCTTCCCCCGGGACAAAATGTTTAAGGCACAGTTCGCTGTTTCAGTATTTTAATGGCACCGTTCAGGTAAATGCCGGGCAGGAGAAGGGCGGACACCGGAGCTCATTGGCCAGATAACACAGGAATAATGAAATCAAAGCCCTGCAGCGTCCGTCCCCGAACTACCGGCAAAAGGAGACCAAAAAAAAAAAAAAAAAAAGGAAGGAAAGGGTCGAAATTCCCCTTGTTCGCGAAGGTGGCAGAGAAGGAAGGTCCCTAAAGGGAGAGGCCAGGGAGCAAAATCCTTTCTCCTCCTTGGGGCAAGGGGACCGGAGAGTCATTTCCAACCCTCTTCCACAGTGGGAAGAGTTTAATTAAATACTTCTTTTCTCCCGTAGCCGCTCCCCCGCCGCATTCAGGCTCGTTAGTGCGGGGCACGGCTCTGCCCTGCCCGCAACAGGGAGGGGACGGATCCAGACCCTCCACTCGCCCCCGCTCCCTCTCTTTGCA
The DNA here is from genome assembly GCA_008921705.1 of Burhinus oedicnemus. Classification (NCBI taxonomy): domain Eukaryota; kingdom Metazoa; phylum Chordata; class Aves; order Charadriiformes; family Burhinidae; genus Burhinus; species Burhinus oedicnemus. Next base: position 2,148,527 of record VFFE01008394.1, read on the forward strand.
ACGCGCTGTTTTCTATGTGTTTAAGACATCCAGGGGCTGGCAGACACCAGCGGCTCCAGAAGGCTCCGGACCGCGTACACAAACACGCAGCTGCTGGAGCTGGAGAAGGAATTTCACTTCAACAAATACCTCTGCAGGCCCCGGCGAGTGGAGATCGCGGCTCTGCTCGACCTCACCGAGCGGCAAGTCAAGGTCTGGTTCCAGAACCGCCGGATGAAGCACAAGAGGCAAACCCAGTACAAAGAAACCCCCGACGGGGATCTCGCCTACCCCAACCTGGACGAGGGCAGCGACCCGGCGGAGGAGGCAGAGGAGAGCCCGGCTTTCGGGCCGGCTCCGGAGCCCAGCGGGCCCTACCAAGGCGAGAAGCCGGGGAGCGAGGAGCCCGGGAGCCCGCGGTTCGCGGCGGCCGGGGCCGGGGGGGAGCCCGGCGCCGCCGGCGGCCCCTCGGACCGTGCCTACCCCGAGAGCCAGGACTCGCCTTTGTTGCCAGAGCTGAGCATCTTCTCGGCAGAGTCCTGCCTGCAGCTCTCGGAGGGGCTTTCCCCCAGCCTCCAGGGCTCCCTGGAGAGCCCCGTCCACTTCTCCGAGGAAGACCTGGACTTTTTTACAAGCGCACTTTGTACTATAGATTTGCAACATTTAAATTTCCAATAGCGGCCCCCGCTCCCCGCCCGCCTCGCCGTTTCTGCCCCGTCCCGAGCCACTGCCAACTCCCCCCAGTCTCCTGTAAAGGGCGGGGGGGGCACTCCCAAAAATAAACCCAAGCCATCTCTCATTCAATCACCCCATCCCGCCCCCCAAACACTTTCTTTTAAAGCTCCTCACACTGTGGGACCCGCATCACCCTCCCAATATTTATTCTAGAAGGCTCACATGAAAGAACAGCCCGAGTTTTGCTAAATGAAGGTATTTAAGTATAGTTGTGGGTTTTTTTTTTTTCCTTATTTATTTTAAAGAAAGCACCCGGTAGTTCTCACGCACATCAGAGATGTCAGCCCCCAAGAGAAAACATTTGTAAATCCTTCAAGCGACTTTCTCAGGAATCAGAACGAGACTTTTAGATTTCTTAATAAAATAAAATAAAAACAGAGGAATTTTCCTTCCTCTTTTTAAGTTTTAGATGTAGACTATTTATTCAAATCCTTTAATAGTAAATGGCAAATTATTTATTGTACATTATTTTCATAGAGTAAATAAATGTCTTTATAAAACCAAGAAATGCGTGTTACTACAAATTTCATTCGAAAATGTGCGATTTTTTGTCTAAAACATTCGCGTTCCTCTTAACTGCTTTGCAGTAATGATGTCCTAATAATCTCCTCGTGGGCATTCAGAGAGGAGACAAAAGAAATTGCTCCCAACTAACATTCCAAGAGGCTGTATTTGCTGTATTCAGTTCTGTTTGCATTGGGCTTTATTTATTTTATTTTTTACTAAAACAAAGCAGGACATTTGTTTCCAATTGTAACATTTGCCGTTATATTTTTGTAACTGCAAATCCCTCCTGTAAGGAAATCTCCGGAAAGCAACACAAAGGCAGGGTTCGGAGAGGCGCGGGGGCCGCGCCGGGGGCCGCGGCCGCTCCGCGGAGCCCCCGCACATTCCGCGGCCGGTTCCCCGCGGCGATCCCCCCTTCTCCCACCGCCTGGCCTGGCCGGGCGTGCGCTGCTTCTTGCCTTCAGCCCACTCCTCCTTCTCTCAGCTCTTGCAGCAGAAAATACAGACGGGCCATGTCGCGATTATGGGTGTTTTAAACGTCCCGGACAACAGCAAAAAAAAAAAAAAGCGGAAAGGGAGGATTTTTTGAGTACCAGCAAAAAATCCACCCTGGGAGGGTGGTGCGTGCCGGCGTTTTAGTCAACAAATAAATACCGTAGAGGAAAGAGGGGTAAGAGATTAGCCTGAAAGAGGCCTTTCTTTTTTCCTCTCCGCTTTTTCAGCATCACAAACCAGAACTCCCCGGTCTTATAAATCTGTGATTTCCTTCCACGGCAATTTGTGCTGCTCTGTCCCGGCTCGCGTGTCCCTTTACAAAAGCTTTCTGGCAACATGTAATTTTAAATACAAAACTCATATATCAAGGAGGGAGGGTGAGGCAGAGGGGGTGGGGAGGCTTATGAATGAAAAGGGGTCAGCGCAGGAATCAATCGCGGTGACACCCAAAATAAATCATATTACGTCTTTGCTAAGTCATTGGTGTTTCCTCAGACACGGCAGAAATTTGGTAGGCGTTCAAGCGGGGTTTGTGCGAAAGTAACGCGGAAAGGCGAGCACCGGGCGGGGGGCGAGCGGCCGGGAAGCGGGGGGAGACCTGCGGCCTTAACATGGCGCGGACAGCCGCGGAGAGGAGCGGAGCGGCCATGACAAGCGGCGTTGCCACCGGCTTTATTCTGTAGGGTTAGGGTTATTTTTTAGGGTTTGGCCTTCGGGGAGTCTACCCGAGGGTTGTCGTCGTTCCCCCCAGCAGAGCTGGGCCGTTGTTTGGTTTGCTGGGTGCTTGGAGCTGGGTTGGCTGGTGTCACCCCCCCAAATCCCCCCGGAGTCCCCAGGGAAAGCGTGAAGTCCGGGAAACTTCCGCGTGGTGGCCCGATATTTTCTTTCGGATTAAGAGCATCAGAGCCAGGCTTGCTTTCTACTTCGGGCTGTAAAAAGAAATAAAATGAAATAAAGAAAGCCCACGACAGATGTTTTCGAAATTGCTGTGCGAAGATCTGGATTATCTCTTCCCGCTGTAACAAAGGGGGGTTGATTTTACGGCTACCTTTTTATTCTTAATAATATTGCCAGTCTCTTTCCCTACCAAACGAGCAGACGTTTCAAACCTGCTAGCATCTCACTCCGGGAAAGAGTAGGTTTATATTGAAAATCGAAGTAGATTGCAATTAAAATATGCAAGTGAACATTACTTAACACCTTCCCATAAAGAAAAGGAAGCGCCTAGCGCACAGTTTGCACTGCCTGCAGACGAGTTGCCTTCGCATCCCAGCCTGGGATCATCACAGCCCTCCCCCATCGCGCTGCCCTCTCTCACCGGTTCCTCTCCGCTCTGGAAGTCCCAGAGCCATGCGGGGGGAAAGCAAGCCCAGGCACAGCCCAAGTACCACAGAAGGCTATTCATTATCTTTAAGTTTATTTAATATCTCCAGCTTCTGGAACATACTCAGCGGCAGCGTTGGCACTGCCAGACGTTGTCTATCAAAGCGCCATTTGTTCCAGTGCTTTACATATTTCCCCTCTCGCCTCCTCCCCCTCGCAATCCTGAATACAGGCTTGTTGGGGGACGGCAGGAACAGGGAATCAGATGGTCGGGGCTGGCCCACGCCAAGGGCCCCGAGCGCCGCCGGGCAGCCCCGGGCTCGCAGCGGCGGGGGCCGCTCAGCCCTGCCCGGTCCCGGTTCGGATCACGGATCTGCACGTGCCTCTGCAGAGAAGGGCACTGCTTATTCAACTTTAAAATACGTGCACATAGATATATCTCTCCGCAAATCGATCTTGCAGCGGATTTCCACAATCACACACGCCCTTTCCGTGGGGAAGGGAGGAGGGGAAGGGAGAGGCGGAGGGGAGGGGACAAGAGAGACACCGTCCTCTGCAGGGTCCCCCCTTGCAGGGGGCTGGGAGGGTGAGGCCTCCCCCCGCCCCCCCAGCGCAGGGCTGAGACGGGGGCGGGGAAGGGGTTTCCACGAACCCCCCAACGTAAACCCTGACACCTTATCAATACAAATCTCTAACAAGGGCCCTTCTGCAGATCATAATGACTTCTCAAAGTTGCTGCAGGTCTAGAAAGCATGCCAGTCACAGCCACAGATCAATTCTACACCCACGGAAAGTGACTTAATAAATGGAACCTCGCCAGTTATTATCCTTGCTAACAGCAGGCCCCTTCTTATTTGTCCTAATTAGCAAGACTGAAATGTCGGAGGAAAGAAGGGGAATATTCAATAAAATCTAAATTATTGAATGACTGTAAGATTTTGCCATTAGTTCAGCCATTCTTTACCTTCTTCAAAATGTCAAACAAATGGGGAATGCATATTTGCAACCCTGCCCTTCTGTTCTGTGCAACTGGAGGGCATATATTAAGCATATTAAGCGTATTCAGCTCTTGATCGTTGTCAAAACACTGCAATTGCCTCACGATTATTAACCTAGAAATATGCAAATGAGATACGCTGGTACGTGTTGTAGGGATGTTAAAGTAATATTTATCTTGTGCTGATCTAGTCTGGCGATGTGTTTGCTAAAGAGCTACTCGAAGCCCTGAAGATGTTGAACCAACCCATTAGAGCCATGGGAAGGCTCAAGGCGGAAAACCTCCTGTGAAGCAAACACAGGGGAGAGAGCGCGGCAGGAGTTGAGCCTTGATGGGTGAGGTGGGAAGACTTCACTTCTCCTGGGGAATCACCCCGGCCTTCCTCCTCAGCTGCCGTTGCCAGACTCCGGCTTTCCGGGAATATCCCTCCAGTGACCCATTTCCCAGCTGAGTTGCAGCATCCTTTTCCAGCACTTAACCGCAACCCAGTCCTCTGTGGCCAGAGCTCGAGGAATGTTCCTAATGCTCCACCACCATCAAAGAAAGGAGCTGGCAGAGGGGACCACCTTCTGCTCGACATCCTGGCATCTCCCGCGTCTATCCCAGCTTTGCCGGTTGTTTTTTTTCCCTTTGTATACAGTTAAGGGGAAAATACAGAGTGCTGGGTCCGGAGAAACTAACTTAAGAAACGCTGCAGTTCGCCCAGGTGAAACTAGTCCTCAACTCCAGCGGGATACTGCTTAAACTAACGCTGGTTGATATTAATAATGCTGACCCGCTCATATTAGCAACATTAATGAAGTTGTTAATAAATTCATGCACCGATCAAAGGGCGGGTTTATGTCGACCTAGCCCACACCATGCCTGCCATGTGCTGGGTCTGAATGAAACGCGAAGGGTTTAGAACCCCTCGGGTTCAGTCGCGGCCCTGCATCCCCCTGAGCCCAGACCCAGCCGGGCCCGGGAGAGGGTCCCTCAGGGTCGCCGAGCTGTCCTGGGGGGAAGGCGAGGACGGCATGGAGCGGGGCTCGGCCGGGATGAGGAACGCACAGAGTCTGCCTGCTACGAGAAAAAGCACCGATGCGCACAGGAGCAGCAGATACAGACCTCTCCTGTCCACCCTCACGGAGCAGAAAGGCTTAAATGAACCTCATTAGTGAGACGACCCGGGTTACAGACACACCCCTGCCCTGGGGACCACAGAGAAAAAGCCGATTTCACAGAACAGGTTCCCCGGAGCCATCGGAGGAGGAATTTGATCTTTTGGCGCAGAAGTAGGTGGGATTTGAGGGGTTTGTGCCACCCTGAAACAGCAAAGAGCCATTTCTCACCTAAATGTTCCACTCAAAGTATTGTTCAGGAGACCGAGAACATAAAATATGTCCCTCTCCCTGGCTAAGAAGGCTCCCATTCCCTCCGGGGAATGCTGACCACCTGTGGACCGTCGCCATCCAGGGACCCTCACGACATGGTGCTGGAGCTGGTCACGGTGCCGGTCCCCGACCCGACCCAGCCTTTGGCCGGTCCCCGCCGCTGCGCCCGCCCTGCTCCCGAGAGCGGCAGATAAGAATTATTATATCTTATCTTAATTGTCTCGTATTTATTCTGCAGTTCGGAGATAGCCCGGTGCTTGTAACTCATTAAAAGGATTCCTTCTGCGTTTCTCTGGGACTCCCAAACTCTGAAGCATTTTTCCATATATTATTTTCTATTCCCTCTTCAGTTTTTAGCCCCAAATATAGCTTAGCAGGCTATGATCTAACCAAGACACATGCCGGGGTTATAAATTTCTCTGACAATTTCTAGGGACAAGTCCTTTTTGGTGATAACGAAGTCCGCAGCCAAACACGCACCCCCAGCGTCAGCAGTGATCCTTATAAATCACCCCGCCAGGAGCCAGAAGTGACATTTCTTAAGCACGACACAAACTTTCTCCGCAGAGAGTTATATTTAACTCGAAAACGAAACATCCGAAGACTCAGCACTCTGGAGCCTTTGGAAATGCTTCATTCCTTCTGTGTCGCCTGCACAGAAAACTCCTGGGGTAAAGATTTCTTACAAGGGGTGTTCGCAGAAACCACCTTCAGAAGGGCCCTATCCTCCATGCCAGGGGAGCTGTTTGAAAGCAAACAAACCAAACCACCTCTTAGGGAAGGGCGAAATCTCCCCTCGCTCTCCCTCCCAGGCTGCTGCAGCCCCGAGTGGACTCGCTTTATGCCGCTAAAAGGGAGAAACTACTCTCAAGGAAAGGTTTATTTTAATAAGCTGTCTTCATCGGGTTTGCAGCAAAAGACGTGGTTTTCCCTAGGGGCCATAAGCCCCATTTTGCTAATTTAGTAGTGGGGGGGTGTGGGTGTGCGAGCCGATGAGCTGCCCCAGGGGCCAAGGACACGGGATGCCTTTGGTGGGCATGAGAGGTCCCCCGCCACCAAGAGCTCCGCGGAAAAACAATGTTATTCTGCTGATGACATCCTCATTTCTTATCTGCTCGTCAAATAAAGCCTGGGGTTTAGGGGCGGTAGCTCCTGAAGTGCTTCAGGCCAGCACCAGCTCTCGGGGAGCGGGAAAGCAGCTGCCTGCGGAGCGCTGCACACTCAGGGCCGTGCAAGAAATCGGGACCAGCAGGCAAGGAAGTGATTTCCTCCGCCTCCCACGGACCAGCCAAGCCCGCTCCTGGACAGCAGAGTTTCTTTTTCCAGGAATCAAAGAGCTAAAAATTCTCCGCTCACCCTCTGGCCTCATCCTTCTCCAGATACTTTGTTTTAATCCTGTTGAGTGAAAGACAACAGCATCCCCAAAACGGTGCCATCTGTGTTTTAGGGGTAGGAATAATTACTGTCTCCCCCAATACATAAGTGAAAATCAGGTAATAAATATAATGAAAGGCTAAGTAACCATTTGGGGAGGATATAAGACAGAGGTCTGATAATTCGAGAATCTCCACCTACACCTATTCTTTGACTGCCTTCCCTCTCTGAAGTTCCCGTAAAGGAGGTTTTACAGAAATAAACGGGTAAGTGATAGAATTAGGCTCACCCGGCGATTGGTTATTAACAATAATCTGGTATTTCTTTCTCCTGCAGGTTATGAAGGTCTGTACCGAAACTGGGTCTCACACCTTCTCCAGGAGAGGAATTAAAATCCATAATAATAATAGCAGTGATTTGATATCGGACCCAGGGCAAGGGGCTAAGCGGGAAATTCGGAGAAGCGATTCCTAAGCCATTCCCAGTGTGCCTGCACGCTCGTTGACGCTGTGGCTTTCGAAAATACCGCGCAGTCTCCACAAGTCATGCATTTTGGGGAAGACCGTGTCTCTTTGGGGAGGTAAACCGGACCCGGAGGGCAGCGTGGGCTGAAGCGCAGCTACCCCGCTGTCCCTGCCCGGGGCCACCAGCCTGGCAGCTCCGGCAAGGGGCGGCCAGGGGAGCCCCGGGGGTGCCGGCCCCGGGCAGGGGGTGGGAAGCTAGCACACCCCGAGATCTGCCCGGTGTTCTGCTGCCTGGGCTCCCACAGCAGGTAAGAAGTGAAGGGCCTGAGCAGGCTGCGGAGGGGAGCAGATGGCGAGCGGCCCCGCAGTGCCCGCGGGCAGGGAGGGGTGGGAAGACAGCGGGTCCTTTCTGAGAGGAATTCGGTTCCTACACCCCATCTTTCGTGATCTGACAGTTACCTCAGCAGAGGGACGAAAAAAGCCTTTTGCCAAAGTGACTTCACCTCCGCACATGCCCTCCTCGGCTCTGTCTTCACTTTCACATACCCATCTCACCCGTATCTTCACTTTCCCCCAAAAGCCGGGTTGGAGTGGCTCCCAGGAGCCTGAGGATGGCATTTCATCCCCTGCTCGGATCGAGTTGCTCGCTGCCAAAATTTTGATCCCGTCCTGTCCGATTTTTTCGTCTACCAAAGAAACTCCGTGCTTTCACCCCAGAGCTGCCCCAGGTCTAAACTTTGGTTTAGTCTTCGCTGAGAGGAGATGTAGAGCAAAACTTTTTCCTCCGTAACTCCGCAGCAGTGAGCTCTCTCGGAGCTAATTCTGAAACTCCAGAAGACAGCTGTATTTTAATGACACAAAGCATCCTCTTAATGTAACAGTGGAGTGAGATCACAGTGGAAAATTATCAGACAATATGAAACAATTGATTCAAGGATGAAATAAACATCTATCCTTTTCTTCTTTCATTTTACACCCATAAATCATCTATTGTAGGCATCGTTTAAATATAATACATTCAATTTAAACGCGAGTGCAACATAATATAAAAAGCACTCCTGGAATCAAATTAGAAACCGATTTCTCTTGCAAAGGGAATGACATGAGAGTTGCTTTGAATCTTTATAATCACTTTCGGTTGTTTTATGCAAAAAAGGAGGTAGCGAGTTTCAGAGAACATTTGTAACCTAAAAGATTTTCTTCTTGAATACCTCAGCATCAGCAAAGTCGGCAGAATAAATGAATAAATAGGCACGCAGCTCTGGAAATAGTTTTCTCCTTTTTCTTTTTATTGAAGGACGAGAGTTGTAATTGGCTAAAACTCACGCTTTCTCTCGGGGGGATTTAAAGGAGGGAGGAAGGTTGATGCCATGGCTGCCTGTGTTGCAGTTTCTTAACAAATGTTACCCCAACGTGTTGCATCAGCCAAACCTACAAACTGAAGGACGTGTTTATGCCTTTCAAAGTGAACTTTTGGCCTGGGGAAGAAAAAAAAAGCCCTCCTGGTTCTTCTTAGAGGCTGAATAACCAGTAAATATCTTGACAAGTAACAAATGACTGTGGGCGTCATATTGTTGGGTGCTCTTGTCTCCCTTCTGCTAACAAGTAAATAAATGTTGCCTACCTATGTTTCCATTCTCTCAGCAGTGGAGTGGCCGGCCTGAAGTCAGTGTCTTTCCACCTACTCATCAGCTGGACTCTGCTAGGGGAAAGTTCCAGTCTGGCAACAGAACTGGGGAAAGATCAAACCACGTTTGCCATGGAAAAGAAAAGCTTAAAGTTGCAGCATTGGTTAAAGCCTTTAAAACATCTCCCGTTTTCAGCAGTAAATGTGAAGATAGGTAGATGTGTGGGCAAGCGGATGGATAGGAAGGTACGTAGATGGACACGTGGATCATTTTTTGTTCCATTTCTCCAACTGCTAAGCTGGGCATGGTATTTCTCCAACAAAAGACATTCTGTCTTCCTAACTTTATTTCATCGCCTCATTAGAATATTGATTTAATTACATTGCTTTTACCCACACTGGCCCTAGACACAAAGCCGGTGTGGCAAAATTAAAACACATGGAGCGTGTTTTTCTTCGGAGCTTTTATTAGATTCCTCAGCCCAGAAAACGCCAAACATGTTCAAGCCACTTGCTAGGGCAAAGTTTCGAAATGAATTAAAGAGCATCCTTTTGTGCTTGGAGGGAAGAGTAGTCAGACCTCTCTCTCTCTTTTCCCTCTGTCTTTCTTTTTCTCACATGGAGCTAGGTTTGGGGAAAACCTTCTTTTTAAGTTGGGGCAAGGGGAAGTTCTGTTGGAATTGGCTAATCGCATAACTTGGGGGCCTTTTTAGCACTTAAAATAGTCGTGGATAATTCTAATTCTTCCCCTAGCCCCTCTTCCCTCCACCTCCCCGCACCCCACCTCCCTCCTCTCTTTTAAAGTCTTTGAGGAAAGATTTTGACGTATTCGTGTTGTTATCAGATTGATGGGCAGGGTTTGATTGAAACCCCTTTGTCATGCAAATGTCAGGGCCTTGATGGATGAGCTCAGAGATGTGACAAACTTCAGGAGCCCCTCGCTCATTGGGCTGGGGGCAGACCACGTGGCCGCCTCCCCCTGCCCCCACCCCGGCCCCGCCGAAGGCTGCGGGGTTCGAGGGCCAGCGATGCATGGAAGGAAGTTTTACAGCTTTGACATACTATCTAAAGGTTGTAGGGCAGGCGGAATCCCCCCCAAAACAGGCTGACCCTCCTCCATCAGTGGCAGATGGACAATACTAGGATGAACTCCTTCTTAGAGTATGCAATTTGTAACCGTGGGACGGGCGCCTACCACCATTTAGAGCAAAGCTCCCCTTCCTTCCCCTCCTGCTCAGGTAGCCCCGCCAGTGACACTTTTAACGGAGACGGGCGCTTTGGCGTGGGAGGGAGCGCGGCCGCCCATCTCCCCCCGCAGAGCCCCGGCTACCACCCTCCCTCCTCCGGGCGCCCCATCCCCTTCGCGGGCGCTGCCCCGGCCGCCGGGTACCCAGCCCAAACCTGCAGCCCCAGCTACGGGCACCACCAGCTCTACCTCGGCCAGCAGGACGCGGATGGTGTGTACTTCCAAGCGGCCGGCTACTCCGCCAACGCGGGATCCAACCTCAGCTCCTTAGCAGAGAGCTACTGCGGGGCCGCTGGGCAGTACCAGCAACAACACCTTTACGGGCAGGAGCAGCCCAGCTACTTGCCCGGCGTTTACAGCAACCTCTCGCCTTCTTTAAACGAGGACAAAGACCCTGCGTGCCCCTCCGAGCCGTGCCCCAACGCCAGCGCCACGCAGACCTTCGACTGGATGAAAGTGAAGAGGAACCCCCCCAAGACAGGTGAGTTTGGGGAGCGCAGAGCTGGGCGAGGATGGTCCCCAGCCGGGGGAGGAGGGAGGCAGGGGGCAGCTCCCCAGCCCTGCACGGAAAGGTTGCCTTTCCCGGGGTTTATAAAACCCAAGGTAACTGGGCTCATCTTCCAGGGGAACACAGATTTGTTTTGCTTTGGGTTTTGGTTTTTTTTTTTTTAAACACCAGCTCAGCGCTGCGGAAAAGCCAGCTCGAGATTTCCCAGACACATCTGATGGAGGGTCCCTGAGCTCAGTTTCCCGCAGGCCCAATGCGATTTAAACCCAGCTCGAAATAGGAAACGCTCCGGGCTTCCTGCTTCTTCCACAGTCGTGGCTTCCATCTCCCCTATTGTTCAACTTCCTTCTCCGCAATCTCCCTTAAATCACGATCTTCCCTCCTCCCCTCATCATCACCCTCGCCCTCCCCTGCCACTCCTTCCCACGCACGTTCAAGTTTCATGGCAGTTTGCAGGGAACTGGGGGGAATGGTTGCAAGGGAAGGGGGGGCGGCTCTGCAGAGCCCGGGGAGGTCTGTATCCCTGGGCTGGGAAGCCAGGGATAGCTGAGGATCCGGGAAAGAGCATGAAGCTCCGGGTGGTGGAGAGACCAAACGGAGAAGGGAAGCGGGGGAAAGCCCCCCCCGTCCCAGTGAGGGAATTTCTCTGGTTGCTCCTGCCCTGTTGGTGTTTGCTCCTTAACAGCTAAAGTGTCGGAGTACGGACTGCTGGGCCAGCCCAACACCATCCGCACCAACTTCACCACCAAGCAGCTGACGGAGCTGGAGAAGGAGTTTCACTTTAACAAGTATCTCACCCGGGCCCGGAGGGTGGAGATCGCCGCTACTCTGGAGCTCAACGAAACCCAGGTCAAGATCTGGTTCCAGAACAGGCGGATGAAGCAGAAGAAGAGGGAAAAGGAAGGTCTCGCCCCGGCTGCTGCCTCCAGGTCTGCGAAGGAAGCGAGTGAAGCCTCGGATCAGTCCAACTGCACCTCACCTGAGGCCTCCCCCAGCTCGGTGTCTTCCTGAAACGCGTCCCCGCGGGAGCACAGGGATCAGGCCGGGGCTGCCCTCGAGGGGCAGCTGCTCCCTGCAGAGCCCAGCAGACACACACGCACGAACACGCACCTCCCACGCACGGCCCCGTCCGCACACACGCGTGGAAGCAAGGCCACGCTTCCCTCTGAGCAGTCCCTTCGGCTCCGGCCGTCTCCACACGTGTGATCCCAGTTCTCCCGCTTGCATTTCTCTCTAATTTATAGACCCTCTGTAATACGCTGGACTCCAAAGGAGCAGCCGTGTCCTCGTGTGTCCTTAGCAATAGGCGTTTGTCTCAGGGATGTTTCTCCCTCTCCCTTCTCCCTCCCCTATAGGAACTGCACTTTTAACTACAGAAACTTTAAAACGAATTTAGTTTTCTCCCGTTTTAAAAATGTGCACAACGACTTTTGCCTGCAAGAATCCTACGTTTTATGTATTTTTCATGCCCGCGAGATTGTAAAGAAGTTTTGGGTACTTTTTATTTCCCTTTTATTTACTGTATGTATATCTTGGAATGAGATCTGAGGCGCCCAGGATGCCAGTCCTCTGCAAAAACCCAAACACCAAGCAAAAAATGCAATTCTTCTGCTACCATTTTGCACTATTACTGCTTTACAGGGTTTTCTACACACTCTGCGACTATGACTGTTACTGATCCTGGGGGAGGGAGGGTTGTGCTATCAGAGAAAACGAGATGAGGCGAAGACTGACCTCGGGGTACTTTGGGCAACGGTCACTGTCGTAGGAGGTGTGAAGGTGGACGGGAACAAGGCTGCGGGGGGGCCGCGGGGCTTGGCTCCCCCAGGCACTGATGCACTGGCTGCTATTTATTGTATGTCTCGATAGCGTCTTGGAGCGAAGTAGCACGGTTCCTTGTACCCCCACCCTCTTAGGCTTATCGGAGTCCGATAAAAACATTATTTAACCATGGCTAAATTGTTTCCCTTCCCCACGAGAAACTTTAGGGTAGGACGAACTGCAAACCACGGCGACTTTTGTTAAAGATTGTTTTAAAGGGAAAAACGTCATCGAAAAAAACTAGCGGTTTCTTAATCGGAATCTCCTATTTCCCTTCCACTCCCTTCCCCGTGCTCTGTATCTCGAAATGAAACTACCTCAGTCTAATAAAGTTTACTTTTTCCACATGCAAGTCGTCTCGACTCTAAGCGAAATGGAAATCTAGGGAAATGCGCGACACGGGGCGGGGGGAGCCCGGGCTCGGAGGGAGGAGGAGGAAGGAAAAGGTCTCCGGCTGCTGCCAAAGCTCCCAAACAACACGCCAGATCCTGCTTCCTGCTGGTACCCGACGACCCCCCCCCCCAAAGGCATCGGCAGGATCGGGCCCGGCGCTCGCCTGCGCTTCGAGGGCGTTCAGAACAAGTCGCCTAGACGGGGCCGGATAGAAACGCGGTGCTCCCCACGTGGCGTTATTTTACAGTGTAACGAGGCCTGATGAGAACACAAAATCATCATCATCCTCTGTGTAAGCACCCCGGCACGGAAGCAGATCTGCATTACCGAAGCAGCAACATTAACTGGAACGGACTTGGGGTCCCGGGTGGGGGCAAAGCGAGTTTCTACAGAACAATTCTGTGAGGCCGGTCCAACTCAAAACCAAAACGAAGCATTACTTTAGTTTCCTCCCTTCAGCTTCCCAAGGCGACCCCTGAAAGGGTGTTTTCCACGGTATAAGTACCACACGAGACCTGTTCGAGGGGGGATGGAGCCCGCGACCCGGTGCGGGTACCGGAGCGCTGGGCGGGGGGGCTGAGCCGTCCTGGGGCCGGGCGGGGAGGGAGGAGGCAGCGAGCCCGGGTATAGCTCTGACCTTTTTACCTCGAAACGCCTCTGGGATTTCTAAACATGTAAACAGAGGGGCTGCCAGGAGAAACTATTGTTCTGGCTTCGTCAAATTTGCAAACGTTTTGGGTAGGGGCGTGAGTGGGGCGAGGAATGAGCAAAGTACCTGCTGGAACCGGGCACCCTGCCCCGCAGCGCCGCTCGGCCCCGGCCCGCCTCATCTGGAGGTCCCTGGGCGACAGGGCATCGCTCTTCCCGGGCGATACAATCTTCCCCCATCTAATACACCTCTCTTGCTTGAAAGAAAAGATTTTTGAGTGGCCAATTAGCTCAGAGATAAGGGAAAAAAAAAAAAAAAGAACGGGAAAAGGTGAAAAGAGGGTTTTGTTACCCTAGCAGTTTGCAAAACATCAGGAGAGAGGAAAAAAAGCACAGGCAGCCAGATTGACTTTATAACCTGTTGGGTGTGAGTCAGCTTGGTTTAACCTATTCGCTGAACCAACGCGGTTGAAGGTTTTGTTGAAGCTGTGCGATTTAAGCTGTCTCTTTGAAACGGGGCGTCGTGCTTCAGAAAGCTCGTGGGTTTCCACTGAGACGATGTTCGCCCCCGGTTGTGTCTCCGGGCCCTGCTCTGCTCCTAGGCGGCCTGGGCAGGGGCCGGAGCCCCGCTGGCTCCCGGGTGAGGTGGGCAGCGCGGGCCGGGCCGGCCCCGCAAGAGCCGGAGGAGAGCGGAAAGGCCGGGACAAAAAGGAGGGTACTGGTGTGTCAGTGTGTCGGGCACAACAAAGGCTCCCAGCTCCCATTTGAAACTCAAAGGGAGTCTCCGGAAGAGTCCGCAGAGACGGTGTCGATGCGCCCTTACATATGTAACCCCCTCCGGGCTCCCCCCTCACCCCGTTCCCTTTGCTCCCCTCGCTGCCAAGCCGCGTTTCTCTAACAACGATCACCGCACACAGCTAATCTCTTTTTCCCCTCCCGCTCTCCCTCCAAGTTTCTCACGCTCCCTTTTGTCTCAAGAGCCCGAAACCCACTGCTGTGAAGCAAGAGCCGGCTGGAAAGGCCACTCCAGGACACCCACGGCTGGGGGTCCCTCGACCGGTAGCAGATGCTCCTGTGAGGCTCTGAGGGTCACCCGTGTCCACCCCGCACCCAGAGAAGCAGATAAAGAGTGAGCACGGGTACTTCAGTACCGCACAGGCACCTACGGGGCATGAACGCGGGCTCCTTCCCCCGGTACATCGGCGTGGACTACACAGAAAGAGGCATACACGAGTCTTTGCAGACCTGCACACGGAAGTCCCTATCGAGACTTAGACCTATCGCCATAGTCGGGCTTTATCACAAATCCGAGGTCTACACACACTCCTTTGTTTTATATAAATGATACACAATGACGTGGCTATTTATAATCCGGTATATTCCCATATCTCTGTGTGTGTCTGTCCGTGGGTCCCTGGCATTGCATTTTTCATGAGCAGGAAAATTAGCCAAGCGCCCCTGTACACTCACACACAAAGCCACGTCTTAATGGAGATTTATTCTTTTAATATCCCAAAGGAAGGGGAAATTCCCAGTTAAAGAAACGTAACCGTGTAAATTATTAATGGCAGTCACCGTGTTGGAGCTGTTGTCCCTCTGCGGGAGGAGGGGACAGGGAAGAGACGCCCAGACTCCTCTCCTCTGGCTCCGCTCCCAGAGCAGAGCCCCGAGGAGCACACCCGGCTCTCTGGCCTGGCGTGGCAGCTACTCCAGGGCCATCTGTTCCTTACCCTTTGGTGTGAAATGTTTCTCCTCTCCCTAAAGCATTTGTTCTCACAATGTGAGGCCCTTTTGATCTCGGAAGAGGACATTCTATTAAAAAATAATAATAATAATACCCTGAAGACTTCCTTACTTTCAACTCCACTTTGCTGGTTGCTATCAACTCTGCTCCCGGAGCCTCTTTGCACCGAAGGTGTGAAGCATTCCTGGGGGTCTCTGACTGGGGACAAAACCTCCCCCTCAATGACTGTACTGTGGCTGGGTTGGGCTATTGCCGGCTCCTAAAAGCCTTTGATGCCTTGAAGTGCAGGAGAAGAGTGG
This sequence comes from Burhinus oedicnemus, assembly GCA_008921705.1. Lineage (NCBI taxonomy): Eukaryota > Metazoa > Chordata > Aves > Charadriiformes > Burhinidae > Burhinus > Burhinus oedicnemus. The sequence goes on from VFFE01008394.1 coordinate 2,164,060, forward strand.
AGGAAGCCTTCTGGCTTTCTCCAAAATTGTTTCACACAGAAAAACGAATCAGGGGCCACCCCTTCCCCAGCTCTTGGCAAAACCAGAGCAGGATGAGGGCAGGATGTTTTCATTACACAGTGAGTGAGTCAGAACTGCAACAGTCTGATCTGTTTTCTGCGAGTGGCACCAAGGCAGCAAGGTGCCCATGCACCTGCTTACACGCTAACATTGCCAAGGAAGTTGATACACCCTAAATCAGGTAAACCAGGAGCGATTTTCATGCTTGCAAAGTTTTCTCAACATTTTGACATGAACGCACTTTTAGGTGTCACTAAAATCCCCGGAGAACTGGGCAAAAGACCTGCAGCTGTGGGAAGCGCTGGGTGAGTGCAGCTGCCCTCAGATCCCAACTGGGCAGGAGAGCTTGCACACCCAACGGCCCTTCCCCATCCCCGGGACTTCCCCTGCCCCACAGCCCCAGCAGCATGGTCGAGCTAGATCCTGGGAGCGGGGCATATGTGTGTTTATTTGGATTATATATACTTATAGACAATGTATTTCACTTGTATTTTTATCAAATATATAGTATATTTATTCTTCAGGATTGATGCTGCACAGTTCACCTGGATTTAAGTTGGGGACCTCCAACCTGCTGCCTCATGTCTGACCCCAGCTGTAATGCTCCCTGCTCATGACACTGAAAGGGCCACCCCACACTGCCGTCCCCTTGCTCACCCCTCTGCCCCTCAGCCATTTGCTTCCGTGACCACACATATTTCAGTGCCGATCAGCTTCAGGGTTGCTTTAGCCTCTCAGGCAGGTGAAATGAGGTCTGGGGCAAAGGGCTCCGGTGGAAGGAACAATTGCAGAAGTGAGTGTACAAAATGTTTCCTTGCTCTTCAGAGGCCTCACCTATCCTTTCAGTTTACACTGGTCTGACAGCTCCATTTCAACCCCAGCCTTCACATGGACTTGTTCAATATTTACTCAGGCTGATGGGTTTGCTCAGAACTTGCCTCTGTCAGCCTTGCTCTGTCGGGTTCCCTTCCCCTCGGGCCCAGGTTCACACAAAGTTCAGCCTGAAATGAATTCACCCAAAGATGGGCCCAGCTTGGCCTGAGGACCAGAGATGGGGTCAAGCCTGGGTCTCTGCATCCCAGCCAGCCCTCACGAAGACCAGCACTCAGCACTCCCGGCCAGGAGGCTGCTTTGAAAAATTATTTGGGGTTAAAAAAGAAAAAGCACTGGGCCAGGGAGGACACACCAAGAAGGGCAGGAGCTGCTTTTCAGTGTAGAGAGCACAGGTCAGCCCTTCCGGGAGGGTGGATAGTTCATGGACGTTTACTCTGCCCGGGGGGCCTGTGTGACAAGGTACAATCCTGCAAAATCAGTACAACCATAAAAGCAGCAACGGGGGGGAAAGGGAGATATATATATAAAAATATCTATTTATATAAAGTATAAAATGCACAGATATATATTACATATTATATATTATAGAAATCTATATTTTTATATGTAAAAGTATATCCGACGGCAAGAGATTAAAACCTAAAATGAGTGAAATAAAGGCTGATTTTATTCTGCCTAAAGCCATAACAGGGGAGATGGCTTTAGGTAACAGCAAGCTGAAATCTGCCTCAGCAACAATAACAAAAGACTTTTCTGAAAGCCTTTTGTCAGAAGAGCAAATCGAAATTTGATGCAAAACAGAAATATTGCAAAGGGGCTTATTGCAAAACCTCTAGATGTTCGCATTAAAAAGAAGACAGAACCACAAGTCAAATCCAAAGCGGCTCCAAAGGAAATAATAACTGGGTCGATAGGTAGGGCAGCTCCGTGTCCGACCCTGTGAGGTGACTGAGGGAACAAGGGTCAGCTGGGGACGGTCCCAGAGACCTGAGATGTCTCAGGGATACGGTGGGAGCCGAATCTGCCCCTGTCCGGGGCTCTGGGTCTCTGGTAAAGGCGGGGAGACTTTTTTTGAGGAGCACCCGCTGTCTGTTTGGGGGTTTGGCAAAAAGCCCGTGCGAGTTTCCCGAGGGTTTGGGGTCAGACCCTGGGGTAGGAGCTCCTACCTGAGAGCTGAAGGGTCCCAGGGAGGGCAGGGTTTTCCCCAGAGCCCACGGCAAGAACAACTGTTTGAAGCCTTGCGGAATATTTGCACCCTTGTAATACCTTGGCAGAGCATCTCTGAGAACAAGGGGAATTTGAGGTCTATATTGTGAGTCTACAGCCCTTTCACACAGGATTGCCAAACAACTGTGCTTGAGTTATGTCTTAAAATCAGAGACGAGGAAGGTGAGCTCCCTTTTAGTGACCATAAAGCTAATCCGATAAGATTTAACGGATTTGTTAATGGCTGTAAAATTCTGGAGGTTATCACAGTCCTTGTTGATTAAACAACCTGGTGAGGTGGCAAAACATAAGCGTTCTGATCGCAGGGGGAAAAAAAAGGGGGGCTGGGGAATCTCATACGATTGTCCTGGTCTTTTCCCCGGGAGTTAGTTCAGTGGAAATATTACCTCGTGGAAATCTTATCTCAGTTTGTCTTTATTTAATTTCTTCCTTCATTCAGCAACTTTGCCCGAATCATTTTTTTTGCATTTCCCTCTCCCAGCTCAGCAGCGGGTGTTTGGAGTCCCGCGTGGTTTTTGTCCACCTCTTCACCACCTTTTCGCTTGAGACAGCAAGGCACGGAGCTACACGTGGGAAGACAGCAAGAAAACCGCGTTACCAGAAAGAAAACAACGTGCCGCTTATTTCAAATAGAGAAGCTGGCACTGCAAAAAGACGGTAAAACAAACTGTTTCTCGTCTAAAAACAAAGTCTCTCTAACTTTTGCTAAGAGTTCAAAGAGTCCCTATTCTTGCCAAGGTAAAAGATCAAAACCATCAGCAAAAAGCCTTTCCCAAAGAATTTCCGTAATTTAGGTGAGAACATTTTCCCTCAAACAAAAAAGTGGCTTTTAACGTCGGTTATATTGCTAACATATCTCGGAGAAAAGAAGAAAGTTTAAAATTTTTTTTAGTTACTACTACAAAATATTTCTCTGTGTGAGTTACTCTGAACGTGACACACCTGAAAATATTGTCATTGCTGGCATGAAAAGCAACAGTACTTGAAACCCGGTTCCCAATTTGAATCCTTTTTGCTCAGGTTAGTGTGTTAAATGGCCACGGATTTGCCGTGTGTTGCAGCACGCCACACAACGCGGAAACACTGAGCCTAACTCGTTTATTACAGAAAAGGATACGAGAAAAATGCTTTCTTAATGACACTTTAATTGTGTTTCCTACGGAAGGCTTCGAGATAGTTCACATTTAAATGCCGATTGACAGAGTGAAGAAAATATAGCTCCTTCTAGCAGCCGGAGATTTTTTAAGGCTCTCATATTTCAAAGGCAATGCCGAGTCTTCTTGATAAAACACGCCAGCGCGTGCAAACAAAATGGTTTTGGAGCAATGCTTCTAAACACAGAGCTCACCCAAAGGACAAGTCAGAGCTACTGTCAGCTTTGCTGCAGTTTGCAGGGAACCCAGCAGAGGAGCCCGGGGAAGCCGGGGTTTCCCTGGGCGCTGGGACGCGCCGCTCCGGCGGGTCCCGCCGCCGCGCAGGGACGGGGCGCTTCCCCGGCCAGCCGCAAACACCTACTGCGGCACAACCGAAACGACGAGAAAAGTGGGGGAAAAAAAAGTGCAGGTCCTTCCCTTTGGATCACCTTTAGCACTTTCCAAAGGATAGATCATTTCCGCGCTAGACTTCCCCCAGTGAAGCCGATGGGTTCACTGCCTTCCAAAATTTTTTTTCCAGCCACCCTCTCCTTTAATGTGTTATCCCCTCTGAGCTGAATGGCATTAGAAATTCTCCTAAATTATTCTTCAATAAAAGATCAAAAGTCTTTTATGTCTAATTTTGTCTCCTGTAATTATTTTTGGAGGGGATCTTGTAAAGAAAAAGAAGTTTATGAGAATCATTCTCAGCTTTCCCTTTGTCCGTTTGCTCTGTGAAGGCTCTCTTCTCTATTATTAATGGATTTGGTGAAGCTGTTCCTGCAGTTTGGAGGAATATGCTAGTAAATGAAAGCATCTCGTTGATGGATGAGGAGCTGGGCTTTAAATCAGTCCCTACTGATACAAATTATTTTAATATGCCCCTTTTATGATTTATTTCAAATTTATGAAGTAGCGAGCTACGTTGTAAGACTTGATTATGGAGACTGGTTGCCTACAAAGTTATAAAGTCTTCTAGGGGAGCTTTTTTCCAATGGCTTATTACAAATTCAGTACATTCACAACTGTGTTGCCAAGGCTGTGTGTATCAAGGAAAGGTAAATCTTTTTTCCCTTGACCCATACCCTGCCTCTTCTCCACGCTGGAGAGGAAATTGATAGTGCCATGAAAATCAGCAGGAATTCTTTGTGCATTTAATATTGTTTCTGCTGCTCCATCAAAAAACCCCCACAAACAATACAATCCAAACACAAAACCTTTGTTTTCTCTCAATATAATAAGGGGAAGAGGCAGGGAAAGACAGAGATAAGATTTTGTACTATGCACGCTATTTCCCAGGAGGGTGAGGCTGTCGCTCTGCTAGGTGCTGTGAAGGGGAGATGCTTTCTGCTTCGTGCACCTTACACTCAAAGATATCAGAGGTACCATGATTGGCTGGGCTGTCTCAGGTGGCTTCTGCCCTTCACTGTAACTCCTGCAGCTGGGCTGGAAGTGACATTCCTCAGGTATGCTGGACCAAGCCCCTTTAACTGTTCCTGGGGGCATGACAATCTAGTTGACCGATTCCCAGCTGCCCGTGAGCATGCTGGTGCTGGAAGTCAGGGTGCAGCAAGTTTTGCCTGCAGGAAGGGTGGTCTGAGCACTGCCCGAGGCCAGTTTGAGCGAGGTCCATTCAACCAGCTGGTGAAGGTGGTCTGAGGTCAGCTGGCTGGTGCTGTACGGTGTGGACAGAACCCGAGGGCAGGAATCTGCAGCTTGCAGGCAGTGCCAAGCTTGTTAGGGCAATACCCTCTGCAGCCTTCCAGTGAGATGCACATAAGGATATTTATTAAGGACCTGCATTTTTGCAATGTCTTTGACCTGCTGCGTTAAGCTGTGTCCAGTCATACATGAAATACACCAAGAGCCCTGTTTTAACTAGCCTGCACTTTTCTGTCATCATCAGCACTGGACATAAATCAATTGCACAGTCTTGGCTATGAAAGGTATGACTGGAACCTCATCTGGCTTGCTTAACTGTCTCTGTGCCAAGGCCTCAGTATCCTGCTGTGCTGGACTGTATTCCAGATGAAGCGCATTATATTAACTGTCTTTGGTGGTCATCATATCTCAGTGAGGAGAAACATTCGTGGAAGCACATGAAGAGGATATATGTTACTAAACTAACGCACTTGGCGCATACAAAGTATCTGCTCAGCATCTGAGTGCCTTTTGGGCTCCGTTTCTGCAAGATTGGAGTATTTCAGGTCAGTATTAGCATCCTTTCAACAGTTTAACAGTCTAAATTTTGTTCCTTCTGAAGGCCTTTGTACAAGTTTAAAACTCAATTTAAAAAATTGGCTTTGTACCAGCCACTTGAACATAAAAACTTAACACAGTGATCAGAGGTCAACAGCATCAAGCTGAAACTGCTGCTGTTTCTGCCAGTAAATTCAGAGCTGCGTATCCCTTCGTAGTTTCCTCGTTCTTGTTCACTCAATGGAGAGCTTGTGAAAGGTGCCAGTGAGAGGGCCTGGGAGAATGAGCCCTTGTATTTATTCACAAGGTGGGGAATGGCAGGGGAAGTTTCACCCTGCCAAGGTTCCTTCCCTTGCTGATCTTGAGGAATGGGCACCCAGTGTCAGTAATTCACTTGATCTCCAGTCTATGCTAGACAGTGTCACTTGCAATGGATTTTGCTTATTTGTTTGTTTATTTTTTTTACAGCAAAACCACACTTCTGCTTGGCCTTAGATCTGCTGAACTGATTTTATATAACACCAGAGAAAGTTTATTCACAATATCTACAAGCTTGGTGAAAGTCAAGCAGTAGCATGAACTTCCCCTGCTTTCCTGTTCTCAGCTATGTCCAACATTGCCAAATTTCTACTTTTTGGCTAAATCTTCTATGGTGTGGCCACATTACTGCATCAAAGGGGAGTACGGGGAAGCATTCCAAGGACATTTACTCACTAGCTTATTTAAAACATCAAGAACATGGAGTTTTTTTGTCTGTTCAGTTCCTACAAGACAAACAGACAGAGATGGTTGCAAAACTTCTGATATTACTGCAAAAGGACTTTAATAAAAAATAACAGCACACACGCAAAGGCCCCCAGCAAGATAAAAATTCTCCTTGATCTGCTGATAGGAAGGAAGAGTGCCACGAGAGTGGCAGATCAAAGGGAGAACAAAGGCCAAACCTTTGAATAACAAAAGCAGTTATGTCTCCTCTTCTCCATCAGTCCTCAAACTTATATCTCCTTCCTATGTTCTTTGGGGCAAAAGATTTCCTACAGTAAATAATTTCCAGAAATTCAGTGTTTCAAGCAGCACAATAACCCAAGGAACTTAGGGAAAAGGAGGAGGATTGTTTTTCATAACGTTTCTTGGAGGCTCCACATCTTTCAATTTCTTATCAGTTTTGAAATACAAGGCACGAAGTCCCTAGCACCGCTGGGACCAAAAGGTTATCAGCATGTAAATACCTGAGCTGGAAAGACATGTTTGAGAAAGAACAGATAACATTTTAAACATACTTACAGCTTGCATCCTTTCCAGCTTTTATCCCAATTTCACCTGAACTTTCACAAGTAAAGGTGTGCTTCTAATAACCCAGCAGATAAAAAAAGGGTTTATCTCAGATCAAGAGCAATAGAACCAGCACCGTGACCACCTCTGTTATTTACTTTTTGTTAGAAAGTGACTGCCAGCTCTTTCTTTTAATGAAGAGTTTTAAACATGAATCTGAGAATGTGAAACTACTGGTCAATGGTAACAGGGCAACTTGTGTAACAGGGGTTTCACTGTATCTCTGACAAGGAAAATGAAAAGACATGAATGTGGCTTCCTCTTTCCTGCACAGAGGCAAAATCAGAAAGAAAGTCCAGGATTTCTGGTTCTCAGAAGTAACCACTAGACAATGTCAGTTCTTAGAAGACCATAGTTCTCTCTATCTGGAAAGGAAACACATCAGCCCAGAGGCCAAGACTTCCTGTCAAAATAGGTAAAGGAAAAGGCCAAAGGATATTTTCAATTGAGGCAGAGAAAGAAACCAGCTCACACAGTGCTTTCTTCTTATGTGTGGTAAATGCTTTGATATTAAAAACTGGAGGGGAGGGTCTTGGTTTGTAAAGGAACACAAAAGAGAAAGCTGTACTTCTGATTTAAATGCTGGGTAGGCCTTGTAGGATTTTGGACTACTTTAGGAGACTGGAGGCCTTGCCATTCAAACTTGTCTCAAGAGTTGTCAGGATGCAAGAGCCTCCATAAGAGGCCCCTTGAATCAAGAACTAATGAACTGACAAACCCAGTGGCAAATCTATCCTTTGCACTGTTGTCTCTAGCAGCCTCAGAGAGCAAGGGCAGGACTCACTTTATTAAATGTGGGTGTTTGTAACAACATCACCTCTGTCTGGGCTGGCTTCCCTTTCTAATCACTGAAACCGTAGCGAGTACAGAGAGTGGAGGCCAGGGCACCATCCGTCTCTTTCTAGAGAAGGTCATGTCTGGTCAGATGAATCACCCTCTAGATTTCACTGACTGTATTGACTAGATCTCTGCTGACCGTAAAGAGTTTCTGGACAACCAGCTTAGATGAAGACGGCTACAACCTAGGCAGTGGTCCCCCCTTGGAAACTGGAGTGCCCCAATTCTTGGTGTAAATTGGCATCACCCGATCAACTACAAATTCACATAAGGAGAAAGCACAGCCTTCAGTGGACAACCCAGAAAAAAAAACCCAAACCAGTTTTGACTGTATCAAAACAGTGAGAGGGTATAGAACTCTCTCAGATACAGGGAAATGAGACTGACTTAAATCCACCTTTTCCCCCACCCCTTCCATCCATGCAGAAGTGGAGAAACTGATACCCAGACAAGGCCGATCAAAATCCTGGTAGTAAATCATGAGTCAACTGAGTGTGTCATGATTTGCATAAGTTTCTTACAAAGGCAGAACAGGGAAGATCTGGGACATCACATGCTGCTAACAGCATTTAGACCAATGCAAAACTGGTCCCTATAGTAAATTGCCTACTTTTTTTGCCCAGTCAGCTTCGTAGTATGTCTCATAAATCTCTGTTTAAAAAAGATCGCACATTAGTGTTTTATCTCTGGTATGTGCTACCCCATGTTTTCCCCACTCACAGCATATTACCCTCACACAGGTGGGGAGAAAGCAAAATAAACATTATCAAACACGGGCATCAAATATTTAGTGTAGAGGTTTCTGAGTGCTTCAGGATGAGTGGGACTGTTTAGATATCAGATGTTCTCCTGCCAGGTCAAATGAACCACTGCTGAGTAATGGCTAAGTTCCCCCAACCACCTTTGGCCATCAGTGCATTATCACCCCTGCCCTTTAACTTTCTGTCCAGGACAAGAATCACTTTCTTAATCCAGCATCTCAGCCTGGAGCTGTTTCAGCTGAGGCAGGGGATTGTTTACAGAAGGTGCTGGCTCCCTCCCCTCCACCTGGTTTCTGTCTGGGCCACACTGTTAGGGATGAGGGCAATACATCATTTATCTTGGCCTCATTTCACAGGCAGGTCCTGCTGTCATTGTGCTGTTGGTGTCTGGAGGTGCAGCATCCTGATAAGCACACTCTGTTCTCCGGTGGGTGAGTAGCCGCCTAGCAGTCAGCAGATGATCTGTGCTTTGCTTGATACCCCCCGGTGTACAGAGTGCTGCAGGACATGGGATCCAGCTGGCAGGGGCTAACAGGAGTTTATGCAAAAGGGTCAAGTGGTTCTTGTGTTCAGGGGACCAATAGATACTAAATAGGGGGGATTTCTCCCCCCGCCCCCATCCTAGGAAAAAGGCTAGAAAGAATGATGGGAAATTGTTCATGTCTTGAGGCTGATTTGAACTCTGGTGTAACCCCAATATAAGGTGTCTTTTGCTTTTTCAGGGGCTTAGGGTTTCAAAAGCAAATGGGTAAGCATATGGGTCAACTTTTTAATATGGACATTTAAAGTGATTGCTGTTAGAAGCAGTCCAAGTAAGAAACACCATCCATATCTGATAATACAGAAAAGGAGGGAGAGAGAAAGGAAATGTTCAAACACAGAGTTTTGTAAAGTTTATAAAACTTCACACTGAACGGTATAAACTAACCTCTAACTAATGGGTGTCAGGGAGAAAGCTTCCTTGTGCATAGGTGATTTGATAATTGCATTTTCAGAGATTTCTTGTACCTTCCAGTACAGCAGCTGGTGCTGTGTCTCCTGGAGAGAGTCTCAAACCAGAAAAAACAATGTTCTAATCCAGTTCCAGTTTTATGACACTGTAAATCCTGTACAACGCTTCAGACAAGATGTTTGCTCTTTTCTATGCTCTGTCATAAGAAAGCCAGTGAATGGATGGTGGTGGAAAAACTCAACTTAAACTGAAGGTTTATTCTGTGGGATATTGTCCAGAGTATTGCATGAATTTGCAGCCACATAGTAGGGTGCTGGTCTCAGATACATCTATTTTAAATTACTGGGAAACCACTGTTTGTTATGGGGCAGAGGCACTATGTACAAGGGACAATTATCCAAAGCCAGCACATGGGTTGGAACGGAGTGGAGAGGGTGTGATATCTTTTTAGGAATAAAACCCACTCACATACACCTTAGGACTCAGTCCTCTGCTGTCTTTTCCTTTCTGAGAGCATTTTTACCTGTGCAACTCTCATTCACCATTGTGAAAACACAGAACATGCAGGTCACATAGATAGGACAAGGCAGCAGAGAACTAGGCTCAATGACTTTAAAATAGTCTATTTTAAATCACACATGCCTACTTCTCTCATTATATTGATTTCCCTTTTCTCAACAAGTGCTCTTGGCTGCTGAGAAGCTGGCTGAGGCTTTGAAATCTCTGAGTAACTAATATATTGTGTCAGTTTGTGGCATTTCATAGAGAGAAAAATGGCAAATCAGGAAAGCAAGCCCAGACTGTTTGCTTAGATTGAAAAAAAGAAGCTGTGTCAGTAGGATGACAAACATAGTCATCTTTCTCTCCCAAAAATGCCAGCTCATCTTGTTCATAAAGATAAATGTTATGGTTTTGACCAGCTGTTGGGTCACTTCACAAAGCACTGAACAGTTGGGCACAGTCTGTCGGGCTTCAGTTGTATGACAGGGCAGAGCAGGATTTACTAGGGTTAAGAGAGCTGGAAAGAAGTAGGGCTGGATCAGAGAAGAGTTACTGGTGTGAGGAAGGACAGCTGATAGCTGGCAGACTTGGCTGTAGACACAGGTGGGGATAGCAGAGAGTTCTGCAGAAAAAGGTCATTGTCATTATCAGATTCAGGGTTGTGAGATGACTGGAGTGGCCAGGATTGCTGCAGCTTCAGCTGCAGTGACACTGGCAGCTGCAGAGAAAACCTGAGAGCCACCAAAGCAGTGGTCACAACTGGAGGGCTGCATGGTGTTCTTGCATGGCTACAGGCAAAGGACAAAGTATTCTGACAACTAGAGAGGTGGAGTTTTGTGGAGGTTAAATCTTCTCATTCCTATTTTTAGTGTAAGCTCATTTCTCCAAGTCAAAAGCATAATTTAAAAGATCAAAAAAAAAAATCATTAAGCCATGGGGCTGTTTGGTCCACCTGCTACTCTATCTTTAGTGGCTGCTTATTCCTTCTGTGGCATTGCTAAAGAGGGAAAAGCAACAGGGTGATTGTGTATTGGTTTAGGATTTTAAATTGCTGCCTATCATAGTAATAGCTGAATGCCTTTTACATAAGAACAAGCAGCAATAGCAAATTGATCAGCAGATTTCACCAGAGGGACTCATCTCTGCTAACTTTAGATGCTTACAATGTGTATGTTTTCATCTGATCCAGCCATCCAGACTCCTTTTATAGTTCATGGAGAGCCACTGGCACTTTGCCTGCACAGTTCAGCTAAACTCTGGCTCGGGAGGAGATGAGCCTCACCCTAAAAGTACCCGCTGCCCTCGAGTTATTATAAAGAAAGCATAAAACACCAGCTCAGGGGCAGACAACTACTACATCCGTGATGAGTCACCTGTAGTATTATTATTCGTATTGCCCCCTGTATGGATGTACCGGTCTGCCTAAGGCAACATTTTAAAAGTTGCTATAAGGCTTTAAATATTTTTTGTTTTTTTCCTGGATGGAGTTTTGGGTGAAAAAGGAGATTTTTCTTTTAGAGTTGGGATAGTTTCCCTTACACCACCAAAGAAAGCTTTTGTAAGGAGGAGCAGTATCTCCCAGAAATGGCCAGCTTCAGAGTTTGGGTGAGTGCCTCTGAAAATCTACCCCTTTCCACAGTAACACTACAGCATGGTGACAACATTGAGAACGTGTTTTCTGAACACCTGATTTTGCAGACAAGACGCAGATAAACAGCAACAGCTCCTCTTAATGAATACAGCAGCATCTTCAGATAAACTGTCACCACTTACATCGTGTCCAGCTTCAGTATCACCAGAGGAGGAAATGCCTCAAAGCTTGTGAAAACACATTCCCCTCTTCTCAAAGTTAGAAACCATGGACGTAATTCTCTATGATGTTTTTTGAACAAAGTAGAGATGAAGAGGTTGCTTCCACCTAATCTACCTGTATACAACTAGGATACACAAGGTTCTACATTATTCCAGTTTCTAGAAGTGTAGGTTGGCTCTAAGATCAGCCAAGAAATTTACAGTTCCTGGTTTACCACGCTGTGGGATTCCTGGACATCAGCCTATACGTATGGGTGTTATGTTGGAAGTTTACTATTATAAGCATCTGCAAAGAGAACTGTTATGCCTCAAGTGAGTTAGACATTTTTAAATCAATCCACAGGAGTCTGAGAACAGTATATGTAAAAATGTGCTTGAATTGCTGCCTCCACACAAGAAAAGACAAGACGGGGTTGAAAATATCATGCCTCCTACACCACCTCCCGCTTCTTGAGTCTCGGAGCTTGAAGCTGCTACTGTCACAGCTGTTGTTTCAGCATAGATCAAAGAGGAAGAAGAAAATCCCAAACCTGGTCTTTGGGTGACAAGGTTGTACTGCGCTGCAAAATAGGAACAATTCTGGACTAAACATCTTTTTGCTCTTCTGTGCTTGAACATAAGGTCCTGACTCAGGAAAACAGCTTCTAGATGCTATCACAGCACACATTAACAATCAGGATAATCAGGAATCTGAAGGCAGAGTCTGTAGCTGTCACAAGGGCTATTGGTGAAAGAATCTGACATTTATGACAGACTTATACAGATAATATCAGAGGTTTTGGACTACAATCAAGAAAGCTAAGCTAACTATATTTATAATCCTCATCTGCCTGGGGAGACTGGCAGTCTGATTTTCATTCCTGCTAAGTTCTCTTTACATAAATTGCTTTCACACACACTTTAGAGGTACTTTTTTCCAAGCCAGAGAATTGTAAAGGCAGTTTCATGTAAATGAAAATCAGGCCATCAGTATGAACATTATCCATGCCTGCAAATGTTTGCCAAGCTTCAGTCCCCCTATAACATCTGCTGAGGAGAAAAAATTCGTGAGCCTCAGCAGTTAAGGGTTTGGGGTTTTTTAAAAGCCACATCAAGGTCCTGTTAAGCTTTGTGGTGACTGTTAAGCTTATTGCCAATGAGTGCATTTCTTTGGACAACATCACAAGGAAATGTGAAATGGAGCAGAGATTAAAGCATGGGTGGATTTTGAAAAATGTAGAAATTGGTTTAATATAACCAGGTGGAGACTGTCCAGTGCTTGGAGTTTTTCTAGTCCCCTTTGAAAAGAAACTTTTCCCCATTATTCTCTGTGGCTTACAAGAGGTCAGTGGACCTGGGCCAATTTACATGAGCTCAGAATCTAGTTAATTTAAGTGCAGTTTTCTCAGCAATGTTGTGACACACACCTGAGATTCATGCAGTTTTATAGCCTCTGAAGATCTGTTTAAAAGCCATATGTACATTTGTTAGTCCTTTGTCTCCTCTTTATATGATTTCCTACTCATTCTGTTTCTCCCTTTTGTCTCTGTTGCATTTATGGTGGTCTGTAGTCAGAGCTGCTGGCTCCTCCATTTATGGCTAAGTTTAGATGCTCAGAAAAACACACTTGAAAGAGGAGGAACATGCCCCACAGCCATAGTAGGTTTACCACCCATCCAGAATAAAATGTAGGGCCTATTTTAGCAGGATCTTTCACAGGCAGATTGCTCATTCCCTTTCCTCTCCTCCATCCAAATGTCCATCAGGCTAATCTAGGCCCCTACCTGCAGTTCTTTGACATTCTGCCCCAGTGAGTGTTTGGAGATCAGGAGGGCAGGGTTATATGCTAATGCCAACAGAGTGCCATTCCCTGGTCATGCAGCATATACCCACCCCAATGCCCCAGGCCATCCTGGAGACCGTAGTTTAACTGCACAGCTGGCAGGTCTTGACCGCTGCACCATTTTTTGTATTTACTTCCACCTGCCCATGTGCAATGACTGTGTGGAGCCATGGCGACCATGGGAAGGGACTCTTGGAAGGAGGTATCTAAGGAAGGACTCCGTTGACCTGTTTTTTTTGTGACTATCATAGGCAAAATTGCCCTCATCCATGTTCCAATAGCTAGGGCCACTGTCCCTCCTGTTATGTCCCTCTGATTTTCTGGGTCTCTGTAACACCCACAGGGGCAGAATCTGTGTTTCAGTTGATTGTGCTCAGATGCCCATGTAAAGAAGGATTAGACTGACAGTGTTGTCTTCCTCTGCTGTAAGAATAGCGTTCAGTTTGTAATCCAGTTCCAAAATGAAAGAACAACTCTATCTCTTCAGATTGCACAGACCTATAATCTAGGATCCTAAAGTTCAACCATCACAGATTTTGCCAGTACTTTTCTGAGAATCCAAAGGCCTTAGTCATGTTTTGCACTGTACCCCACCCTTGTACACAGACAAAATGTGATTCCAGGCTTGGCAAGAGGTTGGAGAACAGTCCAGAGCCTTTCTAAGGGTGCATGGTGTTTGAGTTCAAATGCTGTTCACTTCTGCCCACAGAGACTGTATGGCTGTCAACAGCCTCTCGGCAGGAATCTTGCCTCACTCTAGAGAAAGGGGTTGCAGGGTCCTTGGCACAAACAATCCCATGAGCTGTGCAGGAATCAAAGCAACTCAGCTAACGAAAAAGAACACCAGTAAATCTCTGGATGTGTTGAGTGAGACAGCAAAAAGAGGCATTAAATGAAATCAGAAAAATGTCTGTCATGGCAGCTGAGGATGTGTCAGTCTGCTGGATGTCTCTGCCCTTTGCAAATTCTCAGTGAGGATGCCTTCTAATGGCTTTGAATTCAGAAATTGCAATGAGGCAATGAGCTAGGATTTCGAACACCTCAAGTCTTTCAAGGATGAAGTCATTTCCCCTCCCCCCCTCCCCAAATGCACATATTCCTCATCACAGTTATTTCTCTGGAAGATTTTTTCCTTTTGGATATACCATCTTTCCAAAGTTGGGAAAAAAAAAAAAGCAAAGAAAAAAAGCAGGAGACATTTCAGAGGTGAAACTGGCCAGCTGGCAGTTGATTTATGAAGTGCTGAAAAGCATCTTCGGAGCTGTCATTTATCTTAAAGCTCTCAGCCTAAATAAACAAAGAGCCCCCCTTCCTAATTATAGTTACAGTAGAAACAACCCCAAAGCCTAATAGCTGGCATCTGAAAACAGCACCCTTCAGACATCCAGCCCAAACATGCACCCTAGTGGATCAATGCTTCCAGCCCTTCCTGGGTCCAGCTAACCTGGCCCTTCTCTTCCTTGCCTTCTGAAAGGGAAATCAGATCAAAAGCAACAGGGAAACCAAATCAAACGCAACAGAGCCATCTCAGTCCTGCTGAGGAATTGCAGATCCACAGCATGCTGGCAAAGGAAACTTGCCCTGTCACTAGTATTAGATCCTGTCCAAACAGCAAAAGTGCTCCCCATGACTTTGTTTTTAATGTTGACCGATGCTGCATTTTTCCTGGGTTTTGCTGCATTTACCAGCCTAAGGGATCTTATTTCTGTTTCAGCTAAGAAAGGATAATAAGTCTTCTGTAATTGCTGGTTGTCCTGTAGGGTTTGGGTTTTGTTTTAGTTTTCCATCACACTGAAGTCTATACAGATGGAGTAGAAATCCACACTAGAAGGAGTTCTACCTACTGTCTAGGAATAAATAGGATATGGAAGCATCATGGCAGCTGATGACTCAGTGGCAGAAAAACTCCAGCTGTATGCGCTTCAGCATCAATCTAGAGAGACACATAGAATAGAAACCCCTCTTCCAAAATTCCCTTTGGGACCTGATTTTCCTCTTGCTCTTGTTGTACCAAGCGTTCACTGTAGGAACTGAACTCTCTTCTCAGCTATTGCAAATAATCAGAATTCCACTGAAGGAAACAAAATTGCCCCAGCTGTACCAGCTGAAGGCATGCCAGTACAGAAATATGCTGTTATAAAAATAGTGTGATAAAAACCCACTACCGTGTCCACACTCTTCATGCCTCTACCTTCTGTACTGCCATTTTGCTTATATCCCCTGCCACACCACTAGCACTGGAAAGCCCTTTCTCACATGACACTGGTCATAAATAATGTTTACTTAACTACCTTCATCAACAAATACCACATTATACAAAGATAAAATGCAATCAGGAGATAAGTGAAAGACCAGTCCTGGTTTTATCTGGTAGATTTCAGAAACCATATCAGCATTTTTATGATTTTATTATTGGGAATGTAGGGCCAGGCAGAGTGAGTTGCTCACAACTATCCAGCAACCTGACCTGGGAGCAAAATTCAGATCTGCTGAGTCCCAGACCAGTGCTCTATCCACTAGGCTGCACTGTCAACACAGCTTGCTGCTAAAGCATTAATATAGCAAATATTAAAAGCACTTGAAAATATAAAATTAGATCATTTTGTAAGAAACCACCTCTCCCTGAACAGCTTAAGCAAATCCTTTCAATTTGGATAGCTAAGGTGACAGAGAACTTGAACATCAGTTGAATACAGCTGACTGTGCTTAGAGAATCAGCATGAAAGGAAGGTGGCCAGAAAATATGGGTGATCAGAAAAATTTTGCATCATCAGAACAAGTGCCCAGAAGAGCAATAATGGAGAATTACATAAAGCTGCTCATGAACTCTTCTCATCAAGAGCACTCTAATTCAAAGTAAAGTGAGGCTGGCTCTAATTCCCAACTGTCTGAATCGCCTCTGTGCCAACATCCCTAATCTTCCCCTTCCAGGAATGGTCCCCAAAGGACACTGGCAAAAGTCAACATTGAGATATTCACAGCAGAGAGGCCAAGAATAGAAGAGGTCATAGATATTATATTTTCTTCCTGGATAAGGAGAAACTGTTTCAGGGGCTTAGCTACAACCACAAGGATGCTTACAGGGAGGTCCAACTCCCAGGAGGAAGTGCTGGAAGAAAGGTTTCCTCTCGTCTCTTGTATTAGGGTCACTGTCAACCAGCAGTTCTTGTGGCACTATCAGGAGAGAGTCTAGACTGTCAACTCTTCTTTCAAGGGAACTAAGTGCACTATTGAATTAGATCTTTTTCAAGGCAGAAAGGTTGTTCTCACTGGCGGAGGGGATTAGCCACAGTGCCACTTTCATAGCATTGGATAATCGACAAAAAAATCCCAAATCACTAGATTGTCACGGTTATAGTACTATTACTGTCTGTATAATAAAAATAGACCTGGGATTCCCTCTGACATACTGGATAATTAGAGTTACCTTCCATCTTCCTCAAGGGCAGAAAACAATGCACTAGCAAACCTACATTCTGAGTAAAAATATTTGACAACATCACTTTAATCTCTCAGAGCAGCTGCATATTTCTCTGTTCCTGCTCAGTTTGAACACATTCTTATCCATGTCTCTCAGATCTGCTTTCAGGGAGAGTAAGAGCAGCCTTTTCTCCCTCATATCTTTCTCTACACCCAGCATCCTACTCTGTAATCTCAGTTTCTCCAAACTGCATGAAATTAAACACTTTGGCCTATCAGCATTGCTAAGACCCTCCATACCTTTGATCAATTTATAGCTCTTCTTTGTACCTTCTCCAGAATTTGTAAATCAGATAACTCCTCATATCTAACAGATAAATGAGTGAGTCCAGATGCACCAGACTCACCAAGAAAGCATTAGAGATAATGTTAGGGATTCCACATGCATGAAATCTGGAACCTTGTCTAGTGGAAGATACCAGTGTTTTGGGACTTGTTAATTGTTGTTTTTTAAACACAGCATCCTATATCAGATTATTTTTGACCAGAAGCCACAATTGCATATCTGATGGAAAAATAAAGGGAAGGGGAGAAGAGAGACAGACATGAGAATGAGGAATGGGAGGTATCTCATGGAGACAGGATAAATTAAAGTTGTCGCTCTTCTGAAAGGGAGGTATTGCACAACTTGCTTCAGAGTACATGGAGCTTTGTAAGTACTGAATTGCACCTGCTCATTTTGGGTGCAAAAATATGAAAGAAGGGAAGGGAAGGGAAGGGAAGGGGAAGGGGAAGGGGAAGGGGAAGGGGAAGGGGAAGGGAAAGGGAAAGGGAAAGGGAAAGGGAAAGGGAAAGGGAAAGGGAAAGGGAAAGGGAAAGGGAAAGGGAAAGAAAGAGAAGATTAAAAGAAAGGCAAAAGAGTTATCCTATTCTGCAAAGTCATTCTGGACTTTTTTGATTGCTTCAGTCTGTTGTTGTTTTTGCACCAATTCAGCCTACCTATTACTGCTTACAGGAAGAGAAAGAACTGCATCTCTTCACCCAGAAGAAACAGAAGGAGGGAATTATCCTGGGCTCAATTGAAACTGCAGCCAGCAGAAATTTGTGTCTGTTTTTTCCTCCAGCTGCGAGCCATCTGTAGTTATCCCTAATTTTTTTTTTATCTGTAATAAATTGATAGCTCCAAGGAGTGAGCACACTGCAAGGCAGAGAAACATATTTCCAGGTTGCCATCAAGAAGTGGTTCAAATGGATCAAATGAGAAAGGAGGAAGCTGGCTACTCCTGACAGCCATCATAACAAGTCATATGGCAATGAGGCAGTGACATGTCATCTCCTGGTAGCAATATGAGCTATGGGGAGGGGGACAGGAAAAGAGATACATTTGAAAGCAGTTTCTGCAAGTCTGGAGCCAACAGACTCTAGTGAATATGTGTACATGCAGGGTGTGAAGACGAGGGTGTAGGAGAAACATCTGCCTACTGGAAGGTTTTACATACTCCTCTAAACATCTACTTCTGGCTCCTGAAACAAATGCATTTGAATTCAGCCTAGCCACCTTAGCACGCCAGTATTCTCATGCAGCCCTGGTGGCCTGTTTCTTGGCTGTTGACACTAACAAGCAGAGCTGGTGGAAATGAAGAATTTGCGCCAGTGTGAACATATGAATTAATAACCGAGCAATGGGTTTGAAAGTAATTGGGTGAAATGATATCTCAACTTTTAGCTACAGAGTAGATTCAGTGTTCCACTGGGCCTGTTGTCCTGCCAGTCCAGCACAGCTCTGGGCATTTCTCAAGGCTGGTCATGCCTGCTAGCTGTAGCATAAGTTCTCAAGGTCATGCTGAGAGGCTGCCTGAACCTGGGCTCTAAAGCTCACGGGAAGGGAAAAGCCCCAGCTAAGCAGGCATCCAGGTTCTCGTTCATGCAGTGCAAAGGGGTCGGATGCATCAGACGAAGCCAACTGTCCCATAGCAAAATCCATCAGCAGATAGTCTAAGGTCAGCTCTTTCTAAGTACACTGCAGATCTCAGAGTCTGAGTGAAAGCTGGCCTAACAGATGGCTGTGTGGACAGAAAGCATGTGAGTCACATCTGCTTTCAAGCCCATCCTTCTTTTCCCAGAAGAGATGCAGCCAATTCTGCTTCACCTTATCATCAGATACCTTGTAAAGATGGAGAATGCTGAGTCTGCAAGTCCTCCTTTGCAGTACATCTCACATTGCCACTGTCCTTTGCTGATCTGGCAGCATTTTATAGCATCACACAGGTGTAAACGGGGCTACTAGCAATCAGGTCTGGCAGCTTTGCTTTGGTACCTGGAAGCAATGATACATAGAGGAATGCAACACTGCTCCAAGGTATGGCCATCCTTGAAAATCGGCACTTTTTTTCAAGTGAATGCCAAGCATTTCTGGACCTGAAATCCCAGCAGCTTCGCTTTAGATCAAATGACTGCTGAGCATTTCCAGGAGGCTGACTCAGTAACTTTGTGAAATCACTAAGGCCAAGCGCTCCTGTGTTGACAGGCAGAAGAGCAGCAGTTTATGGTCTTCCTTGTTCACCAAAAGAAACCTTATCTCTGATCCCATAGTCACCCTGAACAAATGCAAGGCCTTTCTGGGGGAGATGTGTGTGTTGTGTTAATTGCATATTTTGCTGAGATGAAAGGTCTTAGCATCTCTCAGTAACTTCCTCTGCTTCCTTTTGTTCTCTAGAAGCCTCATTTTTTCCCTCCTAATATTTATTCATGAGGATTTTTGCTTTCAGAAGCTTTAGAGCAGCTGCTCCTGGTCTGATGGAATTCACTCAGCAGCAGAGATGTCTTTTCATCTGTTCAGCACAGCCAGCTTCACCATCGACAAGCATCTGCTTCTCTGGACAGGACTCCAGCTTCAGCACCATTAATATGCACTTTATGGAGTGCAATGGAACACATGTGCAATCTGCAGGCTAAAGCGTCTGCATAGTTTTGCACATATGCACACCTGCATGCAAAGGGCATCTTGTCAAGCCAAGATCTTGGTCTTCACAAGATGGACATGGTTTCATGAATTGCAGTGACACGTGAATATGGTATACATATGAATATATCCTGATATCCTTATTTGGACTCTTGGCTTTTTTTGGTATATGTTACAACTGGCCCAGTTTATCTTTGGTGTAACTCCAAAGTTCAGATTTCTAAAGTCATTAGTCTGGTTGTGAGTTGAATTTTGATGACTCAATCCTAGAAAGTGGAAACAGGCTTCAGTTTTATCATGGCAAAGCAAAAAGTGCTTTACATGTAATTTCCTGGCAGAAACTTTTCTCGCAAGAAGGGACAGACTTGAAATTCTATTGTCGTGACAGTATTAGTAATGCAATAGGAGAAGATTTCACCTTCTATACTCATTTCAGCACACACCACTGAATTTATCTATATATTGTGGATGTGCAGCTGATTTTGAATACACAAAACATCTGGTCTCATGGGCACATCTGGCAGCTGGAGAACCAACCACCTGCTGTGCAAAGTGGCAGCTGCATGTAGGGAACGGGGATGTATAGCTCAAAGAGCAGTGAGTGCAGATGTAAACTGGAGGATGGATTCAGGGTCAGTATGTGCCATCTAATATCTCACTGTTTTCTGGAGATTTTAAGCACACCTCCTCAGCTCAAGTATGCATCACTGTTATAATTTCCCCACACATTAGACCTCCTAATTGAAAGCAGCCAAGTTTAGGATATTCAGAGTTAGCAAATAAAAAACTTTTCCGAATCCCCTCCACCCTCAGCATGTTATCTTCGCTCACACAGAGGAGGTAACAGTATTTCCCCTAGAAAAGTAAAAGAAGGTGGGGGATAAGGTTGGAGTTGCACTAGTACCAGTAGCCATGAATGCTTGGTCTAGTATAATATATGACCTATGTGAAACACATCTTTCTTTTGGCATGTCTCCAAGTATCTTGAGACTTCTTTGACTTTATTTTAAGTATCTCAGCTCTGAAAATATAAAGGAAAAAGAGAAAGAGAAAAAGAAAAAGAGAAAAAGAGAAAAAGAGAAAAAGAGAAAAAGAGAAAAAGAGAAAAAGAGAAAAGAAAAGAAGGGTAGACCTGAAACATATGGAACAGGTTCTGCTCTGGGGCAGTTAATCTCACAGGGATGAGTAAAACTGATGTAATTGCTTCATTCTCCTCCCACTTTTCCCAATAACTTCAAGAGAGGAACCGCTGGGTAATAACTAGAGTGGGATGACTATATCAGTTGCACCTTTCCTCAGGTGAGTCACACTGTGGAAGTCTGAATCACTGGTATTTAATTACTTCATCACTTCATTAGAGGATTTCAGTGGAGCCCGGAGAACCAGGATGGGTGGTTCCCAGATCCCTGCCAGCATGGAGGTGTCCCCTGGGGGAATCTACAGCTCTGCATCAACTGCTTCCAGAAGGAAATCTGTGGAGCTGCAGGGCTTGCACTGGGGCAATGGCCAGAACCTCTGCCTCGCCTGCCAGGCCTTCCATCTGGATGTGTCAGAGAGCACTGGGGAGCCACCGAGCCAGAGACAGATGCAGTGAAGGGGGAGCAATGTTTCACTAGTCTGTCAACATGTCATTAGACTCTCATGAGGGAACATAGAGCAGAGGGGTGTGGGGAAGAGGGGGGAGATGGCAAGGGGAGAGAGAAAGAAAGAGAAAGAGGGGCAGAGAAAATGACAGAGTATTGGAGAGATGGAGAGGTTGGTGCCAATGCCATGTAAATCACTGCCAAGGGGAGAGCTCCATCAAACACAAGGCCAGTACTATAAATCAGCCCATAATTAGGTGCAAAGAGAAAGCTTTAACATCCTCATCAAATTGATTAATACATCTCGTGGCTCAGGACAGATGTAGATGGTGTTTATGAGCAACTGCAAAGCAGCCAAGGCTGTGTCTGGGGCAGGAGGAAAAGGGGCTGGAGGGAGGAGTGATGGATCTGAAAACAGAAGCTCCCCTTCTCTTCGTCACCACACTCTCCTGGGCAAGGGCTGAGGGTATCCCCTGCCTGTCAGCTCATCTGCCTGCAAGCTTTGTGGAAATGAAGTAGTTAATGTAAGCACAGCATCAGGGCAATGGAAAGCCTTTATTTTAGGGGGTGATCCAAACTATCAGTGCTAATGAGCATCTTCCCAATGATTTTGGTGGAATTTGTTTTAGATTGTTAATAAGCACGATTACAGGTAATCTTGAGTGAAGACAATAAAGAGCAAGCCGCTGGCTATGAGAAAGCAGAGAGATGAAGGAACAGAAGATGAGAGGTCTGAACTCTGCTCACGTTCAACTCGGCAAATCTACCACTGATTTGAATGGGTGAAGGGTTCAGTCCAGATCGCATGTCCCAGAGGGGAGGTCAACAATAGAAAATGCAGAAAAGGATGAGAAGGGTGTTCCCTGCCCTGAGATCCTGATGTCAGTGGTGGCTGTGAGACAAATCAAAGCTAGAAATGAAGAGCTCCAAGCCACCCTTGTGGCTGCTCATCCAAGGCTTTCTACAAACCACCTGCAATTTTTCAGTTTCTAGGGGTATGGCCCTTCACTGAAGGAATATGGTTTTGGTACTTGCCATGTGGTCAGCTTGAAAGCACTCAAAAGTTTGGGGCAATTAATGTTATATGAATTCTGTGCCATTATTCTCACTGTTGATTTATTTCAAATCCCTATCTGTGGATTGTTATGAGTTGCTAATGCTCATATTCATTCATGATTACAAACAAACACAGAGAGTCCCTACCTCAAAGTGCTTACAATCAAAGGATAAGAAAGATAGCAGGTGGATACAGATAGATGGGAGAACCTAAGAAAATGATGAAACAATGTTGGTCAGCAGGATAAGGCCACAGTGCTAGTGCACTTGCTGCCCAGACGTTGTCAAATGAGCATGCAGGGTGCACAGGTGAGGTGGTCAAAAGTGCACGATGCAAACAATTTATCACACAGCTCTGCAATTTAGCTGTTATTCATCATTTCTAGGTGTGTGTGCAGCACGCATGCATGGCCAGGGCATCTGAACATGGGGCAGGAGGAACAGCTCTGTAGAGGGCAAGTCCCAATAGAATCTCAAATCTGCAGCTTTTCTACCTGTTTTGCTGCAATTCATACTGCAATATCCAGCTCTTACAGACTGTTTTTTGTCACTTTGGCCATAAAACCTTTCATAAAGGAGGTCAGCATCACTCCCACCTTTTTAACAAATGGAGAAACAGAGGCACAGTGAAAGAAAGTGACTTATTTGCCCACTATCACCCAGCAGGTCAGGGACAGAAGCTGGAGAAGACCTCAGCTCTTTGGACTCCCCACTCAGTGCTCTTCCACTCCCCTTTCCCCCTAGACTACACTGCCTGGCATTCAGAGACTATTCTGGGGTGCTGAGAGAGAGCCCTCAGCTTTCACTCTGGCTTGACAGCAGGGATCCCCTACTCCTGCTGGGGAAGGTTGGTAAAAAGTCTGGGATTTGCAAGTGAGGTGTCTACACTGGAGTGACAAGATACTTAACCCCTCAGCCCTTAGGAGTTACAGACGTGATGTGGTGTGCCCGTGTCAGCAAATAACTCAGAGGTGAAGGGGTTACAAGAAACACAGCTCCTCCAGATCCCTCCCTTTGAGAAGACACAGGTTGGCTTGATTCCTGTTCCAAAACACTGCTTGCTTTAAGACCCACATCGAGCTGCAGTGTCTGTTTCATAGGATATATTCAAAAATAAAAAAAAAATTAAAAAAAAAATCCTTCCATAGAAACAGCACAAGCCTTATTTACTGCCAAGAAGTATCCAAGAAAGGAACTCTTTATAAACAGGCTTTAAACACCACTGGTTCCGAGGACCTTTAACCTCTCTGTATTAATCCTGGCAGACAAAGACCTTGCCTGTGTGTCATTATGGCAGAAGGATAAGGCCCCAATAGACGTGACTTACAGGCTCCGAAAGCCACTGCCTGTGCTCACCAACAGACCGCAGACTCCACAGATCCCAGCAATAGCCATCCAGCCCCAAGGGATGAGCCACCAAAGGGATTTTGTCATCCACTGTCTGCCCTGGAGAAGAGTTTGAGAGGGAAATACAGTCTTAGTGATTATTCCACCCCATATCACCACCCACAAAAATGTTATGAGCAAGCTTATGAAGAGAAGTACTGAAAATACTTGGCTTCTAAACTTAAGAAGTCTACAGATTAAGAGGCTGGTGCTCCATTTGGAGCTCTCTTGCTTGTTCTCTGCTTTTCTGCTGGAATTATATCTTCTCAAAACACAGCAAACATTAAAAAAGCAGAATATCCTTTTCAGCTGCAAAATCTCTCCTATCCACCTAGGCTCCCTGTCCACACTAAAGGATAAACGTCTAATCCTTAGCCAGAGCAGTCATCCTTGCTGCAGAAAATAAATGTTTCCAAAGAAAAATAAATCAATAGAAATTAGCAAAGCTCAGGATAAAAAATCCATGCCCTGCCAGTGTGATATTTGAGACAACATTTTTTTGCATGATTTAATGCCATATAATTACATATATCAGTTCCCATTTTTTAATTGATTCTTTCCATCCATTTATTAAAGTCTCTTAAGGCTGAACCTGCTCTTGTAGTCAGTGGCAAAAGGCTTTTAATTTAACAAGGACAGAATCTGTCCACACTGAAAACTGCATGGACAGACGGTTTTTCCTCCTGTATTTCCCAGTGCTTGTTGTAAGAGAGACCACTTTTTAATGGAAGTTCTTAGGTACTACTGTAATACATTCAAATGGCTATACTTCTTTTTTCTTTTAACATGTAGATGTGCAGTTAAAGAAAAACAGTCTGTAAACATTATAGCCTGATTCCTCTCATGCTTGGGGAAATATTGAACAATGCTTTACAGTCTGCAGATTTGCGTTAGTAAAATAAAAGAATCAAACCTTAAGGTGTCAGGTACACTATTGGCTGACTGGAGGATCCACTATCAATGCCATGGGAGTTTTGCTTGAAATTAGGTCTAAACGAGAATTTTAGGATTTAACTCTATGCAAATTCATACAGGATGATACAATATTTACTTTTCAGGAATCAGACCTGGTTTTCTCATCTTTACGCAGATTTTACTTGAGTTACTTTTCATTTCCAGTTTTTAAAGTTATATAAGAGCTAGGATTTAGAAACATTAACTACCTCTTCGAATCATAGCTTTGAAGTTGCTGCTGAATGAACTCTCCTACAAAACAGACACTGAAGCTTCATTTCCATCCCAGTCATTGTATCAAATTGGACATTGACGCTTATGATGCTTCCCAGGTTAACTGACTTTTCCAGTAACAGTTTCCGAACTTCACAATAAACAACAAAAACATGTGTCTCCTCCTCTCTCCCCCAACTGTGACTTCACTACAGAGTTTCAGTCAAATTACTCCTCATTTATACCACATGAAGTCAGGCAGGAGAAAAGAAGATTTGCTTAAAAGAAGAAAGGGAGTATTTGGATGTGAACCTCAGGAGGGAATTTCCTGTCTCCCATCTACCCATCCTGCAGAGCTCTGGAGGCAACTGGTGGTCAGGATCAAACTGGTGGCCAGCTCTTCAGTTGGTTGAGCTGACTTAAACAGAACTTCAGTCCATCATCTGAAGGCTGTACCTGCTCTGAGTCCATAGCATAACCGAGCCTGCCAATGCCCTCATGTTCCAGTGATACAAATCATCCTAATAAAATCCAAAAGATGACTAGCAACATCCTGTTCCCCAAGACACAACCCCAGAGAAATATAGAAGTTTAAACATTCAAAAGGCGAGTGAAAAGATTTCTCTGGTGCTTTGGACAGCAAAGTCCAGTGAGCAAGGGCCCCACTGTGGACTGTGCCCCAGCTGGAGTGACAGCACAACAGGCAAGCCATTTTGTGTATCCTTCAGCCCTGTCAAGGAGCAGTTATTGATGAGTAAGGGCCATTCTTAAGGTCTCTGCTCCAGCCCCTTCCTCTGGCTCAGGCCCCATTGTGGGCCCAGCCCAGGGAACAGTTCACGAACCCTGATAAGCAAAAAAGAAAAAAAAATTGCCTGTTTGTAGTGCAGGGAGAAGCCATTCCCAGTGGTTCTAGTGGAGGAAGGCAAATGTGCATCATGCACAACAAGCCAGAGACATGACCTCCAAAAGCAAAGTACATGTTCAGCAATGCGACAGTTCTGGTATCTGTAAATATTTATGCAATCAAAACAGAAGGCTGGATCCTGCAAAGTGCTACTAGTCCTCAGTTTTCTTCTGAACCCCCACTCTTGAATTCAACAGTATTCAATATATGTATTAATAACTCAAGCAACGGAACAGATGTGCAGATGATTTCAAGATGGGGAAGAGGGACAGGGCTGCAAGCCCTTCAGAGAGCAGGGTTTGAGTTCAGAAAGTGCAATAATCTGAAAGCAGTAAGATAATAAAGATGAGTGCTAAATTCCAAACTTGTGAAGGAATAGTCAGCCACACAAATGTGAGCTGGGAAACAAGTGCCAAGAAAGGAGTTTTGCAGGAAAAGATCTGGGACAATCATTGAGCCAAAACTGAAAAGACATGAACAGAATTATGCTGGCCTGTATAAAAGGGATGTCAGAGTTAAGATACACAAAGAAACCTCCTCACTCCTCTCAGCCCTAACAAGGGCCTCAGCTGGCCCAGTTTTGGACACCACAAGAGAATAGCCTAGAGGGAGAATAACAAAATAATTTCAGATCTAGAAAACATGACCTACACGGAGAGACCAAAAGTAGTGGCTGAGTGTAGGGAGGAGACCGAGGGGAGATTTATCAATCTTCAAGCATGTTAAAAGCTTCCACAAAAAGGAAGGTAATAAACCATGCTCCATGTTCACTTAGGATTTGACAAGGGGTAATGAGTTTAAACTGCACCAAGGGAGGTTTAGATTAGGCATTAGGGAAAACTTTCTGACAGTAAGGATGGTGCAGCATCAGTGTGTACTGCCTGAGGGGGCTGTGGGATCCCCATCACTGGACATTTTTAAGTCTAAGAAAAGTTAAATGTCTGACTGAACTAACTGTTCCCACAGAGAGATCGGTTGATAAGCTCTATGTTCTGTGTTTCTACAACTGTGGCTTCCAAGTGCCCTTGAAATACATAAATGAAAATGTATATAAGCACAAACAAAGCGACATAAACTCTACCTGTTGTAAAAGCAGACAATATCGAGGCACTGAATTTGCCAGTGAAACTTTCAACAGTCATTTGCTTAATGTTTCTCTCATACCCAGGTAATAAAAGCTGAGCAATTCCCTCAGCAGCTCAGAACCAGGCACCCTCACCCATGTGTTGCTCTCTTCAGTTTTTCCCCTACTACCAAATCTTGTTGACTTAAACAATAATAAATCAAAGTGAACGGCTGCAGCTCATACAACACAGGCAAAATCACAAGCCTCTAACCTTCACCTTCAAGATTTCCCTACAAGGGTTTCAACATCTGGAGCCCATTCAGCTTGAAGTGATGACAATTTCCAATAAGCGTTAATGGGGGATCCTGCCCAGTCTATACTCTACGACTATAATTCAGTCTGTCTGTCCATCTGTCAGGGTTTATGACAGCCAGAGCTCACACACACAGGAACAAACTACAGCTACAGATTTCTTAATGAGCACATAATGAAGTCAACCTGCTTCATTTTTTTCAGCTCGGCTGATCATTTCCACCGGGCAGACTTTTCTTCGCTCTACCAGCTCTCGGTGCCAGGAGCGTGTCAGGCTGCAGATGAGTTGACGGGGGCAAAAAGCCATAAATGGGAATCTTGGGAACACAAGGCTCTCACGCTTTTCTGCAGGTAGCTCCCAAGCCCATGTAAACCACCAGGATGACTTTTGCTGGTTTTGGATCAGGCCCATAAAAAGGACAACCATGGGGTGGCCACATGCATTACCCTCGGGCTGATGAAACACCCCAGAAAGTGCAGGTGGAGCTGGCGATAGCACTTACCAAGCAGTGCTGCCCCCCGTTCCTGCATCTTGTGCTGTCTGAACTGCAAAGTCCCTTGCTGCCTCCTCCACGCATGTGCCCAGAGTGAAATTTCAGCATGGGAAGGTTCCCGGTGAGCTGGCCATGGCTCCTCTCCCCTCAGGCTGCGGCCATGTTGTCCTCACACTGCCCGGAGTCTCGCAGAGCCTAAGAGGCCTGGCCAGGGCAGGTGCCACAAGATGGTGGCCTAGGCCTTGCTCTCCAGAGCCAGCATCGTGCCACAGCCTGAGTCACCTCACAGACTGAGGCAGCCGGAGTTGCCTCACAGCTGGCGTCACTACACCACTGGCATCATCCCACTGCTGGTGTCACCTTGGAGCCTTCATTGCCTCACAGCCCAAGTTGCCTCAACCTGTGTTGCCTCAGCGTCTGTGTCACCTCAGAGCCTGGATGGCCTCAGAGCCCGTCACCTCACAAGCTGCCTTGCCTTAGTCCACGTCACCTCACAGCCCGAGTTGCCTCACAGCCTGCCGTCACCTCACAGCCCCATTGCTTCCCGGCCTTGTCACCTCACAGCCTGAGTCACCTCAGAGACTGAGGCAGCTGGAGCCGCCTCACAGTCAGCGTCACCACACCACTGGCGCTGCCTCACAGCTGGCATCACCTCACTGCTGGCGTCACCACACCACTGGCACCGCCTCACAGCCGGCATCACCTCACTGCTGGCGTCACCACACCACTGGCACCGCCTCACAGCCGGCATCACCTCACTGCTGGTGTCACCACACCACTGGCACTGCCTCACAGCCGGCATCACCTCACTGCTGGCGTCACCACACCACTGGCGCCGCCTCACAGCCGGCATCACCTCACTGCTGGCGTCACCACACCACTGGCGCCGCCTCACAGCCGGCATCACCTCACTGCTGGCGTCACCACACCACTGGCACCGCCTCACAGCCACAGCCGGCATCACCTCACTGCTGGCGTCACCACACCACTGGCGCCGCCTCACAGCCGGCATCACCTCACTGCTGGCGTCACCACACCACTGGCACCGCCTCACAGCCGGCATCACCTCACTGCTGGCGTCACCACACCACTGGCACTGCCTCACAGCTGGCATCACCTCACTGCTGGCGTCACCACACCACTGGCACTGCCTCACAGCCGGCATCACCTCACTGCTGGCGTCACCTTGGAGCCTTCATCGCCTCACAGCCCAAGTTGCCTCACAGCCTGTGTCAGCTCAGGGTCTACGTTGCCTCAGAGCTCGAATGGCCTCAGAGCCTGTCACCTCACAGCCTGCATTGCCTTAGTCTGCGTCGCCTCACAGCCTGAGTTGCCTCACAGCCTCATTGCTTCACAGCCTCGTCACCTCGCAGTCTGTGCCACCTCTCAGCCTCGTCACCTTGCAGTCCGTGTCACCTCCCAGGCTGCCCCTTCCAGCTTCTCCTCAGCTCCAGCCGAGCCCCGCTGCCCTCCGCCACAGCAGTCCTCCCTGCGCGCCGTCTCCGACCATGGACCCAAGCACCACAGCGCCGGGGACACGCAGCCTGCTTTCTGCCTGGTAATTACGCCTGGAAATAACCCCACAGAGCATATTAATGAACAGCCACCCCACAGGTGATGGTGTTTTCAGTCAGCTTGTGGCAATAACCTTGCTGTCCTCCAGTGACCTCCATTTGGGGACCTGAGAGGCCTCGGGGAGGGGAAGGCACCTCCTGTGGTACCATGGCCTCCCTGCTGTCGTGAGGCTCAGGAAAGCTTGGTGGCGGAGGTGAGAGTTTCCACCATGCTAGGAGCTTTCACCCTTCTTCTTTTGGGAAGTTTTCACCCAGGTTTTGCTTGGAGTTTGAATTTGACCCCATTCGTTCAACACATCACCCGTGCAGACAGCCCGCTGTGTGCCTGTCAAGGGAAAAGCTCACTCTGATCCTGGTGGTTTGGGATTAAAATAGTGGGCACTAAATCTGTTCTGGTTGGGTTTAAAACTATTTAAAAGTGCCCTGGCAGATTGAGAAGCTGTCAAATTATTCACTTCAAGCAAAAAAAAAAAAAAAAAAAAGAACATACAGCTTAAACTGCAACTTTATACTTCATTTCAGCGTAGATAATTTTTACCCTTCTATTAAGTAAAATGAAAGGAAACCTGAAAATGAAAAGAAATAACTCCCTCTGGATGAGAGTCCAGGGAAGCTGAGCTTCATCTTCTGCCATTGCCTTAAGGGCAGGAGTGATAAATGCTGCCAGGAGCCAGTCTGCAATGGCTGCTGCCCCCAGCACCCTCAGCAGCCACAGCAGCAGAAGTGGCCGTGACCTGGTGGGCAAAAACCAGAGAGATCCCCTATTCTTGCAGCACATGTAGCCACTACTTGTCTTCTCCATCGCAGGCAAAGCAGTCAGCAAGGGCATGGGCATCCCTTATTGTCCCCCTTTTACAGCTGCTTTGTGTGGGTCCTACTGAAGGCTTTGCTCCTACAACTTCTCCTGACACCAGCAGCAGGCAGAACAGACATCTGACCACGTCTGACAGTTCCCGTGCTCCCAGAAAGCGCTGCTTTCCAACTTAGGGTCTTCTGCAGTGGCGAGGACTTGAGGTGCCCATTTCACATGTCTCTTGATGTCACATCTACAGCACAGGCAGGGCTGAGATACCAAGGTACCTTCAAACTACCCTAAGATCACAAATCCACAGGGCACCTTGTTCTGCTCTTTGGCCCCACTGCTGTGCACCTTGCTGCTGAAGAGATTTGCAAATCCATTCTATAAATCTCCAGATTTAGTCTGTGAAAGGGCCATTTAAAAGACTAGTTCTGCCTTGGGAAAGGTGGTGTTCTAATTCTACTCACATAATCATGAACACCCATTGAAGATCTCCACTTACATGAGTACTAAAGTAAGCAATATCTGAATTAGACCTTGTCTTCCTATGTTTTTTCTCTATCTCCCTTTGAAAATGCTGTTGCCATTCCTAAGTTTTCACTTGCTCTGGGATCTCAGTGGATCTATATAAGCCTTCTCTCACTCCTGTTGAATAATCTCTTTTTATTCTGATTGCAGAG
Organism: Burhinus oedicnemus; assembly: GCA_008921705.1. Classification (NCBI taxonomy): domain Eukaryota; kingdom Metazoa; phylum Chordata; class Aves; order Charadriiformes; family Burhinidae; genus Burhinus; species Burhinus oedicnemus. The sequence goes on from VFFE01008394.1 coordinate 2,194,933, forward strand.
AGAATAGGTCTAGAGCATCCTACTGGAATCCCTCTACCCACCTAAACAGATATTGAAGGCTGTTCATCAGCCCTAAGCCTGTCTGGCAGATGTAACAGAGCAAGGCTTCCTGCTTCTGAATTTAACTTACAGCACCTGAGCTAAGGAGTTCAACGGGAGTTTCTTTCCTGCCCAGTTAAAATGACAAATTGGTACATGAGTGTTTAATGAAAGATGCTGGAAACGTCCGTGAAGATCAGAAAAATCACCTCCTGGAATTGACAGGCAGGCCATCTGCATTCCTGTGTTCCTATTAATTCCCTAACAATAAACGACAGGAGAGCCTAGAGGGTTAAAAGCTTAATTCAATCTCCTAGATTCCTTCCAGGGGCCTGTCTGCATATAGAATGAGAAAGGCATTTATAAAACTGTTATTTGCACACTAGATTTTTCATATGGCTCCATGCACCAAATATCAATCACGCCCCTCTCAGCCATGGTGTCACCATGCATCACACAGCCCTGCGGAGACTAATGATGCGCCTGCCTGTGACATCTGCCACACAGATTGATGACATCACACCCATTGCACACCATGTGACTGTTGCCACAGCTCACATGGCTAAATTTGACCTGATTCAAGGTTTAATAGTATTCCTCCCAAACTCTGATACTGAATTTGGGCCATTTTATTTACAAAATTATAAATGAACTCACACTGACGTTTTGGGGAAGTTCAGAGCCAGGTTAGGATTTTATTTCACTACTGTCTTCACATTGATCATTGTTTCAGGGTAATTTCCATCAGTAAAATGGCAGTCCTCTTAGTCACATGTTCTATAATCTCTGTATGGATCAGGCTTTGATGGGAGCTTAATTAAAACAACAGTCAAGTTCATTCTGTTACATACTAAGCTTTGAGGAAGCCTCAGACACAGATTTTCTTCGCGCTTCAGTGAAGGATGACAGTCTCTCTGTTCTCTTTGCTGCATGTTTATCTGTTCTGCTGAAATTGTAAATTCACAGGAAGCCGAAATGCCAAAAATGCCTTGTTCGCTGTATTACACAGAGACACATGCACACATCCCTACCTGTGGGAACAGGTAGACTTGGTACTATCTACAGTCTAAAGTTCACAACATGGATCGAGCTCCAATTTTAATATGAGAAATGACTTTTGCACTTTCTTCTGTCCTTGCTTATCAATTTTACTTTCCCATACCTTGGACCAATGGCCATTAAAGTCAGTGTAATCCTTCTGTAGATTCCAGCAGGCACTAGAACATGGTCAGAAAATACCCATGAACTTTCAAAATTTAGGTAATTTTTCCCCTAATGACACGATGGTCTTATGAAGTGAGCTTTTGTCTATATGTGAAACTTACTCTGCAATAAAGTAAGGTGCAAATGCAAAGCAGAATGCCTGACTGGGATAACTCATGTGTAGACAAGCCCTTACGTAGCAGCATTAATTTCTGTGAAGGAGTGTTACAAGCATTGATCCTGCAGGCTCTTCTTGGATAGAGGATGGAAGATTCATATTAAAGCACCTTGCCTCCCAGGGCTGGCCTTTAAAAAAGCACTCTCTGGTAGCATTGGGGATAAATACTTAAACCACAAAAAAACCTTTTATCCATTGCTGTATTAGTCAAACTGTCCCTCATGAGCAGGGAGCTTCAGCAGAAACCTGAGGACTTGGTTACTTGAGGAAAGATGGATGGAAGGAGTCTGCATATTTTAAATATTCAGCCAGCTGCAACGTGGTAGAGCTGCTGCTCAGAAGGCTGGTTTGTGCTCTGACTCAGTTTACTGACTGCCGTTTTATCACTGCTGCAATACAAGAAACAGGGATGTGGCTATTCCTCCGAATGGAGGGTCCCCATATGCTTCTGCCCTTCTGAAACTATATCAATTACATTTTGCTCTGTGTGTGTTTCTGTGTTCAGACTGCTTTCCCTGCGGGAATCAGAAAAAGTCCTGAAAACCCAGAGGAGCAAGTTCTTATCTCTAATGAAGGTAGCATGAGGGCAAGGATGGCCAGTCTGTAGCTCTTAAGCTACACAGAGCTTTTCAGTACTTTAAGTGCTGCTCCTGAGGAAGGTGACTTGCAGTGTGACCCAGGAATTGTTGGGTAGTGTTCCCACAGTTCACAGGAAACTGTTAAGGCTAACACTGCTGCATTGCCTGGTTTCCAGTGAGCGCTGGAACAACTTTTATATCAACCCTTCCACCTTAGCCGTGTGTAATTGTCAGATCCTGCAACAAGGGAAAAACTTTTGCTGGTCAGAGTGCTGTGTAATAGGTTTTTACCAAGTCTTAGATTCTCAGTACTGGTGGAAAGATTCTCTTTCTTTGCTGGTATTTTCAGTGGTGCCCAGTGATAAGACAAGAGGTAGTGGGCACAAACTTGAACATAAGAAGTTCCATCTGAACATGAGGAGGAACTTCTTTCCTTTGAGGGTGTCAGAGCACTGGAACAGGCTGCCCAGAGAGGTGATGGAGTCTCCAACTCTGGAGACATTCCAAACCCACCTGGACGCTGTCCTGTGTAACCTGCTCTAGGTGACCCTGCTCTGGCAGGGGGGTTGGACTAGATGATCTCCAGAGGTCCCTTCCAACCCCTGTGATTCTGTGAAATCTCTGATTCCTGCTGGAAGGAAGGATTTCTGACAGAAGTTTTCCCTTTCTAATAACACAAGTCTTGCGCAACTAGATATCACTGCAAGGTGGTCATCATCGTCTGTTCTCTCCAAGCCTACTCACATGGAGTAAAGTGGACCAGCTTCTGCAGCCAGCATTCCCCTGAGGGAGCATTATGTCTACCTTCCTAATCAACAAACTTCAACTCTCCGGCCCAAATGATCAGCTGCATGGGATCAGCTGCCGTAGCTTTGAGTCTCCCGCAAAGCTCAGACTCGCCATAGCAAGTTTTCTCAGCAGCTCTGCCACTGCAGCTCATTCACCGAAGATTTAGAGAATATTGTGCTGCTGTTTCTCAAGCTAGTTGAGGTAATGCACAGCTGTGCATTTTAAAGAAAGCCTGGGAGGTAGCCATTAGCCTGAGGGCTGCCTCCCTGGATTCACAGTCCCTTCTCCTAAAGTGCAAACTCAGACAGTTTCTAAGCTGTGATTGGCATATGGGAATATAGAAATCAGCTTCATAAAGGCCTGTGCTAGCTAACACTTCCCACTGGTGAGGAAGATGGATGATATCCTGTAGTGTTAACATGTGGAAGGTGCTAATATTTCATCCGATTGTTCAGTCTGCAGGAAGGTGAGACACAGGCCCAGAGCTTCCCACTCATGGACATCTTGAATAAAGCTTTTCTTAAATTATTTCCATTGGAACTAATTCTCCTGCATCTTTTGTCGGTGGCCCATCCATCTCTCATTGCAGCTCTGTACACTTACCAAAACGCCTGGGACACAGAATACAAAGTATCCAAAGGAAAAATAGTGAGTGTTTCCATGGCTGGAACCAAGCTAACAGTTTAGGAAGCCTCTGATGAAATACCGTGTTAAGAGTTGTTTATGTAGGTAGGAGCATGGCAGTGGACAATGCTTGACAAAACAGATTTTTCTCCAGATACTAATAGAATTACAGTGGACATTAATTTAATCGAAGTGAATATTGTACCTGACCACCAGCTGGACTGCTCAGTGTGGAGTGATCTTGATTTACACCAGCAAAAGACCTACACTATTGAATGCTACCTTTCCTGAAAACACAAAGGAGGAGAGTAATTCTTGTCCCCCAAAATCTTGTCCTCAAAGGGCTGATTTCTCAGGGCTTCTTCCATCCTAAACCAAGTTTCAGCTGTATACTAACTATTATGGATTTCAGGACTTTGCCCTGAGTTAATAATAAGACATGAGTCAACTGGATATTAGCAAAAATACATAGATACACAACTGATGAGGACCAAACTTTGAGGTCAAACACAAAAAATAGACTTCAAGAGGGAGGCTGAAGACAGAGGCAATATTGGCTCACAGGCTCTGTAGGGCAAAAATGTTGGCTTGGAATCAGATGCATAATTATAGAGCAGGAAAGAAGAAAGATCTGAAAGGAGAGAAGTGGTATCAGAAAATAAGGATGATGTGAAAGCAAAGGAAGGGCAAGTTTATGTAAATTCTGGGTGAGAAGAAAGGCCAAGCAACTACGACTGATTCTTGAGGGAATGAAGAGACAGAAAACACTACGCCAGAGACAGCTAACTGGTATCAGCAGAACTGGAATGAACATCACAGGCTGGCAAGAGGCTGAGGATACTGTTTGGATCAAAGAGGCGAGACACACACCCCTTTCTCTGTCCAGCTCTGGGAAGGCAGCCTTGGCTCAAAGTCTCACGCAGCTCCGCGAGGGATCTGTTTCTGACCCTGAACATCCGCCACCTTTCCATTACCAACCTTCTCCCACAGCCATTCCAATTCATTTCTATCCTGATTTCCAACACAGCTGTCACTGCAGGACGTGGGTTCCCCCTGACTCCTCGGAGGAGTTCTGCTTTGCTTTTTATGGTGTAGACAAATGTTTGCTAGAGATTGGTGACGGGAACAGCTGTCCTTTGGAGCCAGCATCATTTAAGAACAGCACCTCTGTTAAGCCTTCTCTAAGCCACGTGGACTTTATTTGATGCTTTGTGAGATTTATTCACTGACCTTTCCAGGTACAAAACTAGGAAGGTGGCAGTAGGAGGGGAAGAAAAGGGGAAATCAGCTCAGAAGTGGTTAATTTTACTGGCTCCAAAATTGATAAGCAGTGGTACGTCAGCCTGAAATGAACTTGCCTTGTTCAGTGGGGTTCTAAGACAGCGGAACTCAATCAGCAACGGGCCACATGGTTCAAAGCCGCAATTCATCCCACCGCGCCTCTGAAAAATGGGAGGTGACAGTTCATTTTGCCAGTGACAGTCTGTCGGTCTCGCTCACTGCTTCTCCCGTCGATTGCACTGCTGAGGTGAAGTGTGAGCTCTGAGACACCCTTGCTTTGTATTCCACTCAGCTGAACAGGACAATCCGAGGATCAAAGGTGGAAAAAACCTCCCCTAGCCCAACCCTATCCACTTCTATTTCTCCCTCCTTACTTTCGAAAGGCTTTTGCGAGCCAGATACCCAGGAAAGCTTTATTCCCCCCATTGGTTTCACCTCACTCTTTTGTGTTAACATTTGTCCCAAGCATGTATGCCTCTTACCATCAACACCTAGGTGTGCACAGAGCAATCCACATGACAGACTGGCAACTCAGGCCCGCTGCTCTGAAATGCTAAATCTGCTGCACACAACTAGACAGGATAATATTTCAGGTGACAGGGTTCTCTGAGATGCACAGGATCCTGGCAGAGTTTCCATTCTCTGTCCATGCACAGTGTGGAGGCAGACGAAACAAAAAAGATAATAGAGATGACAGGCAGAGAGATTTCTGCTCCTGAGCTTTGTCTTTAGCAATCGATTAGTTCCTCTCAAAGAGCACTTGCGTGAATGTACTCAGCAAATTCTCTCCCGAGCACAGCGATGGCACTTTAGAAGACTGGCACAGCACGGCGTAGTGAGAGTAAAGGAGTGAAGAATTGGCTGGTACCTGCCAGTGTAAGGGAAGCATGAACCAGTGCTTAGGACACTTGCTCACGTGCTGAAAATCTTGAATGCTTTCAAAGCATTCTCTCAGCCAAAGATTCAAAGGAATCTATGCATGCCACATTAGCTGCCCAGTCAAATATGGGTTTGACTACATGCGAAAGTTAATCTGAAATTGAAGGCTATAAAGCTACAGCAGAATGGCAATTTTGGATGAACTCTGAATGAACAAGTCCTTTAACTCTTCTTTTCCAGTATCTGTCAAACTTGCTACTGTTGAGCTGCTCTGTGGATCTGAGAGCATTCAGGGACTGACCCTGAATGCATGTGGCTCCTACTAGAGAGAAGCTTTTAACTTCTCTTCACTGCAAATGCACAAATACACAGGAGAGAAAGCAGTAATTGCTATTTGACTTCCAAAGTCATCCGTGCAAACTGTTGACTCAGAAAATGGAGATCTCCAGTACTATTACAAGCTGGGCTTAAATTATTCTTGGCTTAACTTAATAACAGAGGAGAAGCCAGTAATTAAAGCTTATTAAACACTGTGCATCACTAAAACAGTCTGGCACATGCAGCTGCTTTTATCTTTGAAGATGGGAACTATTCAGTCCTTATGCATCTTCGAAGCAGATAAACTGAGGCCTGCAATGCAATACAGATACACAGCCAGAAAAAGAAGGATAAAGAAAAGCATAAAGCTGAGAACTGTTGGAAATACTCAACGTATGGCACAGTCAGTAAATATCCAGCTTCTGTATAAATAGCCAGAAATTCTGTGTCTCATAGAGTATAACCTCTGCCCAGACCCTATAAACACTTGGCACATGCCCTTCTTGTACATCTTCAGTAAAAGTCCACAGGTACATTTCCACAAAGCTCCTCTGCAGCATGCTTCATAAGAAATGCTCCTGCCCTACTGAAGAGTTGTCTGACTCTCAGACAGCATCGAGGTACACTGTTCTGCTGTATTGCACTTGGCATGTAGGCACTGTGGAGACAGGCGCATTACAATGCAATACCTGTGTATCCAGACGGAGAAAGAATGAGCGACCTGATAGATGTGGAGAGGAGGGGACTGAGCTGTGCCTCCAACCTTCCACCTACACAGGGCAGCCAGTGCAGGATGGGGAGCAGAAACAAGAAAAGGCGGTGGGCAGCTGAAACGATATGAACAGGCTTTTGCAAAGCCCAGAGGAGCGAAGGTTGGGCTATGCTGGATCTCAGGTGGCATTGCTCTGTCACAGCCTAAAAATTAAGGTGAGACAGCGGGTGCACATGAGGACTGGCAATAGTCAGCGCCATCCCGAAGATAACAGGTTGTCTGTCAATGTGAGGAGCTTATGTACATGTTGGACCACAGAGCTCCCACTAACGGAGAAATTAAACCTGTCTCCACACAGCAGTCCCAGTGCTCTGATTACATTTACAGAGGTTGTGACCTGCATCCTGTCACCATGGAAACCTCTCCTGCTGCCGATGTACAGTCAGGTTGTTTCTGTGGGTGGCTGATATTTAAAGGTAGAGGCTATGGCGCTGTAATATCGAAAGCCAGGGCACCAAGTTTACGAGCAGCCGAGTGGCAAAATTCATTTCACTCCCTTTGACACCTTGTAATCTTGACTGGCAATTCCAGGAGATGCTGAGAAGGTGGTAGATAAAGAAGAGGAGAAAAGAAGAAGAGAAGAAGAAAAGAGGAAAGGGGCAGGGGAGAAAGAGAATTCACTCATCTTTATCAAGCAATTATCCTGCACAGGGAAGGGAATTTGTGTATTAAACTCATTATGAAACACAGCACTTTTCTGGATCCATTAAAATAGCCTTCCCCTTCCACTCCCCTCTTCCGAAACAGGCTTTGCATTCAGCCCATGTCTCTCCCATGCCAAACATACTCTTAGTCCTAGTCTGCCTTGATGCGAAATGATCTTTTACTTTTCTTCTACATCTCTCTCTTCTATATATTTGGAACTGAATGTACCCTTGGTATAATTCCCTGACACTCTATGAAATCAGGGATGTTGCTCTGGAGATGGGTGGGGTCCTTGGTCCCTGACTGTTTGAGAAACTAGACTTCCTCCAGCACTGGGCTCTGTATCTCAGCAGCTTCATCTTCTTGTTAGCTAACTTGCCGTGTGTGCAGTGCACATGGATGTAAGTGGAAACTGCAGCATGCTGCTGTACAAGGGGAGTCCCCAGTGGCACTGTTACAAATACCAGCACAGAGAAAGAGCATGAGCAGGAGGACTCTGGGGCCAGGACTGATGCTCAGCACGGAGATGGCTGACAGTGTAGCTGACTACGATGTCAGCTTCTCACACAGGCGACAGACACTACCTGACAGGCAACTACTTAGCTTCCAATTTTCTCTGGTATAAAACTATTCTGTTAAGCAATAGAAGGCAGTGCAATGAAGGTAAATAAAACTGACACAGGACCCAGGCGCTACTCTCTCTCTGCTCCTCTCACAGACGTGATTCTCTGATCGTTTGGTGGAAGACAGAGGAGAGCTGGGAGCTGGGGACTAGCTGATGGAGGCAGGATGAAAGGAGATAAACTACAGGAGAAAAGCACTTGTGGTGGTATGGCTTGGAAGCAGAGCCCCAGGATGGGAAGTTTGTAGCTAAAGCATTTGTTGACATCTGTGATGACCTTGCTTCTGTTCCAGATTCTTCCATGATTCTCTGTGTGAACTCAGGTGGATCTGTTAAAGTGAGCTTCCTCTCCCTGAACATTAGTTTCTGCAAGTTCAGTTTGCAGGTAGTTATCCAGGCTCCCTCCACAGACAGCAGGGAGTGAGAGCTGGAGATGCACATTTAAACGTAAGAAAATGAACCAGCACAAGGGAGTGTCACGGATTTACCTAACCAGAAAGGTGTGACAAAATATGAACTGTGGCAAGGAGAGCTGAAACAAGCGGGACGGACTCAAGAGCTAGAAGCAAGAAACAGAGTGATACATAAACAGTAATTTGTGGCGTGGGGAGTCAGGGGTGCTTCCAGGGAGCTGGACAGGATGGGGACCAGTGCATCTAGCTGAATTTTCCACTAGACCCTGCACCCCTTAAGGTCCTACCTCTTTGTTTCCCTCTCTTGTCTCCTGCCTTATGCATCGACTGTAAGCTCTCTGGGGCACCTCTTAGCTGAGCTCGCCTATCCCAGCAGAAATCTGCACTATGAAAGGATTCAACAAAGCTATCGTGCTACAAAGAATAAGAGTTTGCATACCAGCTCAGGAGCCCCTGGAGCCCAACTCAGTGTAAGAGATCCATTGTTTAGGCACCACAAGAGTGATTACTGTGAGTGCTGTAGACAGAGGATGCAGAGCCATGACTAAGAGATCAGTTGGTTCAGGAGGAGGTGAGAAAGAAAAGGCATCAGCTGGAATCCCAGATCAGCTTGCTGTGGGTTGGGTATCTGACCTTTGTAATGCTTTGATTTGAAATTGTAAACCCTTGTAATCCTGGTGGATTACATCTCCATACCCTTTAATATGTGCATCCCTCAAAGCCATGCAAATGCAGAGTGAGAGAGAATGGGGCAGCACAGCAGCACCACAGACATCCCTACCGATGAAGGGTACTTCTCCTCTGCCCTTTCTTTCACCTTGGATAATCTCCATTTGCTCTGGAGTAGAAGCGGAGAAACAGAGTGGAGGTTAAAAGCAGGGGGTTGCAGAAGTTTAGAGAAGTGCAATACAAAGTAGCAGGTAATTACATCAGAGGAGATAAGAGAAAAGTAGAGAAGGAAAAGAGATTTTCAGACTTAGTGGGATAATCGGGCACTTAGCTGGCTAAAGATCCATAGTGTGAATAACCACTCCAAAAGGCACACACCATTGTTTATACTAATCAGTGACTCAAAAGAAAGGCCAAACTTCTCACACAAGTTACCACCATCCCTTTTCAAGCTGTAACAGGGGCAGTAGAGAGGCACTGTTAGTGCCTGCCTGGATCTATCTGGAAGTGATAAGGGAGTTTCGTCAAAGGGAGGAAGCCCTGCTGTCGGAGTGATGCATTGAAGCTGTATTTAGGAGACCCAGGTTTGATTCCAAGCTCTTCTACAGACTTTGACTGAATCACCGGAGTAGGCTGGATCCAGACAATGAGCTGTAACGTTTATCTATGTTGTCCTACTGCAGTAGAGGCTGATGCTTCTCTGGTCTGTTGCTATACTCTGCCATGGGGAACTTGGTTAACTTTACTGAGATCTGCTGTGTAATTTCACCTGTGAACACTCGGCAGAAAGCAGGTCAAATCTGCAGGACTGCTGGGTCCTTCAGGGCTGGAACCAAAGCTCAGCATTGGTGTTTATTAAAGCAGGGAATGGTAATGTCTGAAATGTGCTCCTTACCTACCAACACAGGAGACCATCCACAGTTGAGATGGCAGCAAGCTCTGAGCACACATTTACTGGTGATTCAGTTCTAGATCTGGTCCATTGCCTGGGAAGCCCAGTTCAATGCTCACCCCCAGGGTGCTTGTGCTGTGCCTGCATAGCATCCAGAGAGGCTGCGCTTGCTGTTTCCGTATGCAGTCAAGCATGGATGGCCTCTGCAGCCAGTGGAAGAAATGAGCAGCTCCAGAGGATAGTTCAGATTACAGATGGAGTGAGGCTATGGAAGTGTCACCCTTTGTTTCTCCATTGCCGATGGACAGAGCCTGGTGTGACACGGCTCCCAGTGCAGATGTTTTTGTTGTCTCCCTTTTCCTGAGGTGGGAAGCGCTAATTAGGGAAACTGTGCTATTTTTTTTTAAAGTACCATTTCTGCTGTTTTCAATTAGACAATTCATAAACTTGGAGTTTATCACTTATGTAAGTGTCTCACTGGAAGAGGGCCAGAGTGCCCAGCACTTTGCAGAATTGCACCCTCGGAGGATACCCATTTCAACAGGAGTCACTAGAAGAGGGCTCTGGTTTTAAACTTTAAAATTAATTGAGCTAGTGGGAAGGGCACTGGGTTGAGACTCGGGGGACGTGGATTCTGCTCCTCATTCTTTCACTAGCTCAAGGTGTTAGTTAGGCAAAGACTTTCCTTCAGCCTCGGTTTCTTCTCTCATGAAATGGGGATTGCATTTTTGTACTCTGAAGGTTCTCAAATCTGCTCATGAAGAGTGGAAGATCTAGGCATTAGTGCCGTTAGTTTGAAGATGTCTCTAGGGTTTCACCTTGAGAGCAGCTCCGTGATGTTTGAATTCATCCCTCATGTAAGAGTTTTTAAAGCATCTGGCAGAAGGGGGCAACATAATAACAGCTGCACAAATGTTTGGGGTATTTTTCGAGCTGAATTCTTTTGCATCTGCAAGTTTTATCTTTTAATTTCATAATGAATGAACTGTAGTAACACTTTGCATTTATAAACTGTAACATCATTCATTGGAAGATCTCAAAGCAGTTTACAAACATTCATTGATTGCTTGACAAGCATGAAACGGAAGGGTAACTGTTTTACAAAATGACAGGAACGAAACAATAAGCTCTTGAATTTAGGGAATACTTCTGCCTTCCAGTTCTTTTAGCAGATAAGATCGCCGACTAACGGTAGTCATTTTTGTGTTTAATTAATAATGTAATGCATCCAATATCCAAGCTCGCAGATAATGGGCTTGTAATACAGCCTAACATGCCTCCCATATCATTAAGTTTAACTGTCACACTAAATACCAGATTGTCATGCAGCCTTGTCAGTTTTTCTTTCTTTCTTTCTCATGAGTATGGAACAAGAGCAGCTGTGGGGAAGGAGAAGCTGAAGAGCTGAGATGATGCAGTGTGGCAGTAAAAAACCCTTGAGGGACAAAAATCATGGCTTATTCACCACCACAGCTTTGAAGGAACAGTGAGGCAGCGAACACTTGCAGCCAGCCCCTGGTGTTGCGTCCATCACATTGCAGGGCTGCTTCCAAGACTGTGTGAATTTCTTTTTGCTATTTTTTAAATGCAAAAAAGAACCAGGTGGGGTTTTTGGTTGGTTTCCTCCCCCCCCCCCAAGGAAAATATTTGTCTTCTAAAGATTTTTTTTTTTTCCCCTTATTCAACAATGAAATACCCTCAGTTACCTGGAATGGAACGTGTTTCAACTTGCGAATATTATTACATAGCGTATTACATTGGATATAATCCCAGTACTCCATGTAATCATTTACACGGGCCCTGCACTCCCCTTTCCACCCCTTGGCTGTTTCTCTGGGATGTGCCATGTCCCCTGAGGATATAGAGCACCGCAGGGAAGGCAGCCTAAGAATCCTGGAAACACCCAGATTCTAATTCCATGCAGCAGAACAACCATAGTCCCCAGGCAAAATACTTCAGATGAATATTTTGGTCTTAAGTCAAGCTAGTCTGATTTTTAAATTTCTACCAAAATAGCCAGTTTCTTCAGGAAATTATTTTTGACCAAATCTATTGCTGTGCTGCTTGCAGTGCTGCTCTCCCATTCCTCAGGCCTCTGGCTCTCATTTTTCTTCATGAAGATTTATAGTAATTTCTCCCATATCACTGATTTCTTCATAAGAGAAAAGATCACTTCAGGGACTTACCTCTGTCTCCAGCTACCCTGTTTAACACCTCCAAATATTCCTATTTATGAACTAACATCTGGGTCAGTCTACATAGCATAGTTTGAAAGCCATTAAGACAGATGCCTGCATTTCATTAAGCAAGATTTGATAAGGTGGGTAGGGTTACAGGGCAAGATTACTATGGGAATTCAGTGAGTTTAAACCTTCACTCCAGTTAATAAAATCAAACAATACATCATAAAAGTGTCTGGAAATTGGCTCAATAATTGAAATAGAGCTGTGTGATGGATGGAGATTTATGGATGTTAATGCAGAAGCAGGGCTACATTAGAACATCATATCTGAGTCTCTTCTGAGTCCAGACCCTCAAGCCCAAATTTGTCTTTTGTGCTGGTTTTAGGTAGGAGATTCTTTTCCAGAATGAACAAAACCTCACAGAATGGCTGGTTCAGTTTTAATCTGAAATGTCACTGAACTGTCCATGAAATCTCAGGACCATCAGATGTAATGATGTTACTGATGTTTATGCAGATGTCTCTGAACTGGCTTTAAACTGATCTGGGCAGCCTGGATCTTGGTGCAGGTGAGCCAACTACGTAATGCTAGTTTGGCAGACTGTACCAAAGCCAGCGCTACATTACTGTCTGTACTCCTGTTCACAGGCGTCTGACGTGCTGCCATCACCACCTTCCACAGCAGTGTAGACATACTGTGTTGTTATTATACTGAATAATAAAATCAGCCATTAGCTACCCAACAGTTTTTCATCTCTCATCTTCATCCTGAACTGAAATATTCAAGGAGCTCTCATGTCATGTCCTTTGTGCCCATCAAGACTCCTCTCCAGGACTGATCTCTTCTTCCTCAATCCACTGCTTTTCAGATCGTGGACTTTTGCCCTAAATCTTTGTTCTCTCTCAGGAGCAGACAGGGAGCTCTCCCTCCTCTAGAGAACTGTGGATCCTCCCTCAACTCCATCCTTCTCCCTCAGCCTTGATGGCAGCCCTTGGTCCTAGCTGTTTATAGGAAGTGTCCCCTCTGCAGCCTTAATGAAGTGTGTGGCAGCCCTCCTCATTAAGACTCTGTGTTGTCAATAAAAGAGTCATTAAAGTAGTTTGATGAGGATTGGGAGAAAGAAAAGAGGTGCTACAACACATCTACAGGGCAGAGGGCAGCTCCATCACACATTGTAACCAAACAGTATGGGATCAATATCACCTTTGCATTAAACTGAAGCCCATTCGTCAGCCTGAGGAACAGCAGCCTCCACAGGAGTTCAGCTCACTGCTCATTTCTGGCTTCCTGTCTTCCCAATCCTTCCCTTTACGGTGTGTTCTTCCCTTCCTGATACTGGCCAGATTTTTGCCAGAGGCCGTAGAAATGTTGTCTCAGAGCTCATTCCTGCTTAGGATTCCAGTGGTGCTATCCATTCCCCACATCTAGCTTCAGGATCACAAGTTTTCTGAGACCATGCTATTGGGAGGTGCCTCCTCCGTGCTGTCACCTCACAGACCACCTCCACCCCACTGATCACTGTGGGTGCTCCCAGAGACAGGCCTGCTTGCCACATGCCACCTCCACAAGGGAGAGGTAGGAGTGGATGGACCAGTGAAGTCCATTCACCCTGAAGGTGAGAGGATGTTTGTACCATATGAAAAAGAAATGTCTGCCCAGTCTTCACTGGCTTGTGTCCATGGGATTAGAGTGAGGGGCCATGTGGCGAGCGTAGGTGAATCTGGACTCCAGATTGAGGCCTGGGCTTGAACTTGAGCTTGCCATGCAGTCAAGTGTTGCACAGGAAGAATGAAGCAGGGGAGGAAACCTGGGCCTCTCCACTCCTGGGTTAAGATTCCTCCCTCTCAGCTAACAACTGCTCTGACTCTGCCTTTCTGTGTCTGGGGTGCTGGGCACAAAGCGCTGCTGTTGACAACCGCAGTGTGGACCTTGATAACCTGAACGCTAGTCCAGGCATCAACACTCTCGTTTATTTTCCCAGGGTCTTCTCTTGAGATACTTCATCTATAATTCTGCACTTCATCTTGTCCGATCAGACTATAAACTCTTTCATGGGTTTATGTGTGCTAGTGGAACATTTTAGTGGGGTCCTACTGTAACTAATGTGTTGGTGTGATGAAAAACAGTAACTATACATTCACAGATCCTCTAATAAATACACCTCAACCCACCTGTTTGCTTCCGAGAAACCTTCACAGCAGAGAAAATCCAGCATGTCTGGAAGGTAAATGAATCCAGAGGCTGGCAGTCTAAGCCAGGAGCAAGGTCCAGTCATTTAGTTTTGCTTTGGGACCAGATCTGTTTACCATAACTCAGAGCCGCTGACATATTTTTGTTTCTCTTTGGCTTCAGAAACTGATGAACAGTAACCCGCAAGCCCTTGTGAAGCAGAGGTGCAGAATCGAATTATGAAGACAACAGAAGACCACTTAGCTTTAAAAAATGAAAGAGGCTTTATAAGGGTTGTAACCAACCTTCGACTGAATGACTTAGTCACACTAAAAGACACATGAGCTGTTGGACAATGAAAATGACATGAGCATGTAAACTCTGGGATTACAGCAGAGCATTAGCATGGCATAGCTGATTAGTAAACCAGGAGACATTATTCAAGCAGTCAGGTGCATTACCAGATTGGAAAGTTGCCTTTTTTCTGAGTTGTTGGTCACTGTCAGAGGCAGCAAATGAGACCCAGTGGCCCAACAATTTGCCCTGGAATGGCAGGAGCTGCGATACAGAAATGGATGGACTAGCATCTGCTCTGAAAAAGCAAGAATTAGAGTCTGCTCTGAATTGGCAGGAGCTACAGTACCGGGAAGAGAGGACAAAAGGGCAAGTCAGTGCACTATCCAAGGATATCGAGCAAGATGAATAAAGGGGCTGGAAATGTACTTTCAGTGCTGCAGCACCAGACTAGGTGAACAAATAACCTGATCCAGTTTAATGAAGCCTGTGATCCTCCACCTCCTTTGTGGAATCAGTGTCCCAGGGTCAGCGTGTGCCCGCACGAGCATGCACACATCCTTATCTTATCTAATTACTAGAAGTTTCAGATTAATTTCAGTGCAGCTGCTTGAAAGGGCTGTTATCAGCCAGGGCTTTGTGGTTTAACCTTGTTACCCTTTTGTTGTTAACCTTGCCGAATGGCAGCGAGGGGAAGGCTGCGATCCTGATGTGCTGGCGTAGGGGGCAGAGGGGAACTGGGGAGTCTGCACCTTCCCGTTTTTTTGTGTTCTGGCTGGGTGACAGGACAGCTGGCTGCTTACCTCCACTGACAGGCACTGGTACCCAGCCACACAGAACAGCCCGTAACAGGGACACGTCTCCTGCCAACCTCTCCAGATCCTTTGATATTTCCGACAGCGCAGTAAAGGACTCCGACGCTCACATTTTACCTTGCATCGCTCAGCTCCTCTAAGGCTGCCCGGCTTTGTTTCCATAGCTACACCCAATCGCATCTGGCTTCCTGTGAAATTGGATTTCAAAGCAAGACAAGCCTTCAAAGGAATTTGTCCATTTAACAGAATATCATTACGAGAGAGCCTGTCTGCTGAACTTGGACCTAAAATGATTAAGGTGGGGCTTCCATAATGTAGGGGGGCAGCTTTACATCTAGAGCTTGTAAAGCTCGATTCTACATAACAGTGATGCAGTGGAAGTTGATGGTCACTGCCAGACTCCCCCATCTCCTTCCCAGCTGACCACTAAACTAAATTTGTAACTGATTCACACATTCAAAAATGAAAGCGGCAAGG
The DNA here is from genome assembly GCA_008921705.1 of Burhinus oedicnemus. Taxonomy (NCBI): domain Eukaryota; kingdom Metazoa; phylum Chordata; class Aves; order Charadriiformes; family Burhinidae; genus Burhinus; species Burhinus oedicnemus. Next base: position 2,210,773 of record VFFE01008394.1, read on the forward strand.
AAAATGGCAAGAAAAAAAAAGGTCATTTGCCTGGGAATTGCAAAATAAGGACTGGATACTCTATGTTTAACTTATGGGAAATCTTAAACTGGTCTTTGGAATCATTGATGAGCTTCAGATAAAGAATTTGCCTGGCTCTATCTGCAGCTGCATAAGGTTGAGTGGAAGGCTTGGCTTGGTGCTAAGGCTTCGGGTTATAGCATCTATGTCTCTGTGGCAGCTGAGGCTCTGTGCCTCAGTATTCTTCAGTAAAATGGATTTAATAATAACAACAGCTGCTGCGTGGTCAACCTGATCTTAACAAAATCTTCCTGTAGGGCCTGAGGGGAACATTCTAGGTACTGGCTGCCAGGACTATGGGACGGACGTGTGGTCCAAGAGCAGCCAGGGTGCAACTGTGCCAGCCTCCACATATGATGCTGTTTTCAATGCTCAATGATACCCTTAAGATCTGTAGCAAAAGACCAAAAATCACAACTGCAATAGATCTCAGAAGTTGAGCAGAAATGATTTAGGGCTTTGCTGGTGCTGTAAACACTGCAACAGCAGGAAATTTGTTGGGTGAAATCCCCATATGCTCTTAAGCAGTGATCACACCCAAGGCAGCAAAGGAAGGCAAAACCACACAAAGCACCTGCAAAACAAGTCACTGCTAGTTTGACACAAGGAAAAATTTCTTCCAGACCCTAAATATATTAAAATGGTTCAACTCTTGGGCAAGACTCACTGACCAGGTATCTTCTAGTTCACTCTTTACAACACTATGCTTTCAGACTATTCTGTGAGCTACAGAAATGCAGAGAATGTGTGAGATGACCCTTTTCTTTGCGGTTGCATGAACGTTTCTTCCTCTGAGATTTGCATTGATCAGGCTGTATTGATCTTTCTGGCATATCTGAAGGCAGTTTCTTCCATCTAAGGGACCTAGTTCATTCCTTTATAAACTCATTTTTAAAGTTAGTCAGTCTCAGCAAGCAGCTGCTTTTTATTTGTAGTCTGTAATGAACTGACTAGGATTTCTACACAGAAGTGTTTAAATATTTATCCCTAAACACCTCTAGGTGAGAACACGTATACAGATCCATCTACCATACACATCCACCTACACGCACTGCCATTTCTTACATACAATCAGAACCACTCAAACGTATCAGGAGCCATAGGCAGCTAACAGAGATTCAAGTTTTGCTCCCATAGGAGACTCTCAATTTTCTAAATCCTGACTCATGAAACCCTACCTGACTAGGAGATGTAATGGGGAAGACTACTGCGATGTATACTCTCTCTAGCGAGGCGATCTCCCATGTGAGGGCCTCTGAACTACAGCGACGTTTCCTGCACTTTAAGACCTCTGCATCCGCTGAAGAAAAATTTCTTGTACATGTCGGCCTCACATCAAGAATACGCTGCAGTGGTGCTGTCAATGTGGGTGAGCCCACACAGCGGAGCACAAGGTACAGGGGAAGGAGAGAAACGGAGTGAACTTACTCAGAGTAGGAAAGCTGTAAGGTCTGGATTGGTAATGTCAGACGCGAAGTCTGTCTCCAGGTTGTTCTGAAATTACATGTGCGTGCAGAGCACAGCCAAGTGACAAATCAGAAGTGGTGGTGTGTTTCTTTTCCCAGATCTGGAGAGCAATTGAGCCTCCCTAAACAGGAGAGAAAACACACTGTCTTCTCTTCTTTGTGACTAAACCCCAAATGGCAGCTGCCACTTCAGCCTTACCACGCGGAGAGACTCTACACAGAAAACAGTGCAACGTTACTTCTCTGAGAAATCAGCTGCATACACTAAACATGTTCACGGTCACGGTGTCGTCAATTCTCCTTTAAAGCCATCCTTTCTTGACAAGTATTATTTATATGTGAGTTATTGAGGTGTTGTCCACATGCATAAAAGTGCATACTTCAACCAAAAAGTCCCAAAAGAACTTTGCAGCTGCTTGGGGGGGTGGTTCCCCTTTCACTTTACTGTCTACAGTGGAGACAATGCACTAGAATTGCAGGCACACACCCAAAACCAAAAAACACAAAGCACCGTGCTTCATCTTATACCTGTTCTTTATCTGATTTGTACCGACCAACTAACATAACAGAGTCTTTTCCCTTGTTTCACCCACAAGTCTCAGAAAGTGGGTCAGAAAGCATATTAGCAGCTGATAGCATATGGAGGAGCATCTCTCTCATAGATTTCCATCATTCCCATATCTGAGCCTTTGCCAGTATAGCTCTTATATCGCATACGTGAGATAAGCCTGAAACACACAGATTGCCTTGACTGAACCAAGCGAGAAGCTTGGGGCAAATCTGGAATCTGTTCCAAGTTTCCCTTATCCAAGGCCTGCTGCCCAACAGCTAAACCTTTATTCCATCCAGGTGATGCATCCAAAGAATCTGATTCTGCAATTATTTGGAAATATGCTCAGCCTCTCGACATGGCATTGTCCCACTGAAGCCGGTGGGACTGTACTGAATGTTTGTGTATCTTTGCAGGCTGGGAGCCCAGTACACACTTCTTTTTTTTTTCTTTTCCCCTACAGATTTTGCTTTGCCAGCTTGTGATAATTACCGTGGCAGGCTGGCTTGCCCAGAGCAGGAGGACAGCAAAGCAGCGAGAGAAGCAGTTTTAGGGGGCTACCTTGGAGAATTCAGAGTGGCCCTGCCTCACCAGATGATGACACACCTTAGTACCCAGCCCTGGCTCTCCATTCTCAAGAGCTTGTGTTGTGCCCCTCCTGAAAGCAGCAAGCGCTAAGTTTCGTGAAGCTGTGTGGTTTTGTATTTGTGGCCAACACAGCCGGATTGCATCCTTTTTTGCCCTCTCCAACATTTGCTACGTTGGGAAAATATAATTAAAGATCACATGCCAGGAATAATATACTAGAAAAGCAAAAGTGGCAAGCATGTTCAGAATAATCTTTTCTACGTGCTATAATAATAAATATTTGTTTGATACCAGGATATTGCAAGGTAAGGACTGGATCCTGCACACTTAACCTATGGGAAATCTTTAACCAGTCTTTAGAACCATTAATAAGCTTCCAATAAAGAAGACTGTCTTTGGATTTGTCAATATTGAGCCTAAAATTTAGGAATGCAAGAATGAAAAATAATAGTGGCATCCTCATAGTCAGCTTGTGCTAATTCATTTATACAGGAGAGGAGCAGATGCAGGGCTGTGGGTTAATCTAATGCAATGCCATTTTTGTTTTGTAGAGTGCAGTTTGCATTTATTGCCTGTCATAAAGCAAGTTAAAGTGCGCAACCCTGTTATTTCTCTGGGCAAGACACAGAAATATGAACAGCTATTACAATCTAACCCCCTTCCTATACAGGATGCAGGAAGAGGGGAAGTTTTATTGCAGAACAGCCAAGTACCATTCTCTTCCCTTGTGCATTAGAGGAGGGAGCTTGCCTTTGCCTGGAACAACTCCAATCCCCAACTCCTGTTGTGCTAGGAACTGGCACAGGAGGTTAAATCAGTGGCCACGCAGCCTCGTAGAGCTCATGGCTCTGCTCTGCCAGCAGGTGTGCTGAATTGTGTGATAATGAAGGAGATGCACACCCAGGTGCCACCAGATTAAAACACTAATGCAGGAGCACAGGTTCAGCTGTGCTGCTTTTGGGGTCAGGCACTTCTGCAGTTTGTTGGCTGGAGCTCTGGCTCTCTGGAGCATGGAGGTGCTTGGTGGCCAGCTGGGCATCCTGGCTGCCTGTGAGGAGGTAGGTTGAGCTGCCTGGGGCTGTACCAAGAGGAGGGATCTGAGTATCTGAGCGAAGCCTCAGTGGTTCCTCCTACCTTTTTTTGGGTGTCCCCGCCCTCCCTGCTTCCTTTCTCGCTTGTCCCTGCCCCTGAGGGACAGAAGCAGTAGCAGCAGTTTTGACTCCTGTGGAAAGGAGGTGGCAGGTATCATGATTCCAGAGGAGATTCAGAGACTCCTGGAAGGTAACCACGAGTTCCTCCTTGATCCCCTTCTGCTTAATAGGGGAAATCTGCTCTAGTTGCAGGGGAAGAAGCTGAAAAGCTTTTTGCACCGCAGTGTGCTGAGCCAGAGAGGGGAGTGGTAGGACTGTGGGAGTCACTTCTTCTCTAAGGCTGATGGTTTCGTGGTCCTCAGGTTATGTATGTCTTCCTTGTCTTTAACCCTAATGAGAGTGTAGGGGATGTGGCTGCCTGTCCTGGTGTTTTTGGGGCTGTCCTCATCTTGCTCAGAAGCTAGCAGGTGAGTCCATGCCTGTGTTAGGGGTGAGGAAGCTTTCTGGTAGTCCCAGAGCCTGTGTAAGGAGAAGAGAGCATATGCAAGATTGAGGGGTGTCTTCTGACATGGTCAAAAGATGTCACCGCTGAGTGTTTTTGGTTAAGGAATTGAGGCTGCGCTGGTGAGCATCACTAGGGTGAGACAAGGGAGCGGGTACGAAGGGTAAAAGAAGCTCCTGTGCTGCAGTGAGCCCTCTCAGCAGGCTTTTGTTGTGGCTGTGGTAGTGGTGTCTCCTGGCTTTAGATGTTGTTCGAGTGGTGTGTGTCACACTGAGGATGCAAAGAGCAGGCTTGCTTGGTGGGGGTGCATCCTCAGGAAAGCTTCAGCCCCATCAAAAATGGGGGGACAGCCCAGAGCAGTGCTGGCTTCAACCCTTGCTTCTCCTTGATAATTTGAATGTGACCTCCTGAGGTCTCATCTTCTGAGCGAGTGAGCTGTGCTGAGAGCTGCCAGCATTTACTTCTGTGTGTAAGACGGCAGGTGGGAGGCTTCTGAAGTTGTTTTTCATGGATTTCTTCACAAACTTGAACTGCAACACCTCTAGTCATTGAAGCGGTGGGTCAGCCGAGCAGAAACTGTGCTAAACTCTTCTATTAGAAGATGCTTCACAAACATCAACAAGTTCTGTCCAGACCTTTACAACCGTTGCTGACCCCACGGTGTGGTAAGCAAAGGTTTGATGAGAGAAGCGCTATGCGGAGGGGACCATGTTATAACCTGCCCATACATAAAACGCCAGCAGCAGCATTGCAGGCGGGAGCAGCGGTGTCGGCCCAGTGCTGAACAACACGTGCAGGCGTTGCCGACACATCCTGCTGTCGCAGATGTGGGTAGGTGGGGGGGAAGGAGTCGTTAGCATCTTGTGTTTGGGGCTGGCCCCGGCTGCCGCAAGGCTTGGTGACCTTTCGTTTCCTGCTGCGATGGCTCCTGGCAGCGCGGAGCACTTGCTCCATCCCCTCCGAGATGTGGGATAACTTCCAGTTCTGGGATCTGTCAGTCTGAGAGACAGTGTGTGCAGCCTCCAAGCCCGTCAAAGCTCACTTCCAAATGCTTTGTGTCTTCCCCCAGATGTAGGTGTAAATTTTCTCCTCTGTTTTTTAATCATGGGGGCTTCAGTGAAGTTCACCCTTTCACGTTTTTGATGTGCAGCACTTTATTGTTCAGTGCTGACACTTTTGTAAACAACTCATTTCTGCACCTGCCACCTTCCTTTAACTTAGATTATTTTCTTGTTAGCTGACTGTTTTTAATTGAAGGCTTCAGATCTCCTTCTAAAGCACAGCCTTTGTTTGCTGACAAGTATAGCAGGCTATGAATGGAGATTAATTGCATGTCACATACCTCTGTATCAAACTTGCTGTGTCTTAACAATCGAGACGGTCTTGAGGCCTTCCAGTGGCTGAGGAGGTTTCCAGCTACGCAGGCTGGAAATGAAGGAGCTTAAGCTATTAGAGTGTTTGCAAGCTGCATTACCGTTAGAATTCTTGTATTTAAAATAAATATTAAAAATAGAGGAGGAAACATGTACTGATGTACAGGCAATAACCTCTGCTTCCTTCTAGTAGGGTTTGGTCTGTAGTGCAGCACTACTTGTGTGACGCACAAAAGTCAATGGCTTGCTAGTAAAGGTTGTGTTGTTATCATGTAAGACATCTCTGAGGTTGCAGTGGTTGCAAGCCTACACAATATGGCTATTCTCTCTACATTGCAACCCTGCAACGCTGGTGAACGCTTGTTATTTTCTGAGTAGAAGCGGCTGCAACAATTCTATTGCTTTAAGTTCCACCTTGCAAATAAGCAATCCAGGTTTCACTAACTCTGTTGTCAGTTAATGGCACAGTTTCACTTTTGGCTCAATCAGGTCCCTTTTAAAACCACTTTTGCTTAAGGGCATTTCATGTTTGTTTAGCACAAACTTCTTCTGAAGGCTAAAACAGCGTTTCTAAAAAAATGTGATATATCCCTGACAAACCCGGGGCTTCTGCTTTCGTTCGGAGAAGGAAAGGCAGTCTGATTATCTTCCCTTCACCTGCCTTGCTTGATCCTCTTCACTTCGGATGGTAGGGCTGGAAAGCCATCTTCTTGCTGGAATTTGGGCAGCAGGAGGGAGGGAGCAGGTGCTGCCGTGGGAGGCTGTGACTGCACCTGCACAGCCTAACGAAGCTGTTAGCTGCTAATTGCAAGGCAGGCAGCCTCCACGCTGTTTTAAAAATAAATAGTACAATACTCTGTTTTGTGAGGGCTAATAAGCCACAGTCAGCATTGATGTAGCGTCATGAGTAGCTCCGGAATTTAAATATCAAGGAATTCTGGGTTGAGACTTGGAAGCTGTTCTCGGTTCCCCCATTGTCTGTTGTGTCAGGGAGAATGTCCCATTCGGTCCATTGCAGGAGGATGGATGAAGATTGCTTCAGTTCTCAAGGTTTTCTCTGACTCAGCCCCACAAAAGCAGGAAGGCTCATCTGAAAAATGTCATTTCACAATTAAACCATCCTTTCTTGAGCTTGCAGAAAAGGCGAGAAATACCGTGTGCAATAGTTCCCAGCTTTTATTTTGACAAGCGGGACAGGGGATGATACAACTAGCCTTCCAAAACTCTGGCTGTCTTGGGACACATCCTGGAAATATTAATGCAGGCTCAGGGAAGCTCAAGGTATCTGCACTCTGTGTTGATAGGTGTCCTAAACTTTTTTTTTAAAAACTAGGTTTTCCCAGCCAGCTGGGGTGATAAACTGCTGGAGGGATTGTGTGAAGCATCAAATAGGTGTGGAGCAGACTGGTTGGCTCAGTGTTACCTTGCATAGCTAAAACGTGGTGATTCTGTGGGGCTAGCTCCTCTGCGCAGGATTTCTGTTGGCGGCCTTCTGATGGCAGAGGAGTAGAAAAGGGCGCAGGGGGAAATGAATGTGTGTATGTGCATGGTGAGAATACACATGGCATCTTAATACCTTTCAGCTCTGCTCATTGAGTGCTGATTAACTCCTAGAATTTAGTGCTGCCATTAAAAGGTTATTTACTACCTGGACTTCAGTGGTTGTGACATAATTCTTATGATGCTGCGCATCTCCTGCAGGATTAAAGTGGATAACTGCCATTGCCTCTAGAAACTCCCCTGAAACACTTGATGAAATCTCAACTATTTTTTTTTTCCCCTTCTTACCTTTTTAGCCACAGGAAATGAAAAGGAGAGTCCTGTAAACTTTCAGAGTGGATCGCAGAGAGCAATCTATAAACATCAAGAATATAATGTTACCGACAAGCAGTAAAACTAACATTAGGGTGATTTACTCTAGAGCTGCTTACATATTGCTCTTCCTGATCCACTTTGAGAGTTTATGGTTAGGCTTTCTTTTTCATTTCCTGGCGCTATAAACATAGTGGCTGGCTCTGAAAGGGGCTCTGCCTGGTTTGCAGAAGTGACCCTGGTTCTACTATAACTTATCCAGCAGCTGATCTGTGCTGACATTCCAGTAAGTAAATACTGTGTTAGAGCTAATAGCATACTCATGGAGCTAATCTGCGCTTAAAAATGACAGAGGGATCCAGCTGATATTTGCACAAGTTCTGGGAGCGGTTTGTTTTTCTTGTTGCTTCTTTTGCTGTGGAAATACAGCCTGTATGTGGTTTCTCTTGCTGACCCATTTCTACTGTGCTGTTTTTATGCTGGTTTGTATATAATAAATTGTTCCCTTAGCCTCATCTGTTCTTAAGCAGTAAGCTTCTCGGAGCAAGATATATCCTTTGTGCTTAGATATATGTACTTGGGTACTTTCTGTGTAATTTGTAAGTGGTGTAAGCCTCAGCATTGTTAGGCTTGTCACAAGCTGGTACTGTATCTTAGATGTACAATTAAAACTGCATGGAGATGCAGTACTCAAAATGAAACTTAGCTTAAGGATTACAGGATTGGCCTGGGATTTAAAAAGCTTCACTCAGCTACTCTGGCAAAGCCTTTGTGTTATCCCAGGCAGGCCACCTAGGGCTAAATTACTACCAGTGAATTGATATTAATAGGCATTTTGGCCTGACACCTCTGTGCTTCCGGAGCTCCCAAAACCGCTGCTGGATGTAGGTGTGGGTTTGAGAGCGAAGCAGTGATTTAGCAGTGCTGTGAATCTGTGTTACTGCCCGTCTCCTGAGATGTGGCATCCCCACAGCAGAGGGGCCGTGTTAGGATGCTTCGGTGTCTTAGTGCTGTACTCAGGCTTTAGCTTGGTGTCTCAGCTGTGGAGTGGTGGCTGCAGGTATGAGCCACAGCTGGCTCAGATCTGGTTCTTGTGGGTCAGGAGTCCTCCTGGTAGGAGGAAAGGCAGGGAGACAGAGGACCTGGAGGAGTCTTCGTTTGGCTGAAATGCGCTTATTAGCAAGTGCTCCCGTGGAAACTGGTACTTTCAGCTGAATAAATGCAGAAAGGAGAACTGGACTGTTATGGAGACAAGAGGATCTGGATTCATTCCTCCTTCCCAGGCTGCCGTGGGCAGTGTTGGGTCTCCCTGGTCCTGCCCCTCTGTCACTCTGAAGAGGAGGTAGGAAGAGGGCCCTGTTTCTGGGGGATGCCCAAGCATCAGCCTTGCTCCCCTCCATGTCCTTCCTTATGCTCTGCAGTTTAAAGAGCTGCTTTTTTTTTTTTTTTTCCCCACCCCCATGTCTAAGCCTTTCTTGAGTGTCGTGAGTAGGCAACAAAAAGAAATGAAGGCTCATGACTTTAACAGAAAAAGGTATTAATTTCTCTTGTGGCATTTTGATCTTGAGATGTTCTTGCAGGTGGAGGAGGTGTTTTTAAGGAGCTGTGCAGGTTCCTGGGGTGTGCTGAACAGCGCTGGCTGTTGTACCGGCAGCTGAAGCATAAGGAGCTGAAAGTCTTGCGAGCAGGATATTAAACTGACATTAGTGTCACAGCATGGGGCATGAGTTAAAGGTTGGAAGGGCTTGTGGATGTACACCACCATAGCTTTGAAGCCAATCTTTCTCTGCTAGCGGAAACTAGCAGTAATGCTGCTGAAGTACAAGGGTGATATTCTCCTATACAGAGCAAGTGTGATTGGAACTGTTCTGTTTTCTATGAGAGATTTTTTTTTTGAGGTTTCTGTGAAGAACATAAATATTTATGCAAATAGAAGACACTTAATCCTTTTATCTTCCAGTTCAGGCTAAATTTCTGCATGTAGATGTGGCTTCCAGGTGAGAGAATACCATATTTACTTTTGTTTAGCTGTCTCTGAGCGAGCACAGGGCGCAGTACTTCAGCGCTAACCTTGCGGGAGAGCCCATGTGGTGATACAAGCGTGCGTAAGCTAGTGCACAGCCAACTTGTTGTTCAGTGCTTGTCCTCTACGAAGATCACCCTTGTGAAAACCACAGGTTAGGGCTTCCTTGAAGTGTCAGTGGATATCTTGCACTGGGGTTTTCAAAGTGCTCTGGATCCTCCTCTGGATGGGATAACCACTTCTTCTGTGTTCTTGCTTCATGCCAAAAGCCTTTCACAGCAGCAGATTTCTAGGGTTTGGGGCAGCAAAGAGGCAGGTGGAGTTGCACTTTAGTCCGATAGACTTATCCATGTTTCACCTTCCTCTTTTTTTTCTCCTTGGTGGTTTCTTTGCAGTTGCTTATTTGCCTTATGCTATTACAACTAGAGAGAAGCTCTGTAATTGCATACAGTATTTAGATCTTCTATCTGCAATCAGTTCAATGCCTCAAATTCTCCAAATGAAGTTTTCAGACTGACTTGTGTCTCTAGATCAGAGTGCTTGGTACGGTGTTTTGAGGGCTTTCCAATGCATAGCCAGGTCCAGGTTTCTTGGCTAAGAACTGGTTAGTTTTAACCTGTAATTCTCTTTTTCCCCAGATGTTGAAGTTTACCTGGCAGATGGACTGCAGAATGAAAACTTGAGTGCTAAAGCAAGGGAGCAGAGGGATGCAATTCTCTTTGGCTTCCAGCAAGTCAAAGCCAGGTTGGTGTTGCCTGCATTACTTTCTAATGAAAATGCTCAGAGTTGTGTCACACCGTGGGGTACGTGCGCTGTATTCAACTGGCTGGACCATCCTTTGAAAGTTAACGGAAGTTCAGGGCTTGGTATGATGTGAGAGTTCACCTCACGCTGGCTTGTATGCTGTCCCGTTCAACCAGTTATATGGTTGACTGCAAAGCTGTTGTTTGTAATTTGTTTTGTGTTTCAACGTAAAAAAAAAAAAGAAAGCCTTGGACTGTATCTGTACAGCTGCTTGCATATGGGTCTCTGATCCTGGCCTGTTCTCCCTTCTCCCTGGTGCTAGAGAGGATTTTGTGGAAAAAAAATCTATCGCTTTGATACTTGGTCATGTGGGTAAATCAATACAGGGAGCAAAGATTCACGCTGCTGAAAGTATCTATTTCACGAGCGGCTCCTGAACTCAAATACGTATTGCCTGGATTTTGATACAGTAAAAAGCAATGAAGAGGACTTCTCAAGTTAAGACTCGGGTCCAAACTGGATTCCAAAATCTCATGTCCTTGGGACTGTTCAAGTCCTGCATGAGAACATGAGCCGCATCATTTGGATAAGCGAGTCAAGCAAACACAGGTTGTTCTATTGTGCTAGGAGAAAATCAAGGAACATAAATGGAAAACAAGTTGCTGGAGGCTTAATTAAAACTTTCAGCCTCAGCTGCATTATATTTTTGGCTAGAAATGTGATCCAGAGCTTGCTGTTAATGCTCTAGTTATGAGATATAAGTTGTGTCACTTGAAGTTAAGACCTGACAATAAAACTCAGGGTGGCTGACTGATCTAAGCATCCAGTTTAAATAAAACTGCTGTCGAGTCCCTGAGAAGTGGAGAATTTTATCCTTTGGAAGGGCACAGCCAGACTCTATTCCCTGCAGTCCCACTGAAGAACTTTGCAAGATGCCCTGCTGTATCTTAATCGATCTTTCCTGCTGGCTAATTAAGCATCAGTTTTACTCAGCAACACGGGACTGTGTAATTATCAGCCTGGGTTGCCCTGAATAATTGAAACAAGCTGAATGCAGAAGATGGAAGCCTTTGGAAAATGGGGCTGTAGCATATTTAATGGAAGAATGGTGTGTGTGTGTGTAGTGGTGTCCTGTAATATTGTAGGAGAAAGGGCTTGATTGCATGTTTATAACAGATTGATGTGGTTTCTCTGGAAAAATTCCCACTCATTGGCAGGTATTGATCTTAGACGGAAAGAGTTAAGTAAGCACAATTCCGAACCTGAAGTATTCAGGCATCAAGTCAAGCCTTTTTTCAACTGTCCCGAGACCATGAAAGTTTCAAAGTGACAACTCTTTATCTTCATGTTATGCAACTCTAGCTCTGTTTTTAATTAATTAAAATAGCATGAAATTTGATAAACATGTGAGGCACTTGGCAAACTTGGAAATATGGGATTGTTCTTGCTTCCTGAAGTAAGCGGCCTGTCTTCGTGTGCTGCTAGAGTTGTGAAGGGCGCTTGAGCAGCAGGGAAAGCTGCTGCTATGACCATCATCCCATGGACTTCTGGCTTTCCAGAGGCTGTGTGTGGTTTTGGTGACTTGCTGAAGAAGGAGCTGCCTTTGGGGTCCTGGGGCAAACACCGATGCTGTGATGCTGAACTGAACATTGGCTCTTAGCTCTTTCTCAGCCTAAGAATACAATTTGGGGTAAAGCTTTTAGAGCAAAGTCATCTCAAAAAAGCAGGAGACTGGTGATGCAGCCTTTGCATCAGGAGGAGAGGTGATAGGCAAATTCCTCCTGGATGCTCAGGTTCAGCTGTGGGCCTCAGTCCTGTTGCTTGTTGAAATAAATTGCAGGTACTTCTGGAAGGGAAAGTGAGACCCTTGAGCAAAGACTACAGGGCACTGCTGATTTCCTACTTGTGTTTTATTGCTCGGTGGCATTTGAAAGGGTGAGAAGAACAGAGTATACAGATGTCCTTGTTCTGACCTGAGCCATTAACGCAATGATTTGTGGTGGGAGATTACTGTAAGGATGACTGTATCTTTTTATTTGAAAGGATCTAAGCAGGTCTTGCTCTTGGGGATGAGGCGCGGGTTTGTCTCTTCGGGGAGCTTCCTGTGGCTGCTGTGGCGGGTGTTCAGGAAATCATCAGCCATCGTCTTCAGGAAGCGCCTGCCTCCCCCGAGCAGCCCCCCGCTCCCCACCTTCCACCTCTGTGGGGCCAAACACAACACGGCGTGGAGGGTTTTGTTATTTGGGTTCATAATGGACATAAGTAAACTGTTCAACCACTGGGGAGAGACACACACGTCCCTGAAAGGGAAGAGCTTCATCTAGTATGATTATCCTGAGCCAGTCTCAATAACTGTTCCTGTAACTTGGCCATCAGGTCTTTATATCGCTGCTCTCCCCATGGCCTCATAACATTCCCCCACCAGGAGGTTCGCTGATGACTATAATGTGAACAAGTGGTTGGGCTTTATGTCTCCATGTGCTACCTGTGAGGATATATTGTTCCCGTCTCGCCGCAAGAAGTGCGGTAGGTAGGGAGGGGATTGTGTTTGCAGGTTATAATTTTTTCCAAGGCAGTCTGGGGTATTTTTGCTCGAGGAGCTGTGTCGGAGGCGTTGCAGGCAGTGGCTGTGGGGAGGCTGTCACCATACGGCTGAGTTATGAGTCCCTGTACTGTTTTACTTTCAGAATTCATTTGGTTATTTAAAGTGCACTGTTGTGTTGAAACAGTTCTCTCTTTTCTTTCTCTTTTTCTTTTTTCCCCTCTCCCTACTAACTCGGATCCTATTCCACTTGCTAATATCGTATATGTAAATCCTGGCCTGGCAATCTTTTTCTTATCATCTCTTTGGTTTTATTGATAATCTCTTTTTTTTTTTTTAACTGCTTTCCCTGATTGCTTTGCATGGCATCCAGGAAAACAAGCCACAGAACACAACTGGCGGTTTGGTCTCCAGGAAGCATCTGTGTGAGGGATGAGGATCTTGCAGCACGTTACCAGTTACCTGTGTCCCGACTGTAGGCTGAGGACTCTGCCCTAGTCCTGAAGGGAAAAACAAAGTGTTTGCAATGGATAAAAAAACAGCTTAAAAAGCAGCTTTGCTCTGGGGGAGGGTAGGTGGAGGATGTGGTGCTGGGGCAGAGTTTTGCTTGTCTTCCAGAAGCCCCAGAGATTGTCAGTTGCTTCTGTTTTAGTTGGTGCCGAGGGTTTGTTTCAAGTTGTTCCTTCGGAACGTGGCTGCTGTTTCTTGTGTCCTAACAAAGCTGGCTGCAGAGCTAGCAGCAGATGTCTGACACCTGGGATGAATCGGATACATGACTCCGCTCAGGAACACAAGCCCATTCTTGTCCTTTGGCAAGAGCAGTAACCAAAAAAAGAGTCTTCTTGCTGTTAAATGACCTCACCTCAGCGTTTCGACATTTCTAGAGCAGTTACAATGGCAGGGGGTGAAATGGGGAGAATGGGATTTATTTAAAAATATGGAGATAAATAGTTCCTCCACCTCCTTGGAGTCAGCTAGTCATTTAAACTCCCTGTTGGAAGGCAAGTTTGCACTGATGGAAACAAATTCTTAGTTTTTTTTTTTTCCCTGAGGCGAAATATAATAGTGCTAAAAGGAGAGCAAGGCAGACCTGTTGTATATCAAAGCAGAAATGAAGAGAAACGGGCTTAATTAATGTTGAGTTTCTTGCGTACACCCACTAGGAAATCCAAAATAGACACTGAAACTCTACCTTTAATTTGCTCCGCTGTGACTAAAACACTGGCGTGAACTTGAGGCCCAGTCCTGCTGCTCATAACTAATACACAGGACCATTTTTTGACATTCCTACCAGCAGCAGGAGCTCCAGCATGGACCAGGCTCTTTACCTCTGGATAACAAGCCCCAAAACCTCGTTCTACTGCCTTGTTGTCTAATTCTCCTTAAAGTTTGGTTTTTTTTTTTAAAGTCCTTAAAGCAATATTCCCAATGCTGCTGCTGTGCTATCCGTGAGGAAAAGCCTGCACATGGTCTTTTAACTCTGCAATGCAACTTGTTGTGCGTCAGACATATCTAGGTGATGTCCTGGCCTGCTAAAAGAGAGCTTGCAGGAGCCAAGGTCTCTCGTGGACCTCCGCAGTCGCTGTGCTGCCACGCTGGTACCTGTGTGCAGTGTCACAAATGCAAGAATGCTGTGGCTGGCAGCACATGAGGCTTCCCAGCCTGGTCGAGTGATTTAGGTCTCTAACTTAAGCCTGGGATAAGGTTTAAATGTCTAATTCTGTTGTGAAAGGCCATAGCTGTCCTGAGTTTTCAGCCAGAGGTGGGGTTCTGCCACTGTGGGTGTTGTTTGTAACACTGAGGTTCCAGAAGATAAATACAATACATAATACGTACATAAATACAGCTTGGAAACTGCTCGCCCTTGGTGCAGAGATGCAGCACACAGAGGGGATCCAAGATGCTCCTGGTGCCTGGCTATGGGTTTCCATGCTCTGTTTCAATCTGAGCTGCAGAAATACTTGTTCTGGGGGAGCAAAGTTGGGTAATGCCCTCACCTGGTTCCTGCTGGGTGCTTTGCCACGTCTGGCCCCAACAGCGTTACCCTCAATAGGAAATCCTGCACTTGCTGCTGGAGTTGAAATTGGATGGTTTGACCCCACATGGAAGTGTGAGGGTAAAGACAACACAGTGACAGCCTCTGATTTGGGTGTCCTCGAGGCTGTGCTACGAATCTCAGCAAGCTGTTGTAGCATGTGGTTCATGCATGCTGTCACAAACTGATGAGCTACTGGTTTTACTGGTTTACAGGTGTAGCTGACCTGTAGCTACTTCAACACCAGAGGAACTTTGCCTAATTATCAGGCTGAACTTGATCCTTTCTGTGGCAAGGTACTAGAGTAGGATTGTAAAACATTCACTCATGGAAATATATCAAAAATTCTGTCTAAAACAGTCTGGCCTATTTTAATAAACTTCTAACTGTATTAACTACACTTATTACTTCAATTTTCAACCTTATTTTAAAGTTTTAAGGTTGAAATGAAAGAAAATGCAATTTCAGGGTAATTTTGCTTCATTAGTGTAAATGCACTGCCTGTAATTTCTACCAATATTAAACACATTATGCTGAATAACGTGTGATACCAAGATAAAAAGGAATTTAAGAATGTGACCTGATGGGCAGATAATTGAGCTCAGCACATTAACGCCAGGGCTGGACGATAGCCCCACCACATTGTCCTTAATTAGGCAAAGTGCTGCTCTCCTCCTTCGTGTTCTTCAGAGAGCTGAAATTTATTTGCTCAGCAAGGAAACAATCTTGCTGAGCAGGATTTCATTCACACTTACTTTGGCCATTAAATACAGATTTGTTCTGCAAACAATAAAAGCAAGTCCCTGTCACTTCAGAAGTACTTAGCAATTTTTTCAGATTTGCACTTTCTTGCCTAAAATTGAGCTCCTCAAGTTGTTGTGTGGGGTTTTTTTTTCTGTTTTTTTTTTTTTCTCCTTGGTGCAGGGGAGATGTGGTCCCTCACCAGGGTGGGGGGAGCAGGGGCTTGGGTTCATGTGAGTGTGCGCTGCACCAGCTGGTGTTAATGGAGATCTAAAGCCTCTCACCACCCCGTACCAGTACATCTGCGCCTGGGTGTGTGTGAGCACAGGCATTCCTTTAGTTTTCAACAGTCAAGTTTAATACCGACCGTGGTGATTATTTCTTTTTAAAGTCTGGTAAAGTTTCTGTTAGGATGTTCCCAATTTATTCTGTAATCTCAGTAGGGGATTTTTTTTCCCCACTCCTTTTGGGGAGTGCTGAGGAAGGAATTCTCCTGTGTTAAGATACAGCATGGCAGGGGCACAAATTCAATTCAGCTGTTATCGTATTCTACCTGCTTTTATACCTGGGGTGAATGTGGCCATTCACTCTGCCAGTAATGCAGTTTGGTGCCTTCTGGGTTAGACTCCTTTCAGTAATTTGCATCATTTTCCATTCCAGCTGATAAAATTACCCCTGTTTCCCCATCCATTTCCTTGTGAATGCATTGTTAATCTGAAACCTGAGGACTGTAAATGATTGAAATTGTGTAACCAGAGTCTTTGCATAGCTGCTGCTGCTGCTTCTGTAACATTTAACCGAGAAATGCATTTGAAGTGGTTTGTAACCGACTTTGCTAATGGTGAGCTCCCCAATCCCATTTTCATCTTTTTTTTTTCTGCTTGAAATCTTGTACAGCATTGATTTTTTTCAAATTTTTTTTGCAAACATTAAAACCCAACAAATACTGTGCACCAAACAAATTAGACTGTCTTGAAATATCTAATTTAATAACATCTGTGGTGATATTAGCGTTCTTAATTGGACAGGAAAATACAGGAAATTTGATTGAAACCTGACTTTATTTTATGGTTCCTGCTGAAATTGAGTCTGAGAGGAAAGTGGGGTTTAGACTCTTATAGACTTTAGAGCTGCAAAGAGACCATTATAACCATCAAGTCTGACCCCCTGCATAATACAGACTGTAAGATTTCAGACAGCAATTTTGGCTTCTAGCCCCAAATGGGTCTGGTTTGACTCCTTCAGCTCTGGGATTTGCTGGAAGCAGTGGATGCTGGTCAGCAAACCCTAGTTGTGGATGGGAGGATTGGGTGTGTTAATTGTGTATTTTACTGGATTTCTGTGCCTTGATGGGATTTGTGACACCACCCCCCCTCCCATGCAACAGAGTCTAGAGGTAGATCTGCTGCTTGAGTTTTGTGTAGAGGTTGGAAATGTAGGAATAAAACCAAATTATCTTGGTGCTCTAAGAAAACATGAGTCCTGCACTCATACCAAAGGGCAAATCTAGACCTAGTGTGGCAGGAATAACACTGACCCGGGGGGGAATTTCAATTTTGCATATTCCAGGGCTTAATCTGCCCTTTCTTTTGGAACCAAAAGGGATATTTATGGATTTCCTTGGTTTAATCACTGCTGCTGAGGTGATAGGAGTGTTGAAGTAACTTCTCTGCTAGTAGTTCTGCATCTGCAAGGAATGGAGTCCTGCTTGGTCGGGCCTGGCAGCATTGCTGTCCTCAGGTGTCTGCTTTTGAGTAAAAGCTATGAAAAGCAAACTGTACTCTCTTGAAGGTACAGTACAGCTAGGAAGGGTAGGATGTGGAGAACTTGTTTTAAAACCTCACGAGTGCCTTACTGATGCTCTTGGGGTTGCTTCCAACCTTCCTTCTGTTACAAACAAGTAAGGATAAGAGCTGTGATCAAGGTCCTGGTGTGTCCTGGAAGCATCTTTCGGAAGTCCAGGTCCTGGCTGTGTGGGAGGCAGCAGAAGGGTCTGGTCCTTACAGAGATCGGACATGGAGAAATGTTAGTTCTGGCTCAAGACTATAAGGACAGTGGGTTCCTGTTGGGAAGGAGACTTACTGGCAAACCTGCCTGCTCTGTGACTCAGATTCCCTTTCCAATGTGACAGTAGTCTCTCCTACAAAGACAGGCTGAGAGAGTTGGGGGTGTTCAGCCTGGAGAAGAGAAGGCTCTGGGGAGACCTTCCAGTCCCTAAAGGGGCTCCAGGAAAGCTGGGGAGGGACTCTGGATCAGGGCGTGGAGCCATTTGACAAGGGGGAACGGTTTTACACTGAAAGAGGGGAGATTTAGATGAGATATTAAGAAGAAATTCTTGACTGTGAGGGTGGTGAGACAGTGGCCCGGGTTGCCCAGAGAAGCTGTGGCTGCCCCATCCCTGGAGGTGTTCCAGGCCAGGTTGGACGGGGCTTTGAGCAACCTGGTCTAGTGGGAGGTGTCCCTGCCCATGGCAGGGGGGTTGGAACTAATCTTTAAGGTCCCTTCCAACTCTACCCATTCTATGAATAGTATTTTATTCTACTTTTTCTCATGTTAATTCACCCTCTGAGGTCTGTTTACACAGTTGAGTTGCAATTTTGATTGGGTCCAGTTGGAGACACTGCTACTAGGGGGCTGATGAATTAGAACTGGGATCTGTATATTTTTCAGGAGCAAAGAACATAAACATTTCCAGAAAAGCGAGCCCCTCTGATGTTTGCTTGTTGAGTGTGTAACCCCAAAGGCTACACGATCATGAGAAACAGTTTGTGTTTTGAACAGAAAAAAATCTGTGGCTTCTTCCTGTCTAGCCCGAAATATGCACCGATGAGGTGAGAGAGGTGGGTGGCTGGTTGCGAACCATGCAAGGGAAATACTTATAGGATGTCTTTTGTTAAAGTATTGGCAGTGCAACACTTGTTCTTTGGCTTTGTAATGGAAATCAGATATTTCTGGGTTAGTTCCTCGCTTTACATATTGCATCAAAATTCTTAATAGATTCCTTTGTGCGGTCGTTTGGCTGAAGTTAGTTAATCATTTGACAAGAGTTTTCCCCATCTCCCTCTGCTTTCTTAAGGTCTGATGTAGATTGGACCTTCCTGTTTGGCTGAAAAGTCTGCTGTGCTTTGCCTTAACTGGGTCTCTTCTTGGGGGATTCCACCCACAGCTGGTGGATAGGAGCTTTTTTTTTTTAACCAAGTGCTTAAAAGATATGACCAAATATATTGCCTATTCCCAAACTTGCTGGTTAAGAAAATGAATGAGAAGCTTTTGGTGTTTGTGAGATTGAAAAATTGTTTATTAAAGAAAATGAAAATGTCAAACTGTGATCCCAGGGCAAATAACCTGCAAAATAAAGATGCAGCTGAATAAGGATTAAGCCTCTAGTTTCTCACTTATATTGTCTGGCTCAAGGGGGGATGTGTTTGGAGCAATTACAATTTTTTTTTTTTAAATTATTTGCTGAGAGGAAATTATGGGACTATATCTTTTGGGGTAAACCTCCTGCAAAGCTAAAGAACGAAATGTTGCGTAACTGCCTGTTACCCTCAGGTCAGGCGTGTTAAAGGTGTAACGTGTTTGTCAGTTAGTACTGTCTTAATTGGGAACAAAACTCAGAATTGGCCTCTGTACTCTGGAGAACGGCCCAAGATGACTAACCTGCTTCTGCTGGCTGAGCTCCTCCTCCTCTGCTGCACAGGAACAGGCTTTATTCTGAACCGAGAAGCATGCATGTGACTTGGGGTTACAGATACGTTTGAACTTGCTACCTAGGCTGTTGCAGCAAAAATGGGCGTTTTGACCAAATAACTGTATTTCTTGGGCAAGGCAGGAACAAAAAAAAAAAAAAAAAAATTCTGTCCACCTTTGAAAACTGTGAAAATAGTTTACCTGTGGGAAGGGCCAGGGGAAAACACAGATGCTGAAGGTCATCCTTCCCCCACCCCGTTAGACATGTACAAAACATGAGGGGGAAGGAAAGAAATCCTTTAAGTGAACATTCTGAAAATACTGTGGCATCGTATGTGGGTGCCTTTTAAGCTCTCCAGATAAGTAATTTATTCAAGATTTTCATGCAGTCAGTGGCAGATGAAGGAATTAGATCATTACTCTTTCATCTTCCATAAGAACAAGACCATCTTCCCCCCACTCCCCATTAGATTTTTAAACTAACTTTCATTCTCTGCTTAAGCCTTTCCAGAGTGAAAATGATCAAAGCATGAGATTAAAGACACATCCTGATCTGATGAGATTAGAATTTTTGACTGTTTCCTTATGCTTAAAAAAAAAAAAGCAAAGCATCTTTTTGGTATTTCCCCCCCTTAAATTTGATCAGAGTGAAGCTAACATGGGCTTGCTGGTCCAGTAGGAAATGGAACTCAATTTTACATTTTTTTTAAACCATTTTACTGTATTAAAAATGACAGAGGTTAGAAACAAAGCTCTTATACTTTTATTGAACTGGAATTAGAAGTGACAGAAAATCATTTTGGTCCTAGTGCAGTAAATGTTATCACTAAAACATGTTCAGGGGAGATTAGGACAGTCTCTCAAGCACAAGAGACAAAAGTTCACAAAACAAGAAGTGATTTTGCTGTCCTTGTCTTGCAGTCGTTGTCTGTTCAGGAGACGAAAGTATTTCAGCTCTCGGGGATGCTGGGCCTGGGGGGTCGGGGGAACGCAGGTACCTCTCGCAGAGCAGAGGCTGAGCCCAGGGAGGAGAAGGTTTCTCAAATCAAATGTTGAATAATGTTGGAGTTCTCAAAGCCAATGTTGAGTAACCGTTAATGCTGATTGGAAACAAAAGGATGGAGCTGCCCTTACGGTTCCCCTGACCTTGGGCAGGTGGTGTCGCTTCTCTGGGCTTGAGAGATAAGGTGGAGCTGCCATAGGATGGACAGGAGAGAGCTCCTTGGGAAAATGGGGGACCACTGCCAAGAGCCTCCAAAGGCCCAGAGAAATTTGCAGCGCTTTCTTGCTACAAAGCGCAGTGGTGTGGCTCTTTCCGATGTAATACAGCTGTTATTTATCACTGAGCCCATTCTCCCAGGAAAGTTTCTTCTGTCTGTGCGTGGTTTTTTTTTTTTGTGTCCAAAGCAAACAAGTCAAATAAATATTATGCCCTTAATCAGAATTCTGTTGTTGTTTTCTAATTAATCTGTGTCAGTAGCCTGAATGTTTGTGTTAAATCATTTTCTTCATGAAAGCTTTTAATGAGGAAACAAATTGATTGGATTTTTACATACTGGATTCTTGCCACTAATGCCTATAGACCAACCCTTTGTTACACATCTTGCCTGTGAATGGGTCACTTTGTGGTTTATTCCCAATCCTTGATCTGTTTCCAAACCTTGCCAGTGCTGTTCCCTTATTAAAATGACTTTGATGTCAGCCCAAGATGCGCTCAAAGTGTAAGCGAGGAAGAAACCATGAAGGATTTCTTTTTGGCGTGGCTGGAACCGGTCAGCGTGTGTACTGCCCTCTGCACTGCTGTGAGGGAAGGGGGAGATGAGGTTAAGAGAAGTCCTAGAATAGAACCATAGAATAAGTTTGGGTTGGAAGGGACCTTTAGAGGCCTTTATGGCTGCAAAGCAAAAGGTCATGTAAACCTTTGTGTTTGGAGGGAGAGACCTGTTCTAATGGAAGGAAGTTGGGAGCATTTGAAGCTTGTCAAG
Source organism: Burhinus oedicnemus (assembly GCA_008921705.1). Classification (NCBI taxonomy): domain Eukaryota; kingdom Metazoa; phylum Chordata; class Aves; order Charadriiformes; family Burhinidae; genus Burhinus; species Burhinus oedicnemus. Next base: position 2,231,975 of record VFFE01008394.1, read on the forward strand.
AGGAGATGTGAAGGAGGTTCCTTGGGTAGCAGAGGATGTCGCAGGGGCCAGCTAGCATCTGTAGGACTCGTGATTCCTCTTGAAGCTTCTTGCACAAAATACGTGTGGTGACCATTCACTGAGTTCCTGGCAGCGCTTCTGGCATAATTCTCCCATCTGTCACTTATTCATCAGGCTGGAAAAAATCATTAAGAAAATAATGTATGCTTATGTTTGTCTTTTTTTTTTTTTCTCTGGTCTTTTAGGTACCACTTGGAATTTCTGCCCCAAGGTGAGTACAAGCCAGGGGAAGGAGGGGTGAGTTCTTACTGTTACGAGCTTGGGGAGCAGGGAAGGGTTGGACGTGCGTGGTGTTTTCTATGCAAAGTCAACAAGGAGCAGATCTTAAACTGAATGTATAGCTGTGGATGGCAGCTCTTAGGAGCAGAAAGGGGCAAAGCTGTAGTGAAGGCAATAGCAGGAGATGGGATTAGCATTCTTTCTGAGCAGCAGAAGTCCATTTCTTCTTGCCCTCAAGAGCAAGTAATACAAAACTGCGCTGCTAATACAAACATATTGTTGTGGACAAGCACAGGGAATTTTTCTGCAAAAATTCTGTCTCCAGGAAAGGCTTAAAGTTCAGAAAGGGCAGTATATTCCCATGGGCCATTGACTGGGGAGCGGAGACTATTGGGTAACCTTCAGCAAGTCTCCTCCGGTCTTGTTCCTTCATGTTAACCCAAACTTGAAATTGAATCAACCTCCAGGTGTAGACAAATGGTCGGGCTGTAAATTTTTCAGGACTGTGACCATCTCTTGTTATGTCTGTTAACAAGCTGGGAGATTCTGATTGTGACTTTGATCTTCATTTCCGCAATAACGCGGGTGATGATTTAAACTTTCCAGGGTGCCTGCAGGTCACAAGCTGTGTCAGTGGGTACTTCTACGTATTCGGGGCAATTGATGGATATGGATTTGCTCAGAGCTGAACTGGGGCTCCTTTGACTCCATATCGGATCCATAGAGCTCAGCTCTTATTCCTGATTTGGAGCATTGGGTACAGCTGTGGCGTGTGGTTTGGTGGGTTCGTCCTTTTTCCTTAAATAATGGTTGTGATACACAAGCACAGACAGAAGGATCTGCCAGTGTTCAAACAAGATGGGAGCTGGGGCTGTAATAAAAATCCCTGCGAGTGTTCCAACTCAGCTAATCCTTCATTTACTCCAGGAATAAATTCCAGTATGTTACCTCCTCGATCAGGGCCCACTTCCAGCACATCCTGTCTGTCTGGCAGCACAGAAATGTCAGAAATGCAGCAGCGTTGCAATTCCCACTAGAACAGTGTTATCACATTTTAATATGAGCCTCGGTGCAGCCTCGGTGCTTCTAATTGCTTTCAAACCATTGTTTTCATGCGTTTGGTTGATGAACCCAGCATCTGGCATCATTTGAGAAAGTACAACAGACAGCTGTGTTCAAAATTAAAAAAAAAAAAGAGTGAGAGAGGATTAGAAGACATAAAAGGGCTCAAAATTAAATTTTTTTTTTAATTTTGAAAGTTCATAGAATTTAAAGGGTGGAGGAGGGATGCTTTTGTTCTTCTGAAATATTCTTTATTCTTTTATAGAGTAGGAAGCCGAAGTAATATTAGGAAGACTGGTTTGTAGAACTGTGTATAGACTTGTAAATGAAGTGCCTAGCTCACTTAAATGCCTGCTAGGAACTACTGCACAAGTGTTTGGGTCTTCAGGTATGTAGGTATCTCTAAATGTCTCCCTATGTCATCTTGGGAACAGATACTGTTGGGGAAAAAATGTACTAAGGAAACAGGACAACTTAGGAGGGAAAACATGGGCTCAGACACCACCTTGAGAGCCTGAACTCCAGTTTGTGATACCTTGCTGGGAGAAGGAAAGGTGGTGATGAGTACTTGGTGCATGCTGAATGGAAAAGAGCCCGGGAAAGACAATGTGGGGCTTGGTTTTGAATTTAAAAAAAAATTAAAAAATAATAATAAAAAAAAATCATGTGCCTAGACATATGCTAAGAGGACTGCAAAAAACAGGTATAAATTAGCCACCTAGCTGCACTGCCAGTGCATTTAAATAACAGGCTGATGTGGCAAAGGAAAAGGCTTCTTCTAAGAAGGTTTGGGATTTACTTTGTAATATCTAGTAAAGAGCTTTTCTAAAGGGGTTTAAGCACAACTTGTGACCTCATCTGGTAAAGGCAGCTGAGCTCCTTGAGCTTGGAGCTGTGCTGAAATCCCTCTGAAGACCAAAACCTCGGTGATCCCAGTTATCCCAACTTGTTGGTTTCCAGTATTGGCCAAAACGAATAGAATTGGTCTTGATATCTCCCAGCAAGCAGAAACGTATATGAAACAGGAGTGTAGGTCTTGTCTGGAGGATGAGTTGGGCAGACCAGTGCAGTTCCAGGAAGATGTAGCTGAACCGAGCATGAGATGCAGGATGAGTTGCTGTGCCCAAATCATAGGCACCGGGCGATGTTGTTGGCTATAGTGTGTAGCTGCAAATTATTTTTGCCTTGTTCCTTAGGTGCTCTTTGAATAGAGCCCCAGGGTGACTTGTATTTCCTTTTGGAGGAGGGCTGACTGCCCATGCGAAGCATTTTATACACTTCATATATTTTATGCATGCATGCCTTTGCTGTTTTGCAGCAACCTCCCCTTTGTGGCAAGGGAGCTAAGGAAAGTTAGCAAAGAAAATCCGGAGAGGACCCAGGTCAGTTGTAGCCCTCCCCAAGTTCCTTTCTGCTGTTCCCGTCCCTTCTCACAGTTCAGCGCAGGGAAAATGTTCTGCAACAGCCTTGATTTAGAAGAAACGAGTGGTCTGAGGGAGCGGCGAGAGGCCGTTCTGGGGTACTGCAGGGAAATCCAGCATGAAACAGGAGGAGAGGGAAACTGGAGGAAAAAGATGAGTATTTGGGAAAAGAATGGAGGGACAGTGAGCAATCCAAAAGCAGGGATTAAAGAAGAAATAGGTGCATGTGTGGCTAAATGAGAGCTGTGGGTCAGGCTGCGAGTTTGGCTTTGCTGGAATAGGACTTTGCCCTAAATTATTGTCACTGGCGTGTTTCAGCTTCTCCATTCCCAAACCCAAAAGACACCCAAAGATGGGCAAGAGTAAAAAGACAATATGACCACTGGTAGAACTGAGTTAGATTAAATCCTTGATGTCTATAACAGTATTTTGAGATACTCTGGAGCACAAGTTGCTCTGTAACACCCTGCTTGAAGACACAGACCTTTGGAGATGGAGGACATGTGGCTCTGCCCTCCCAGCTGAGGGCTCCAGCCTGGGGCTGACAAAGAATTGTCCCTCCAAAGCCTCCCGTAGTTACCTGGGCTTTCCTGTGGCCTGGGTGTCCCCTTAGCACGGCACTGCACAGGGAGCTCAACTTCCGCCTACTCATTCACACTAAAAAACCTCACAGCATAGGCAATGACTTTTTACTTTATTTTTAAGACAACCCCAAATAGATGAATAAAACCAGATTTATTTTCATTGAGCTTATGATAGCACTTCTGTTCTTCCATCAAAAATTCATCCCAAATGTTTTTTTCTGAAGTCCTGTGTGTGTATTTGCTGAATAGGAATGTGCCTTAAAATATTCATAAGTAGTCAAAATATGCGAGAGAGAGAGGATTGCTCTTCCCGTTTATGAAATTTAGGAAAACCAAGGCTCAAGAAATGTGCTTAAGGTCCCAGAGCATCTACAGGTGTGTCCAGGAGTGGGGTCCAGATTTACTGCTTCTCCTTAACCCCAGAAAATGTCCCTTCCCAGAAGCAGGGAGGAATAAATATAAATGTATGGCAGGGAGGTGGGGTAAGGGACAAGCCAGGATAAAACATGACTTGGAAATTGGGAGCCTTCATGTTCTGTAAAAGGATTAAGTAAGTAACAGTGTGGAAAGTCTTAGTAGGCCACTTATCTCATAGTATATACTATTTAGATGAAGTGCGTATCGTTTTACCTCTATCGGCCCTACTTTGGCTCGGATGCCGAGCACTTCATGGGTCGCCGGTTGTTCTTGGGGTTGGATGTCGCAGCAGTGCACGAGGTATGTATATACCCGAGGCATGTGTGTAGCTTGCTTTCATTAACTGGCATTACACAAAGGCCTCAAGTGTTAGATTTATGAAGTAGCTTTTCTGTGTAAAGCCTCAAATCTATTGAATTGAACTGAAGCGGAGCTGGATGGGAGACGGAACTGTGCGTTTCCCTAAACCGCTGCTCCCTGGTATTGCATATTTGGTTCATGTAGTTATGACAAGTACAAGTAGCAAATCATTAAAGCAGCAAAAACACCATCTTTACTGTAAAGATCCCCTTTGAAGCTGAGGCAGAGTGTTCCTGAATTAATGGAGTGCATAGTGATTTTACTAAGTTTTATTTATAAAAAACCCTCTTTGCGTTCATGCCAAGAGTCTCCAGCTCAGTGGTAAGCAGGGTTCATACACAGAAACCTAGTCTAGATTTATGATGTGTTTGGAAACGCAAGGGAAAAAATATCGAATTGACAATATTTGTAACATATTGTTAAAATATCTATTCTATCGCCATGCGTGGAATTCCCCTGCTCTATAAACATGAGTGCCAGCTACAACCCTTGAGATGTCATAACACGTAGAGACAAAAAGAAAACAACAAAACTTTTGTTAGAATGCCTTCTAAAGTCCAAGATGTGTTTGGGCGGTGTGTGGAACAGAGTTAATTCATGAAAAATAAAATATACACAAAGGCATATGTTCTTTAACTTAAAAAAAGAAAAGCTTTAATATCAACACTTCTGACAGCTCCCTTTATCAGCGCCGAAGCTTTGCTTCCTGCAGCTCTGAGCGTGCAGTTCTTTGCCTCTGTGTATGTATTATATTCCGGGCAAACTAATCTGTGTAGAGACAGTGTTTTTTGCACTAAAATCCCTCCTGTTTCATAGTTTTGCAAACTCTGAGCAGCTGCACAGCTTTGCTTTTACATGGACTTATAAATTATTCTGCTACCTAAGGTATTGTGCACAAAAATAACGATTATAGGAGAAAACAGAACGCTCTGCTTGGAAAAATGTCACAGGTAGGAAGCAAGCGTCTGTGCTCTGGGAAGGGCTGTATGGAGGTGTATTTGCATTTTTATTTACATATGTACATTGAAAAATCAAGAGGTATATGTACTTTGAAACTGTTGCTATTGCATTTTGAGCATTCAAACCAGCAACCAAGCTCCCCCCTTATCATGAAGCTTTTAAAACCTTTGAAAAACCTGAGAGTCCAGGCCAAGGGCAGCAACGGAGCGTGCGGCACCCTTCAGCTGGAGAGGACAAGAAAGCTCTTGGCAGTGTCCTTGAGCCTGCTGACATCCAGCCTTGTCCCACCATGGGGCTGGGACGAAGTCTCTCGACCCAGCCTGCTCCAGCGAGTGCCCCCAGTGTGGCTCTGGAGGGGCAGAAATAGGCTCAGCTGGTTGTGAGTGCCCAGAAATGAAGGGGGAGGTGTTTCCCCTTGACTGAAATTCATAGCGCTCTAGCACGAGGAAATACAAAAGGCCTTTTCTGTATTTCTTGAAAATGTTAGTAATTTTTTTTTCTTTCTGGGTGTGTTCATTGCCTGAAATGAGGGGAGGAGAAGGGAAAAGCCTCCAAAAATAAACACATAATTTGATTTAAAAAAAAAATAAATTAAAATTGGGTTTACTGTTACCAATCTTTACTTGGAGCCAGCAAGTGAAGAACTCGCAGAATTTATAACAGGACTGAAAGACCAAGTAACAGCAACTAGCGGTTTGGCTGGGTTATTCTGCAGTTAATGTCAAAACCTTCCTGACCTTTATTGAGAGGAATCAGGTTAATGAGGACGGCTTCTGAACTCTTTTTTTTTTTTTTTTTTTTTTTAAAAAAAAACCAGCCCATTGATTTAAAACTTCTTACAAACTTGAGGAAAGTTTCCTGGTTTGGATTACTAGGTGCTTCTTGGAGATCCCTACTTCATTAATCAAAGTGGTGAAGTTCCTGAGTCACCCGTGGTCCTTTGAAACCCATCCGAGTTGTAACACCTTGGGGCAGAGTTTGCCCTCTTCGCTCACATTCAGCAGTGTCCCGTGCTTCCCTCCCCAGGGAAGTCCAAAGCACGCCAGACTCTTCAGAATAAAGCAATGCACCATAAAGGGGAAGGTATAAAAATGTCAGTAAAGATGCTAAATATACAGCAGTTTGGGGAGCCCCAGTAAGTTAAATATTAACAAGTTCTATTGCTCTCACTCTGGTCAGTTAATAAAATCCTCTAATTATTAGATTGTCTAAATTGCCTGATGTGCAGCTTTGGAGATAGAGAGCCTTCTCAAATGAACCCTCTGTGTTTTCTGAACTTGTTTGAGTAATAGGAATGTGCCACAGCTTTCTTTTTGTAAAGAAATCTCAGGGGTTATTGTAATGTGCTCAGACGAACACGCTGGCCAAGCGTTGCTCCGTGCTCATGCAGAACAGAAGGATGCTCAAGAAATTGCCCCACTGGGGACAGAGCACGAGAGGGCTCGCGTATGCCATCACCTGAGCTTTCTCACGGTGGGTAATAGACCCTCCTGCTCCACAAAAACGGGGGAAAGGATGTAAATTCTCTGGCTGTTAAGATGTTTAGGAGCCCTTAGGAAAAGGATTGCCCTGTTGTATATCTGTGAGCCTCACTGGGGAGTGGGGGAATCGGTGCCTTCGCTCGGTGGGAGCGGGGCTGGGAGCAGCGCCGGGTCCCCGCTCCTGGGTTTTCCGACCCTTCAGCTGGGTTCAAATCTGGAGTTTTGAGTCTCTCTCCCCACAGTAACTTCTGTGTTGCTTTGGTCTGTAGAGCAGTAACCCCATCCAAATCATCTACAAAGTAGTAATTCTGCCCTTTAGTCAGACTCCATCCTGAAACAACGGTAAAATCATCCTTTGCATTATGATAAATGCCTGATGGGCAGCTCCTCCAGTCCCCAGAGTGCCTATCGCTCTGCTGTACGCTCTGCTCTTTGCACTCGCTTCCCAGACTTATTTTTTCTTAACGGTGAAAATTGCTGCAGATACGGGCAAGACAGCCTCCTTGTGTCTTGTCATTGGAATATGCTCGCTAAACTCCAGCTCCCTCGTGGGTTAGTTCTGTTTATTCCTCGTTCGCTTGGAAGGGTTTTGGCTAAGAAAATAGGCTGAACCTACTGACACTGCTACGGACGTTACTCAAAACTATTTGGCCTGTAATCTCCTCTTTGGTACTGATGATGTCGTGGTTTGTTTTGGTTTTTTTGTGTGTTTTTTTTTTTTTTTAAATCCCAGACTGCATTTGCAGAACTGTTTGTTAACTATTGCACTGCAGAAGCACGGGGTCTGGCGTCACAGCCACTGTTTTGCTGAGTTCCTAGTGGAGCTGGTACCTCAGAAGATGAACCAAAGCGTGGATTTGTGATCTTCCTCTGCCTCAGTATCCCCACCCTTTAAATGAAGACCTTCTCTCTTCAAAGAGGAATAATTTATTAGCGGACAGAAATACAAACTGTTGGTAGCTTTAGGCTGGTTTTTTTGCTCACGTTGGATGGGCTTTGTATTTTGCTGATGTGTTACTGGGTGATAAAAGAAAGAATAAATCTCGTTTACTTGTTTACATCCCGTGGGAATCTTCTGCCGTGCTGGGTTTCAGGCTTGTTCCAAGCAAGACTGAAATGTGCTGTGCTTCCCCTGTCAGGCAGCTGTTCTGCGTAGCTGCTGCCCACTTGAGAGGCAGAATGTGCAGTGCCTCTACTGAAAGGGTGCCAAGGATTGCGAGAGAGGGGCTGGAGGGAGGAAGTTGGAGAGGGAGGGAAGGGGAGAGCAAACACCCAGTGAGAAAAAGAAGAGAAAACTGGAGAGGAGAGCTCAGCTGGGGGATGACACACGGGGCTGGCAGGGGATTAGAAAATACAGAGTGATGAGAGCGCTGCAGCGTGGGCTCAGCAGCTTCTTCTTGTCCCCGTGGGTTTGGGGGGTATCTAGGGCCCCCCGAGCCCATCAGCTATTTGGATTCATGAGAACGAGCTTTGCTGTCCTACACAGCGGCCCTGCCAAAGCCACCTTTCTGGCAAGGCTTGCGAGTTGCAAACCTGTCATTTGTGGGGTGGCTTTTTGGTGTTTGAGTAGGACTCGGATTTTCTATTGTCGTAGCTTGCTTTTTTTCCCTTACAGAAATAAACCTGTAATCAGTTGTGGGAAGGCTTTGGTTTGAATATCTGCCTGTCAGATTAAAGATCAATGAATTAATAACTTCCAGGTTATTTTGTTTTTTGTATAACCATGAAGTTCCTTTGCCATGTGACAGGGAGAGAAAATAATTTAACCCCAGCCTGCTCTGAGCTTTTCGGCCTCCTTTGGGTTTATTCTCTCAAAGCTGAGAGTGGCAAAATTTGAATTCCTTTCGGCAAAATAAAATACTTGGACCTTTTGTAGGGCTTTGATATTTTTTGTTTTCTTTGCCCTCCCCTTGACAATACGTTTTGCACCCCAGAAAGTTTTAGCAAGCCTATTATTGCCTTGCCCGGCTCCTGCCTGCTGGACTTTTTTTTTATCAATCCCGGGCAGTTCGTTGCCTTTTCTCTGCCCAGCAGCGGGTTAACGGCTGGGGGGTGCCAACCGGGCGAGGGGTGGCCGCGGGGCGGGGGGTGTCAGCGGGGCGGGGGCTGGCATCGGGGCCGGGCTCCTGCCGCAGCCCCCGGCCGATGCTGCGCGCTGCAGCCCGACCTGCTGGGCACAGGGGCTCACTGCACCCCCGGCACCCCGGCTCCGCAGGACGGCTTTCCGCTTTTTTTTTTTGTTTGTTTTTTGTTTTTTTTTGTTAACATCAGCGGCATATTTAGTGAGCTATTAATTTGCTTTACTACATGTAATTAGCGAAAGCTGGATACCAAGCGAACAAAATTAGGCTTGGACTGGATTCTCTTGTCAGACAGCCAAGACCTGTTTGGGTCGACGTTTCTAAACCAGTGATAAATCGGCTCCTCCTGTGTGCGAGTTGGTCCCTCTCTTTGCTTTTGACCCTATTGCCATGAGGTGGACCTGTCCTGCTGATAAAACACAGCGTAAGCAGCGACGGGTCCTGCTGTCACCGTGGCTGTGTTTATCTCGTGAGCCTGGGACAAAGTTATTTTCCTTCTGTGCGTGATCTCCGCATCCAAGAAAATATTTATTAAGCGGGATAAACACTTTGAGATCTGTAGATAAAGAGATTTCTCTTGTAGTTTGTTAATAACACCACTGCTGGGGGTACAACCAGGGGAGGGGAGGACGGACATATGTGCGTATCACAGTGATGTGCGATAGAAAACATGGGATTTTGAGGCAAATGTAATGTTACCCAGGCAGTGGCACTAGAAGGAAGTCAATAGTCTGTATGAAGAAGGTGCAGAAAATCTGCATCCACCAAAACCTCAGCTATTCACACATTAATCACAGGGGCTAACCACACAGATCCAAATGGGTGCTTAGGAGCCGATGAAGCCTTTAAGGCATTCAAAAAAGAAACATCATACATTTTCTAGCACATAAATGTGTTTAAAAAGGTATATAATTTATAATAGCGATGTTGACAGAGCTTTAACTACATTACAAAAGCTAAACTATAATATATTTACATGTGAGCAGTACTTACTGTGTGGGTGCGTCTCTGTTGATGTGTTTCCATGTGATTCTCCATAATTTCAGCAAGTGATTGTAGTAAGGGATATTAAACCATAGTATTGATAATACTTTTACAGCTCTGCTTTGGGAAATGCATTACTGCTAAATTAGTCCCTGAAAAATCTAGAGATATTAACACTGTCGAGCATGAAGGCAGATGGGATTTGGATCAGAGACCTTTATTTGTAGTAAGATACTAAGGAGTCATTACTTTAAAGCAGGAACTTCGTTTCCTTGAATATTAACTCGAGTTGGGGATTTTACTTCCGCTTTGGCATGAACGAGCTTATCATAAAAGCGTAAATGGAACTCGCTTGGTATTGATTTTTCTTATGCTCTAAAAAGATGCTTAATGAAACTCTGGGTACCTAGATAAAGACCTTCACTGAATGCAAAGTAAGCTTAATTGCAGTTCCCTTAACAAGCTACTGGAGATGAATTTTTTTTCCACTACAAAGCCCTTTCACCTATTTAGATTGTTTCTCTTCCTGTGTGTGCCAGGATGCATTAATTCAGCTTTTCTTTTCCTCCTCCCCCCCGCCCCCCCACCTATGAGAGGCAAACTGCAGCTTAAAGAAAGGAAAACTTCTTTACCAGTTCATGCGCAGAAAAAATGTCAGTCTTGGGGAACTTGATTTTTGAGGTCTCAATAAGAGGTTTTAGTCTTAATAGAGAGTAACTGTCCCTCTCCCACTTCTGCAGAAGGGGGGACGGGCACGGAGGCGTGTTCTGACCCCGCAGGACAGAATTATAGCAAAACCAGAACCTGAACTGAGGTTTTTTTCTAGCATTTGTCCTAAGACCCGACACCTGCCAGATCCTGCAGCTATGCCAGAGCAGTGGTAGGACTTTTATTTCTCCAGCACTGCAAGCCCCGAAGCACGTAGGAAGGGCAGGTCCAGGTTGTTCCCTTCCTCGCAGAGAGCCGTGTTTTTGCTCTCGAGGTTGTGGAGAAGAACCAACAGCGTGTTCCCTGATGGTGGGGACTCCTTCTCCTGTAGCTCCTGCTCGTGCTGCTCGCTCGGAGCCCTCTTAACGCTTAATTGGGTTTTTTTTATTCTCCTCTTGGTAATTTTTTTCATCCTGCGGTTCATGGGGGGCGGCGTCTGTGCCTGCTGCCGGGGCTGTGCGACACCCGCGGGTCCCGCAGGGACGTGGTGTCACCGATGCGACCTGAGCGCCGCTGCTGTCCAAAGGCACTGCGCTCGGAATTGCCACCCCCTCTTCTGGGGACACCCCCTGTCACCAGAGACACAACCTGTCCCCTCTGCAATTCGCTTAGAGTCGATACGTATAAAGCATGATATCTGCGTTAATTATGCAGAATGCCTTCAAGCCCCTCTCTCTGCTGCTGTGCAAGAAACTGTTTCTGCAGAAAATGTCAGACAGCTAAAAGATGGCATAATATTTTTTTTTTTTTTTATCATGAAGTAAGAAAGCCGGGTATTTTGCACAGTCGCGGGCAGCCAAACGGTGCCAGGGGAGCCCCTGGCTGAGGTGTGAGCCCAAGAAACCTCTCGCTCTTTCCCTCAGAGTCAATCTTGCTTTTGTTCACGCTCCAAAGAGCGTAAGTTGGGGAATTTTGCTGAGGATTTGAGTAGGAAGATAGGGCAGCTTTGCGTCAGGTGCAGAGTAATTATTTGCTGGGGTTCTGTGCTATTTGGTTTTTATTCCCTGTGTTTTCATTAAAAGCTAATGAGTTTTTTTCTTCATTCAGAACAATAGCTTGGCCCCTGACAAGTTGTTGGTTATTTTTTCTGCTTGGACTCAACTAGCTGTTGCTGCTCCATAAACTTTATGGAGAAGCGGATTAAAGCGCAAGAAGTTCTCGTAATGCGAATCCAAATGGAAAGGAAATAGGATTTAAGTAGCTATGTGTGCGGAGTTTTTGTTGATCTTTTTTTTGTTGTTGTTTTTGGTACCGAAACTGTAAGTGGTGTTTGAAAATACTCCTAATGCTAAACCAAACAAAATGCCTTTGTTTGTATTGATTTGTGTTGCAGCAGCTCCCGCGATTGGGAGTCCCGCTGCGCTTGGCGTGATGCACGTACGTACGTGCTGCAGCCGGGCTGTATTTGCGTGGGTGACAGCAGCTCGTGTGAACACGCGAAACCCCCATTTCCACGCCCGTGTGCGGACAGCAAGAAAAAAGGGTGCTTTTGCAGTGACACCCCCCCCCCCCGTGTGGGAATTATTCCACCAAACCAGAGACCTGTGGCTTGATTCTTCCCCGTGGCTGACGCGTGTAACAGCTTCTCCTGCCGTTAAAAGCCAGTGACTTATTCCTGCAAGTAACTTTCCTGGTTGGGCCCTTGTTCTTGTTCCAAACGGTTCAGTGCAGCCACGCAGCGGTGCGTGAGCCGTGCCTCGTGCTGCGCTGCCGCTCACTATCAGGGACCAGACACAGTTTGCTCGTTATGGCAATAATCCTGCACCTGTATCTCGTTATAGGGGACCACCTGTTACCGTGGTGGCGGTTTGAAAAGCCGGGTTTAATACGCTGTAGTTTGGATGGAAGAAATTGTTCTTTTTAAGGGGCTGATGGAAACTCTCTGTTAATGCTGGCATCCTCGCATTGCTGCAGATAGTCGAGCCCGCAACGCTGCAGCACGGCACGGAGGAAGGCTCCTCATCAGAATGAGCGCTGTGTTTCCCTACGACGCTGAGCCGTTGCTATTTGGTGGCAGCTTTTTACATCGGCTTTTCAGAGCCTTTTTATTTGAAGATCTCAAAGTGCAAAGGTAAAACAGGGAAGAAACATCCTCTTGTCACACACAACCGAGCAAAGCACTGAAATGACTTCTCCAAGGGCAGGCGGTCAGTGGTGCTCATAGATGTGCTCCGCTTCCCAGAGTCTGCCCAGCAGAGTGGGGGATTTCAGGCTCTGATTTTTAACCCCTAATTCTTGTTTTTTCTCATGGAGGTGCATGCATGAATTTCAGTTTGTTGTAGCGTAGCGGAACGTGCTTTGCTTACTCTTCACGGCTGAGAAGGAGCCGGTGGACGGAAGGCGACTGTGGTACCACCTCTGCTGGTGTCTGAGCCCTTTTGGGCCAGGGACCTGCAGCTTGCTTCTTGGCGTGAGGGATTAGCAATGCCGATGCCGAATGATGCACCTCCCACAAGGAGAAAAGTTATTTTTCCGAATTTCTTTTTTTTCTGGAATCTGCTGTTCCGCACTGCATGCTGGGATGGCTGCTGGAAGCGAGTGAACGTAGAGCTGGGAAAAGACTTGGTGACTTCTTGGGCCCTTCCCCTGTTAGGAAAGTTGTGGTGGTTTAAAAGGTGGGCTGCCAGGGACCCCTCTGTTCTGTCATTGACCCTCTTTGGCAAATCTCAAAGTCTTCGATTGGTTTTTCAAGACCTTTGAGCTTGTAATATCAGCAAGACTATTGTGATGGCTGGGATCCAGTGCGGTTTGGTTTTGAAGGAACTGATCTGTGGGAGGACAATCTTGTGCGTGTTATGTTCTTCCCAGCCAGATTGTTCCTTTTGGTGAAGAACTGAAGTTTTCTTGAAAACATGCCCTTGAATGCAGGAGCCTGGGCTCTCTGAGAGCTTCACACTTGGAGCAAGCAAGGGAAGTTTGCAACCTGGGATGTGGAAAATAAAACACATCCAAAATACTGTGTCATGTCTTTCCGCAGCTGGAGACTTAACGGCATCTCCACTGTGTTTCTTGGTGGGAGGAAGAGTGTTGTAACCTCCATCCCAGGCCTTGGTACCCTTTCATCAGTGCTTGATTTAAACTGCGGGGCACAGTTCCTCTGTTTGCTGAGATAAAACTTGGTTTTAGTGTTTGAACACAATTAACATCAGCTGAAAACTCGCCTTTCTTGCTGTTTGTTGTGTGTTGAATGAGCAAGCAGCTGTCTTTACCTCTGTTATCAGCAGTTTGGGCTCTGTGTATTCAGGAAATGGAAGGCAAAAGCTTGAACCACCACTTTTTTGCTTTGTTTAGGGTGAATGGTATTTTCTTCTACAGGTAGCCTAGCTGCACTCCATTTATATTAAAATTTGATATTAACATCCGTCACTGTAGTATCTAAGTGCCTTCTGCATAAAATCCAATATCAGCAGCAAATTCCTGAGCAAAATGTCCGCTTACAGAAAAATTCAATGCAACATCAAGTATGGGGAGGTAATAGCTGCTGCCTCCGCACACAGACACATCGTTTCGGTAATTTGTATGTGACTCCTTGTCATAGGGAGTCCATCTTTTTTTTCCCTACCACTCTTCAATTAAGGATCTCAAAGCTTTTTTTCCTATGTTAGAGGAAGATTTTTCATTGTAGTGAAGCAGGTAGCGTAGTCCTCCATTTTACAGATGGGTGATTTATGCAGAGGTCATGTACTGAGGGCAAGAACAAGGAACTGGACATAGCTCTGGTAGCTTGGCCCCAGGACCGGTGTTTCCAGCCCCCTCCTTGTATGGCCTGCAGGTGTGAAATCTGTACACATCCGGCATAAGTGTTCTCACAGCAGGAATATGCTGCCTTGGCCCTAAATGATAAATCTGGCCTTAAACCCACAAAAATGTTTTTTGGGGTTTTATAGAGAACTTCAGTGGAAGGCAGGAACAAGGAGGAAAGATGTCTCACCGTGTAGGCAATAAGATTTGGATTCAGAAATGAGTCCTTTTCACTAAAATCGGGCTCTCCTTCTCTTTCTAGGAGAGGATCAGCATGATGCTGGCTATGGACTGGACAGTTCTGATGAAAATCAGAGCTGGAGTTTGGCCCCTTCCATGACATCTGATGCTTCACTTCCATCAGACTTCCAGGATGATGGTAAGTCACTGATGTTTTTTGAAGTCTTTGAGTGAAGAAGATGGAAAGGTAAGTGCAGTCTAGTATGACTTCCTTGCTGTCATTCATCCATCTCATAATGTTGGAGGTGTTTTGGGGTTTTTTTGTTGTTTGTTAACTGGTTCCTGTTTTATCAGTGACCATGTTACGGCGATCCCAAATTTAGTATTGCGAAGTTAAATGTATTTCTTGATTATCTTGGTGCAAACTGGAGTTGGTTGTTCTATTTTGGGTTGACAACGGTGATGGAAAAGAGCAGAATTTGAGCTGGTGGCTAGTGTTTCCCAAAGCTCCTTCTTCCAGCGAGTGTAGGAGCGCTTCCAGCCGAGTGGTGGATGGGAGCTGGCATCCAAGGACAAGGGCGCTTTCCAAAGCATTGAATGTCAGAGGGGGGGTTTCTGGGCAAAGAGTTGCTGCAATGCTCGCGGCTGGTTGCACGTGGTGGTTTAGGAGTGATGGATCTGCAATATGCTATTGAAATTGAAGCCTACAGAGCCGAGACGGTTCTGATCTTCTCGGGGGTTATCTCTGAGCCCTAGTGGAGGCTTGACTGCTTTGGCCTCAGATTCTCAATCTCCCGCTTCCCACAGATCTTGTTTCCTCCTCCTCTTTCACTTCCCTTGCACTTTCCCCCCCGTGCTTTCTTACCCCCCCCCACCCTGTCCTTCCTCTTTCATTTTCTCTGCTTCCGCCCCTCCTCTTCTCCACCTTTCTCTTCTCAATGTACTCTTTCATGTCTACTCCCACTCTTGTTAGTGAAGCGGTAGTCATCAGTCAAGAACACAAAGAAATGAGGATTTATTTGGGACGAGGCCATAAGTGCTGATGGGCACCGGAGTTAGCTTCTTCGCGCAGTGCGAAACATCAGGCTATATGTGTTGATTCATGCTATAAAATAAATGGCTTCATTTAGACTGATTAGAGATGAGGTTGGTCTGATAGCTGGTAATTGCAGCATGAAAAGAGGTGTGGAGTTTGGGATCGGTTGTTTTAAATAATCTGTGTGCTTAGATATGATGCACTTACGCAGAGTGCGGATGGAGAACGTGTGACAAGGATAATGGATGTTGGCCTAAATGGGACATGAAAGGGTGCTGAAGACCTCAGGCTTGGCCTCGTCAGGCGAGCAATGTCTTTACGAAGTCTAGAGTTTCTCCTGGCGTGTTTATTAAGCTTGTCTAAGGAGGTATTTGCTTTGCTAACTTTGAGTGGTGGTTTTTGGCAGCTCCGAGGGGCAGAGTTTGACATAACACTTGCAAGGTATGCAAACACTTGGCACCACTGGAAGTTCTCAGACACAGATGAAATGCCAGGCTCGATGGAAGGGTGCCCAAATGGGTGAATGGCGAGGAGATTGATAACATAGAAAAATTACATACTACAAAAAGCAGGGGGGGGAGGGGGCAGGGAAAGCTGGCATCGGGAGCAGTTACATTAAAATGAGGTGTTGGTTCTTGGAAACCGGTCAGAGTTGCTGAATAACAGCAAATCGTGGGCTTGACACGGTGTGTGTTCGTTCTGGATGAAAGCTGAGCGATTCTGGCTGATTAGATGCAGGCTGCTGGTAGCCTGAAACAATGATATTAAAGGGGAAAAAGGCTGAACGCAGGATTTTGGAACTTTTTCTTTGCCCTGCCATGTTGTAGGGGCATCATCAGAATGAATTTTTCTAGATCTCTGCCAGTGGGATGGATATGGATCGAGGTTGTGATTTCTTCTGGGTTTTTGCATTTCTGTGATGACGTACTGTCAGGGGGTTTTTTGTTTACTTGGGGGATTTTTTTTTGTTTGTTTACTTTTTTCACTATGGAAGGTGAAGGCACAATGTTTTTTTTTTTTTTTTTTTAATGATTATGAAGTCCTGTCACCTGCGAGTGACAGTACTTCTGAGAAGTGGATTAAGCTAAAGGGTGTGTCAGCCTTGGTTTCTGAATTAGAACATCCTTGCAGGAAAAGTAGGAAGTTTTAAGATTGCACGAACTGATTTTCATCTTTTCCATTTGCCTTGGCTTCTCCGAGCGGGCACCCTTCACTTTTACTGTGCCCCTTTTTGCTTCCGCACTCTTTGATCCAGTTAGCCGGCAAAGTCCCTGGAGCAGGCACCCTGCTGCTGGGTGCTGCTATGGAGCCTGGGCCACCACGGACCCTCGGGGTGCTGCTGTGTCACACAGATGGGTGACCCTGAGCTGCTCCTTCCAGGCATGGGGGTCACCCACCTAGCTATGGCCCGAAGAATAAATTGGCAGGTTGTAGGAACACGCTTGTCATTCCTGTGGCTTTTTTCCGTCCCTTCTTAGCCCTGTTGTGCGACGGCAAGAGGTTACGTCCTGAGGTGCAAGCCCACAGCGCTGTTAGAATTCCTGAATTTCCCAACTTTATTAATTCAAGATTGCGATGGAAGGAGGTCTCCTCTGGCTGCTCACTTCTGCCTATCCCTGCTCTGCAAAATGGGGGAGTTTGGAGGCAGGGGAGTGCCACCACGCTTCATTTTGAACAGACTTTTCCTTGCTTGCCCTGAACTTCTCGTGGGAATCGGAGAGAACCTTCCTGGTTGTCTCTGGAGGGAGCAAGAGGGACTGAGCGAGTTGGGGATGACTTTACTCAATGAGGCATGGCCCAGCTCTATAGGATCGTCCCTAATGAGTGATTAAGAAGCTAATGTTTGTACAGTGCTGGGAGGCGGGGAAGCACTGTGGAAGTGCTAAGTACTGTTATAATGATAAGTATTTCTTAGGAGACACTTCCCATGTAATGTACTCCGCTCAGACCACTTGAAGACTTTTCAAAAATGTTTTGTCTTTTCAACTGGTAGA
Organism: Burhinus oedicnemus; assembly: GCA_008921705.1. Lineage (NCBI taxonomy): Eukaryota > Metazoa > Chordata > Aves > Charadriiformes > Burhinidae > Burhinus > Burhinus oedicnemus. The sequence continues at coordinate 2,249,263 of VFFE01008394.1, forward strand.
TCACTTAATTTGCCGGCGTTCCTTCATTTAGTTTTACCGAAGCGTAAGGTAGATACCGCAGCGTCCTGAGGGGCAGGGGTTGCGTGTCTGTAATATTTAGCTCTTGTAGATATTGCTTTAGCAGTCGGGGTTTCCCCACGGCTCCTTAGCGGGGCTTCTGCGATCAGTGCGGAGCCTCTGATCTCCTGCTGGAGGGATGCTGAGCCAGGATCCCCGTGATTCACTCGGAGTCACGGCGGGATCGCACTGAGCTGAGGGGGTGAGAGCCACTGCGCCTTCTGCCCCCGTGCCCGGCTGCTGGCTGCGTGGCCGTGTCACAACAACAGAAGCGACAATATATTTTCTTTTATATCACACAGGTATCCGTTAGCACGTGGCAGGGAGCATAACTCACGGTGACACCAATGTACTTTACGGGCTCTGTTAGTTGTGGTCCCCGGGGTAAGAAATCTTGCCTCTGACTTCCAAGATTTTTCCATCATGTCAGCAGAGAACGTTGGCCGAACACACAGCTCGTTCCCTTCTGTGTGGTGGTGGGGTTATTTTTAAATATGGAAGTTCCAAGTATCTTAAAATCAAATCCTTTAACAAAAATTCCCTTTGCTTTTTAAAAATGTGTTAAAAATGGCTTTTCTCTTAAAAGATGTGGAGGGTGGTAGATGAGATGGTCCTTCACTGTGCCCCAGTGGGGTGGGGATGGGGACACAGACACAGATGCAACGTGGTACTAAAGGTTTCGAAGGGGTTAGAAACTGTAAAGAGGTGGCACGTCTTTAGTCCGTCTCCAGGTACTTCTTGATCCCATTTGCATCCTGGAGAAGGCCCTGTTTGCTCATGTTTGGCCTTCCAGTACTGAGGAATGGGTAGGGAAACAATAAAATACCAAAGTGAGTTTTGTACGTAGCTCTTCAGAAACAAGACTCTGGAGAGGCAGCTTGCAAATCCCAGGGAGAAGCCTGTAAACTCCTTCTAGAAGTTCCTTGCTTGGTCCATGGCAGCCTCCAGCCCGGTGTTCCCGTCTTCCAGGGTGTTCTGTCTTCTCTTGGCCGATGTTCTGGAGCACTGAATCCCTTCTCCCTGAAGTGTGTAGTGTTCTGACCCCCATGTGCTTCCCTGCTTGTAGGTAGTCCTGGCACCTAACGACAGCTTCTGCTTTTATTTTCCCTGTACTTCCTAAATGTGGGATTAATTGCTTTCAAAATCCAGCCTGCAGGAATGTTTTCCAGTGGTACCTGGAGGAGCTGGGGGTGCGGGTGGGTGCGCAGCCTTGCTCGGGTAAGGGTGGGGGCTCAGGATGCATTGTAGGGGGGGTACAGTGGTACAGGG
>VFFE01008394.1:2250608-2264018 GCA_008921705.1 Burhinus oedicnemus
CCCGGTGCCGGGGGAGGGTGCAGGGGGGTGCCCGGTGCCGGGGGAGGGTGCAGGAGGGTGCCCGGTGCCGGGCGGGGCTCCCGGCGGCAGCGGAGTTCTGCAGCGCCCCCGTGTGGCGGCGGGCGGCGCCGCTCCCGCGGGGCTGCGCGACCGGGGACCCGCGTGGGCGGCTTTTGCTTTCTTGTTACTTTTTAAATAAAAAACCCACGACCAACAAACAAAACACCCCCTCCCCCCCAAAAAAAAAGAACAAACCGAACAACCCCAAAGCCCCCAAAAACCCAACCCGAAAGGCCAGCCTCCAAACCAGGGGTTTCTGCGAATTTCTTCTCCCCCTGTGAGAGCTCCGGCAGCTCTGGGTGGGCTGGAATTAAGCCCCTGTGTCGGTGGAGTAACAGCAGATCTCTGCTTTTCCAAACCCAAAGTGGAAATTGTGGTTTTCTTCCCCAATGACACCCTGATGTCTGCTGCACTGGGGTAAACTGGGGTTGGGGGGCACTAGGTGACCGACACAGGGCGGGCAGCGTGGCCCGGGGCGCTCAGCCTGCGCTGCGGCCCAAAGGAGCCACTTGCCCAAATGCTGCCGAATTTCAGGTGTAATAACAAAGTGTGTGAAATAAAATGCAGGCAAAGAACCTGTTTCAGAAGCGCCGAGTATCCATGAGTTCGGGGGTCTGTATAGATCAAACCCTGAACACCTGCCGATGAATGGAAACCCCTCTTACGCCGGCGTTGAAAGCTTTACATTTTTCTTTTCAAATACCGTTAGAAGTGATTATCTCTGCCTCCTTGACGTCCAGAAATGTCTTTTGTTGGTTTTGACCGGGTTATTACAAACTTGCTGTTGATGTAGTTTTAAGCCTTATGCAACAGCGTGGGAAATGTTTGGGGCAGGGGTTTGTGACGGGTGCGATCGCTGCCGAAGGTTCCTCCTGGCTCGTTTCCTTTTTGGTCTCGAGCATCGTCCCAACGAGCCCAGGGAGTGAGAGGTGAAAACACAGATCGGTTATTCCTCCTGATTCCTCACCAAAGCTTCCAGCAGGTTTGACCGGTTCGATGTAAGTTTTGCCAAGGGGAAGAGAACAGCCACAAATCCATGTATAAGAAAACAATATGTTTTCTAAAAAATATCTACTTATACCGCATGGCAGTTTGTAAAGAAATCAGCCTCCCTTAAAGCTACAGAGCTCATGTTCTTTGATTTATCGTTTTCTGAATGGAAATGCACCATAACATTAGTGCTTTCAAGCCCGGTGTGATAATGTCTCTGGCACTGTGCAAATAAGTTCCTGGAACGGTAATCTGGCTGGTCAAAAGGTTTGGCTATATTTTATACAGAGCAACTCGGTTCACCTCTATATTAAGGATTATTTGTTCGGGGTGGAGAGGAGGAGGGTGGGTTGCTTGCAGACTGCCAGAAATAGATGCATAAATTATATAGGAGAGCCCAGACCTTTGTAGAGAACAAGCAGTGGTGAGACTAATGCTACCAGGATTTTCAGCTTTCATTTAAAACGAACGAATGGGGAAAAAAAAACCCCAACCAAACAAGAAACCAGCAACCCAACCCAAAGTGGCTGCGTGTTCTCATTTGGGGTTTTACGGCTGCAGCAGATTGTAGCGCAAGTAATTGCTGCAGAAATGCTATCTGACTTGTGGCCGCAGCTTCCATCAGCCGGGCACGTCGAGCTGCAGATGCCGGTCCTGAGGGCGGCGGACTGAGCCCGCGGCTTTGCAGGTGCCCGTTTTGAGCTCAGAATCATTTTTCCTCAAGCGGAGATGTTTTTGAGTTGGTCTGAGCTGCAACTCTTGTGCTCAGGGCATCTGTGGAAGAGCAGGCGATTGGAAGCGCCTTCTGTCTCATTTAATCTCCCCCCTGATCTTCCCCTGCGCCCCGTAAAAGCAGTTCTTCTTTATAAAGTGTAGAAATAATGCACCGGCACTGCCCGGCGGGAGGACCGGAGGACACGTCCCTGCTGCTGCCCAGCCCTGCACGGGGCTGGCAGCCTGGATCTCTTCGGAGGGACCTGTCTGGGGGTTCCTTAGTGCTTTTTGGGGAGGTAACCCTAACACAAACCGGATCGGGCCCCGAAATGTTTTGGCCCAGCCTATCCCTTAAGCTCCCGCATCTAAATGGGCTGAGATTTCACGGTGGTTATTGGCAATCGAGGACCGTCAACCTCAGGATTCAAGCGCTGGCTTGAAAAGCACGAGTTGCTTTTACACAAAATAATGTGTCTGCGATTCGGTCTTTGGGTGTTGCATGCCTCGGTTTGTGGTTTGGAAAGGGGTTTCTGCCCAACCACTGCAATGTTTGTTTGGTTTTTTTAAGCTGAGATAATCAAGTAATTCCTTGATTGTGAGAGTTCTTAAGAAAAACAGAAATGTTATGAAACATGTGGTCTAAAATCTCAGCAGTTTGGTGGGTCTGTGGGGCCCCAGACAGGAGTTACAATGGAAATTGCTTAGAAGTCAGTGAAACGCTGATAACTTATTAATGCGGCTTTTCTGAAGCAAAAATCCTACCGCCTTTGCTGTTTGCCGACAGGGAAAAGGCATAATTAAAGTTTCTTTGTATTGCTTTATAAGTGTGGGATCAGATGAACAGATTTATTTTCCGTACCTAGAGGACAGTCTTTAACGACAAGGTGCTATGTGGATTTTTTTTTTTTTCTTTTTTTTAGTAAGCGGCTTAACACCAACGAGCTTGTGTGAAAACAGGGAAGGCTGGCTTATGATCGCAGCTTAGAATTAATTGCAGCAGAGGATGCCCTGGGCCTGTAGATTTTGGGCGGGAGCAGGGGGCTCAGTGCACTGGTGCCTTGGAGCCGGTGCTGTCGGGTGCGTGGTCCCGGGTGGTGTGGCAGCTGTCAGGAGCCGGGATGGAGCTTCCTCTCGTGGCGAATCGCATGTTCCTCATGTCAAACACACGTGAATTATCAATGCGCAAGCTACTGTTGCGCTGGGGGCTGGGATAACTTACGCACCCGCCTCCTAAAGACCTTTTTATTCATGAGTATGTAAATCCAAGGCATAAACGCTTTGTGTCTCTATATTCTCCCCAGCAGAGGGATCAATATGCAGGAAATGTAAGTTAACAAAGTGTCAGGGTGGAACTTCATCACAGTGTCTCTTCTGCCCTTTTTCAAAAGAAAGTGATTCTAGTTTCCTAAATGACCAGGCACTGGAGTCTCTCGTTCCTGACCTGCGCTGGGTTTTCTCTGCTGGAGGGATGCTCGCAGGGTGGGATGCTGAGGTGCGGTGATTGGGCAGCGTGGCAGAGGAGGTGCCAGTTTTGGATGAGGCATTGGGTGCCCTGTGCCGTGCAGAAGCAGCCTTGGGGTGCCCAGAGTCCCCGGCCAGCACCAAGGACCTCGCCGTGACATGGGAAATGGTGTTTTGCCCTTGCAGAAGTGCTGGGGGTTGAGCGTGCTTGGCACCGGTAGTGATGGGCTTACAGCAAATCTAGAATTGACATTCTTTCACCAAATATATTAATAGTAAGATAAAATATTTGGTGGGTTCTGCACACATACTTCAACAGGAACAAGGGTAAGAGATTCTCTAGGTTATGCCCTTGAAATGTATTCTGCTGGTTTTGGAATTTCCTTCTCTGGAGATATTCAAAACTTGTCCGGATGCAATCCTGTTCAACCTGCTGTAAGTGAACCTGCTTTGGCAGGGGGGTTGGACTAGATGATCTCTGAAGGTCCCTTCCAACCCTAACCATTCTGTGGTTATAGCAAAGATTTGGGTTTCATTTTTTTTGTATTAGAATTTTGAGCGTAATGAGGTTGTTAGCAAGGGAAGTGAAGGAGGCTCTTCCTCTGCTCGAATGACTGGTCTGCAACCGGGGTAAACTTCTCTTCATTCCTCTGTGGGACATGTTTGTGTGACAACTCGAGGACAAAAAGGCAACCAAACCCATGCTTTCCCTGTGTTCCTGCTACATGTGCATGCTGAACCTGGAGACCCTTCTCCCTTGGGGAGAAGCAAGGTGTGGTCCGAATGAAGACAGCCTCATCCCGCAGGCACATTTCCGAGTGGTGTCTGCTCTCCTGGGTGGAACTGCTGGTGGGAATAATGATGATTGCACCCGTATCTTGCAGGATCAATCTCGAAACACTAACAAGTCCTGAAATACAAAATTCCCAGCTGAGAGAAACGGTCTGGACAGCGATAAAAGCCCCTGCTATATATACATTAACACGTGCCAAACTACTGCTGACTTCATTCCGACTTAAGCATGTGCTTAAATGTGTGGTTCAGTGTGAGCCACAGGGAATACATTAAATTATTACTTAGGTTATGTAGTGCTGAAAATCACTATGTGCAAAAATAAAGCCACTGTCCTGAGGAATTTAATTTGAAGACTGGTTATAATAAATTCTAAACTGAAATGCGTTAGAGGCCAACTGGAGGGAAGAAAAGGCCTCTTTCCTTTTTTCTTTTAATTTCTTTCATTTCTCCTTTAAATATAAGAAGTCATGTACAACTTCATTCAGCAAGCTTCTCCCCAGAGCTGTCATACCTGCTGCTGGGTTTACTCAAGCAAGGATCCTACATTGGATGTTCTCTGTCATCATCATTTTGTGCGAAGGCATTGTGTGTGTGTGTGCATGCACATGCACATGGGTATTTTAAAGAGTAGCTTTGTTTAAGGCTTACGGTGATGAACTATGTCTTAAAACAAGTTAAACTTTTATTGTTTAACCCTCGGAGAGATGTGGCAGTTGAAGGAGATTGGGTGTCCAGATTGATTTTTGGTCTGTGGTGAAGGGTGGCTGGGAGCGTGCGGATGCGTACCTGTGCGCGGCGGGGGCAGAGCCAGTGGGGCATTGAGCAAACACTGGGACTTCTTCTTCTAATCCAGTGTCACGGGAAGAGCAGCCGAAACAATCGGCATCATCCTTCACCCTGATAATGCTTTCTCGCCAACTAATAGCTCCTTGTTCATCAACGAAACGAATGTGTGCGGAGGTGACACGCTCTTCACCCACCGCTCTTTGTTCTAGGGTCCTCCAGACTGATTGTATCAGCTCCAGCACTGACAAATATCCCCCCAAACTTTAACACTATGTAAAATTGAGTTATGGGGTTTTAAGGTTAGACTCCTCTGGCTGAAGGTTGATTGTCTCCGAGAGATAAAGGAATCAGTACTCAACAATAACAAAATCTTTGCCATAGGATAATGCCTGTTATTGAGCTCACAGCTCTCTTTATTTGGTTACAAAGCTTCACCCCTATTTTTTTTCCCTGCGCTCGTAGGTTAAAGTGGGAGCTGCTGTTTGAAATTGGTGAATTGCTGCTGTTCCTCTATCCGCCCTCACCCTGTGCTTGAACAAACGCTCTGGCAGATAGATCAATTCCTTCAAACATCCCGTCACCCAGGGCTGTGTCTCGGCAGCCGCAGTTTTTAACTGAGTTGCCCTCGCAATGGCACCTTCCCAGCAGCGAAGCAGTGCGACGGGGCTGCCGGCAGTTGGGCAGCCCTTGGAGAAAGAAGCCGTGACTTCCTTGCCTGGGCAAACCCAAAGAGCTTGCTGTGCAAATCAAAGAGTAGCAGGAGGAAAGCGTTAGCCTGGTTTTACGTTAAGATTCATCCACTGGAGCAGAAGAAATAATTCTCCTTGAGCTGGGGCTGATGTGGAGTGTGAGTGGCTTGACCCAGGTCTGGTGAAGAGCCTGTGGTGTCGGTGGCAATCACATCTTAATGCCTCGGAGCCCCAGACACCTTGTTCAGATTCTCTGGCCAAAGAACTATTTTGCATTTAGTAACGAGCCTTGACCATCTGCTGTAAATGAAAATGGTCTGGCATCACTCTGCAGAGGATCAAAGCATTAACAACAATGATGGAATCTGGGGGAAGAAATCGGAAGTTTATTTTAACTTTAAACTGATGGTATCTGGGGCAAAGGCATTCAGTGCTGAGACAGTCTTATGTTGAGGGCAACAAGAGCCTGCCAAAAGAGATGCCTAGGAGGGACTGGGCTAGCAGTGGGCGAAGAAGTCACAAAAACCAAGGGAGGACAAAATTTAGTGGAGTGAAGCTCCCTGTACTCTCTGAACTCCTTCCAAATCCTGGAAACACTCTGCCTTCCCTGATAAACACCTGATGCATGAGGTGCGTGGAGAGGACATGCATGATAGGGATGAACTTCCCTTGAAGATTTGGAGCAGGCAGGCGGTTGGTGTCAATCTTTGAAAATATATATGGGGTGGTGCTCTCCACCCTCCATAAGTTGTATCTCTTGCTTTACTCACTTTTAGTTACCTAAAAAGACAGAACTCTGCTGTCCCCCAAAGGCCGTGGGCATCTGCAGGAGAGGTCTTTGGCTCAATGGAGCTTTCAAGTCTCCCCTGATTTCTGCTTCCTTAAACTTCATTCATATCCTTGTGCTTCAAAGCAGTCCTGATTATTCCAGGGAGCTGTGGACTACAGGATGAGTTCTGAGATCCCTTGACCTTGGAGGGAAATGGTTTCCATCCTGTTCCTGTGCACACCCTTCATGTGGTCAGTGTATTAGGTGTGAGTTGACAAGATTTCGGGCCAGATCCAGTGCTGGGGTTTAGCCTGTGTGGATGTTGCATCGTTGCTGGAAGAAGCCTACTGTATCCTGACTCCCCTTTTCTCGCTCAGTGGCACAGGTCCCTCACCCTAGGCACCATGCAACCAATTTATTTTTGAGATCCTCAATTACATTGCAAATTCTTATTTTCTCCTCTTTTACTCCATAACATTCCCTGGTGCTTGATGTGCTCTGGATTACTTTTTTGTTACCCTGGTTTATTCTTTCGTAGGATGAATCTCATTTTATTATTCTATCCATATTCCTAACCTCTCTGTGTCCCCTACTATTATTTCCTCTGCTTTCACTTGATATTTGCATTACCACCTAATTTAGTATCTTCCTGCTCATTGAATTAATGGACTGTTTACTTGCCTTAGATAAAACGGGGACTAATACCCTGCAGTACCCCAACACAGACGCTTCTCCCCCACGTGACAGAAAGCCATTTATCACCAGCTTTTGTCTGTGGCCCTTGGGCCAATTTTCAGTCTGTGACGATTGCTTCTATCCAAGCCGAGGTAAATTAATTTTTTCAGTGAGATTTGCTGTGGCACCACATCAAACGCTCAGTAAAGTCTCTAGATATATTGCATCTTCCACATTACCCTTCGTCTGCTAATTTTGTAGCTTGATCAGAAAGGCTGACTGTATGTGCCTAAGGTCATTCACTCTTTACAAACCCAAAGGTTGCTTGTTGCCAAGAAGGCAATTATAGCCTAGGTGCTCATAAAGTCATTTAGTCCCCTTTTGATTTTTTTTTTAATCTGTTCCGTTATTTTATGAGGGTGACATTAGTCAGCTTCACCTTGGTGTTGCATTTTTAAACCTTGGTGCTACCTTTGATTATTGCCTTTTCCATATTTTTAGCCCTCTGCTAGGATTAGAAGGGAAGGCCAGGGGTTTGGTAAGTTTGGGAACTTTGTTATCATAATTCCTGTAAGACTGCATGCAAATGGAGACTGGTGGGAAGGAAATCATAACCTTAGAAGTACAACACAATAAATGCGTACATTTGTCTACCCCTTTCCAAGCTCACAGCCCTAGCTCTAGTCTAGGAAGCCCATGGCTACCTGAGTAACCTCTATAGCCGTCAAGGAGTAGAACATGACTTTGTCTCCCTTGAGTTCTAATGGCATCTCCCAAGTAGGTGAGAAATCTTCACTGCCAACTTTTAGCTATGTTTGTCATCTAGTGGACGTCAGGGTGGTGACACTGCTCTTAGGATGGATTTCCAGTTTGCTTTCTGCCAAGGTTGATTTGAAGTTGCTGTATTTTCATCTGTAGGTGGAAATTCCACAGCTGCTTTGAGTGTCTCCCTGGAACTGCTAGCTCTGCTGGACCAGATCCATCAGCTTCAATTATTTTGTTGGGGAAAAAAATGCATCTTATTTTGAAGCAAGGAAAAATTCTGTATCCCTCCTCTTCCTCCAGTCTAGGAGAAATCTGGTTGGAAAAAAAATCCCAAACATAAGCTTTTCTTTTTAAATGCAATTGGAATAAGTTGGTCAGAAATGCTTCAATTTAAGGTCTTGCAAAGCCACTCTTCATTTGTTTGAGAAAAAACCCCAACCAACAGAAAAGCAAAGCAAGAAGACTGAGAAACACACAAACTTTTACGATGGAAAACTAACCAACCCTACCAAGGGAAAGTAAGGCCAGACAATATCGGTATTTGAATATTCTCTTTTCCTTCTTTTCTTTGATATGCAAACTTGCTGCTGATCAAAGAACTCTAGGAGGAAGAGGACAATAGTGCGGATTGGGGTGACTTTGGGTTTTGGTTCCTCGGTTTGATCCCATGATGGCTGGGGTAGGCTTGGGGACAGGGATGAACACCGCTTTCCTCCCCTCCCCCTCGGTCTTCCCGTTCAACCCCTGAATTCACGGATCAGCAGGGGAGCTGAGCTGTCTGAGCCAGGGGCACCGGCACAAGCCCTGAGGTTGCAGAAACTGCCATAAAATGGCTATAGCTCTGCTGTCTACAAAGCCTCCATCCCTCTTGGGTACCCCAGTATGCTAAATCTGTGGGTTCAGGCTTGGGGCAGGTGGTAGGATTTGCTCCTTTAATCTTCAGTGTCTATTTATTACAGTGGAGCTCCAGGGCATCTGAGCATGGCCTTTCTCGCCAAGAGACCATAACAAATGGATGCACTAGCTCTTTGACACACAACCGAGGTTTGCGCACCACCTATCTGCGCAATTCGGTGCTGGCTCTTTCTGTCTCTGCTTCTTCTTTTGTTGTGGTGCTTATAAAACTAAGAGGGAGCGGGAAGGGGTTTGAATGCAAAGAGCAGCTCCGGTTGACCGTCCCCACCTGCCCCTTCGCTTCCTGGCCAGTCCTTGCCTAATTTTTCATGCTGGGGGGGACACACACTACACTCACCTTGTAGATGAGAAAAAGCTCTGCCCCAGGCCATGGGCCCATGACTTAGAGTAACCCTTTTCCCTTTGTTTACTCTTAGGTATTGAACCCTTTCGCAATTGCTAATTATTTTTCAATTGCCCAAGACAAATGAGAAGGTTAGGGAGGTGCCATTTCTCAGTGACCCTGCCTGTCAATTGCTGTGACGCTTTATTAATGTCGGAGCTGGTTTTGTTAGATTTTTCTTGTGGGTTTTAAAGAATAAGAGGGAAATAGCTTGAATCGCAGAGGTAATTTAAGCCTTTTTCTGTCTCTGAATGCCATCAGAAATTAGCAGGCTAATGACATTGGTGGGGAGTTCCACCTTCTCATTGCAACTTGATTTTATTTTTAAGGGAGACAGTGTCCTCAGAGAAGGTGAGGGTCCACAGTAAACCTCAACCATATACAAGAAGGTACAGCAGTCTTGTCCTAGCCTTTTGGAAGGTGATTTAATTCTTCTTGCAGTGGTATTTTGTGGTACTACCCCAGTATCAAAGCTGTTTTGCACCACGTTAGAGCTCTGAAGAGTTTGTGGTTTGAACAGGCAAACAGACAAGGTAAAGGGTGACAAGGAGGGTGATGTTAGAGGAGTGTGAAGTGATTTGACGCCAACACACCCGCTGTTAGAGGTGACATCCAACTGGGATCAACCCGGCACCCTCCAACTTTCCATTGTACTTTGGGAGGGTGAATTAGGGGGTGGAAGACCAGCAGTGTGATGTGCACGCGAGTCTTGGGTTTGCCATACTGACTCTATCGAAGCTGAAAATATCATTTAGCTGAAAACGTTGATTCTTGGCAGTTGGGTGACCTTGGCTCGCAGGGGAGGTACTCCTCGCTTGGATTTGGAGCCCAGTTCTTTGTGCTGATGTTCTCAATGCAAACACCTTGCTCTGGAGTCACAGGAAACATTGGCTTCCATCTCCATGTCAGAATTCCTGTTCCCTGGTAACGTGAAACTTTTAATCCAGATATGCAAACAGCCCAGGCTTCCCTGGAGGGGGGACTGTGATGTGGGGTGTCACTTTGGGGGGGTCCGAGGCTGCTCCCTGAGCCCCCGTGCTCGTCATGGGGGAGGGGTACGCGCTGTGCACGCTTCCATGGGAGACGGTTCTTGGCAGCCTTTTGCAGGGCTGAATCTCCTGGTTCCCTGTTGAATGGGGGAGCTTGAAAAAAAAGCCAACAAAACCCTGCGCTTTTCAACATGAGATGTATTTTGCAGCCGGTCTCCAGGCAGCTCGCAACCCAAAGGGCATCACCGAATGCGCCAGCAATGAAATAGCAACTGGGGGGAGGGAATTAGGAGGACAGAGGAAGATGGAAAACCTCCTATACAATAATTAGAATAAAATTGGGGTATCAAGAATACAGGGGTCAGCTTCTGTTCACACCAATATGGCTTTCACCTTGTAGAGAAAGGCCTGCACCAGGTAATTAGGTCAAGTCAATGATTATATATCTTTAAGCGAAGTGGAAGGGACTGTAATTGTGATGAAATTTGTTTGAAGAGGAAAAGCATGGGGAATTTTGTTTAAAGGTAACGAGTTCAAAGGGTAAATGAAGTTCAAGGTTCAGTTCCTGTTCACTCCTAACAAAAAAAAAAAAAGAAAACAACACCCACGCACACCAAGCAGCCAATATTTCTATCAGACGAGTTGCTTTATCTTTTGGGGAAGGGAATGGGATCATATCCCTGTAGGAAAACTGGAATTAAAACAGTGACAGCTCTTTAATGGGGCTTTCTTTCTTTAGGAGCCAACAGAAGGGTAAACCTTGTGTAATGGGTTTTTTTCCTAGTTGGTTTATTCTTCCCTTCGGAGCGCGCTGCCGCATGCAGCCACCTTGCATGCAAATCGGTGACATCCCGAGAAGGGCCTTGCCTGTGATATGCAAATACCCACTTTGTTCACGGGGAACTTTTCAGGAGAGGGGAAGGCAGCTGGGCCATGAACAGTGGGGAAAACTGCCCATCTCGGGGGATTTAATAAGACTTCAACTTCCCATAAATGTTTTTGGTGGAACAAAAATGTGTTCCTAGTCGTACTTCTGGAATGGTCGGTTTTCCTCCCAGTGAATATGTGACTTCTGTTGATGCTAGCGGGTGTTCTGGTTTGATGGAGGGCAGGAGAGGACTCCCCTGGAGCCCGGCTGGGAAGCAGTCGGGTGCTCTTGGACCTGGGAGAAAAGGGTGTAGGAAAAAATAGTCACTGGCTGCCCTTGCAAGTGCTTGGTTTCAAATTGCACATGGAGGTGTAGGAAGGTGGGCTAATGGTCATGATACAGGTCAGGATCTCTGGCCTCTTCCTTGCAGCATCGTTATGTGATCTTGGAAAGAGTTTTGATTGTGGCACCAAATACGATCTGTAATCCAGCGGCATGGCAGTCCTGGGAGGCTGGAGCCCTGCTCCTTCCTCTGGCCATGGCATCGCGGGAGCCCGGTACAGCCAGAGCTCTGGCCTCATGGGGTCCAGTGGTGCCATGGCCATAGTTGGGCATGTTTGGACCCAAAGAGTTTGCAACTGATGCTTGGAGGTGGCTCTGCAGGAGGATTTGGCTGTGCCCCTTGTCCTCTTTCCTCTGTGGAAACAAAGAGGAGGTGGGGGTGGTGATAATTGTGCTGTTTTTCTTGTGTGAGTGTTGAGCCTTGCTGCTTTTTTTCCCCCTAATTGTGGGACAGGAGGCTCATTCCGAGCACAAAATAATGTTGTTTGACCTCATCTTGAAAGTAAACCGTGGAAGTTTAGCGCTGCCCTCACTTGCAGGGGAGGAGTGCCAAAGCATCTCCCTAGGAAACCTCTAAATTGGATAGAGATGGGGGGCAGCCCCCAAACACCTTGCGTGGTCCAGAAAGCTGGCTGTGAACTTGGTCTGGGACCCTGCCGGCCTTGGTGCTCACACAGTGCTGGCCACACGTGAGCGCAGGGCTAGTGCCTGGCTTTGGGGACATGCCACGGGGGAGGACACGGTGGCATGGGTGAGGTGGGTCCTGACTCATCCCTGCTTGGCAGGACCGGATCGGGGTGGTGAGCGGAGCCGGGACTGGAAGGGGTGGCTGGAGGAGGGCAGAGCCTCACCTCTGCTGAACCCGAGCTGCAAATATTTCCACCCTGGCCAAATTTAGTAGAAGTTCAAGGAACAACATTGCAACAATATTAATGACCTCAAAGGGCATGCAAAGTTCAGAGTTCACCTTCTGTTTACACCACTGATGCTTTTCTCTCTTTTCCTATTGCACCCGTCCTATCTTCCGTATAAATTTGGTGTCATTGGTTGCTGTTAGGATCTGTTTTGTGACATTTCAATCTGTTTTAGGTTTGGGGTTTTTTTAGTGGCGCTTTTTTTTTTTTCTGGAAAAATATACAGCAGTTTTGTGTGGATAATAGAGGGTGAAAGGTGGGAGGGCGAGGGTGTCGGGGTGGAGGGTCCGTGGGGGAGTAGGGTGCTCTCGTGATCAGTTCAAGGTTCAGCCTTTGTTCGCATGTAATAAAAAGTCTTCAGTTATCAGGTATTTAAACCCAAATCAGCAGTTCCATATCCGTAACCTGAGCTAAGTGTTCCTCCATCTAATGGCCGCGCGGCTGTCGTTTGCGGCGAGTTGGGTGACACTCGATTTGTACTCGGTGACGGGAACAGATGGGTCTTCATTGTGAAAGCCCGCCTGTATGCAAATGTGAACGGAGTTTCACCCGCGCCCGCGCCTGACCTGGCCACGCAGCGGCATTTCCCCGGCGCGCTCAGCCGGGGGGGCGGCCAAGGGCGATAAAAAATGGCACTCGGATAGTACCAGCGGCAGGTCAAGTTTACCATCCGTCTTTCAGCGGGACCGAGATGGCAACGCGGTTATTTAGTTTCAGCGTTGATGTTGGTTGCAATAAACTCCATCATTTCACCTGTTTATGAACCCAACCTCGTGCCGGTTTCTCGGCAAAAAAGCGAACGAGGGCGGGCAATCGGCTCCTTGTTTCTGCCGGGATGAGGAAGGGTCCCTGCTCTCTGACGAGGTTTCTTTCTCTCTTATTTGATCCTGCAGTCCGCACCGTGACATTTTCCTTCCCTCCCCTTTGGATTTTGAGGTTTTGTTCGTTTCTTCAGAAGAAACAGAAACCCGTCTGTGCCGAAATGGGCTTTTTTATTATTTAAAAATTGAGAAAAATGATAATTGATGTCGGAATAAACAAGCAGCATTTTAGGCGTCGGTTAACAGTTTTGCATGTACATAGGCGGTATACAATATATAATAAATCTTACCATTTAAATGTGCAACCCTTCATTAGAGTGAAAATATGAACAGCTGTAATCGCACATTTACGCTGGCGACAGAGAAAAATCTGGTTACAGTTGTAATTTTTCATGCTGATGAAGAACTGGGAGCAGGTTTGAACACTGATTCTGTAACTGGGTGGAATTTTATTCCTCCATCCCCTCTTTCCACC
>VFFE01008394.1:2266004-2328692 GCA_008921705.1 Burhinus oedicnemus
CCATAAAGTCTTTAAAGCAGCAAAAGGCAGTTATGGGGGAGTTTTGTGCTTAGGTTGAGGTAGCGCTGATGCTCGGATGAAGCAGGGGGGGACTCTCCCTCCTGGCCGGTGCCGCGCCGTGGCTCATGGCAGCGCTGGCCCCTTGGGGTCCTGGTGCATTTCTGGACCCTGTGCAGACCCCGGCGGTGGCTGGAGAAGGGGGTCCAGGAGCCTAGAGAAGGGGGTCCAGGAGCTGGAGAAGGGGTCCAGGAGCCATCTCGTGGCCACGGTGCCGAGCCGCAGCCGCCCCGCTTCGCTCCGAAGGTGGGACCTCAAGGAGAGGCGAGAAAGGGGGGAACCGCGTTCAAATATAAATCAAACCCATCAGTCACTGGGAATCTGGAGAAAGTGGCACAGGATATAAATAGAGGCTATAACTGCAGTGACAAGCAGGGCTGCAGTTGTAAATACTCATTATCTTTCTTAATATGACACCGTGTGGATTGGGAGAGCTCGGGAAATTACAAAGGGGGGGCGCGGGAAATTAAAAGCAAGAGAAGGGAATCTAGTGGTTTTAAACTTAAAATCTTTTCTGTAAAACAATAAAAGGACACCTCCCCCCCCAACCATTTATATATATTATTAATATATATTAACTTAGCACCCTGTCTCCTCCCCAAAGCTGAGTGAAAGCCCCAAAGACATCTGTTTGCATACATTGTGTGTCAGGCAACATCAGATCTGAATAGAATTTATCTAAATTTTATATGCATGGCTTGATGTAAATTGAAATAAATTGTACAGCATACCCTGCCTGGACATATTGGTTTTTCCTTCGCTGCTTGAACTTTTAACCTCGGGGTTTGAGCCGGTCACACGCTGACCCGTCTGAACTCTGCTGGTAGAGCCAAGTCTGGAAGGATGACCTTGCAGCCATGGCAACCCCCAAAGATAGTCCAGGCCTCCTCCATCCTCCCTGGCCCTTAAAAACCACCAATAAATTGGTTATTTTGGGGCCAGTTCATCTGCTGGCACCTTCGCACAAAGATGCAAAAAGTTGGGTTTGTGCCCCCTCCTCTCAGCGTGCTGCCCAAAAGCTTTTCGGTGTCAGTGGCTGGTGTGAGGACCACGAGGATGGGTGTGCTGGGTACCACGGTGCGGGTGGGCAGGATGGGTGCTGGGTACGACGATGCAGGTGGGCACGGTGGGTCCTGCCTCTTCCCCTGGCTTCACTGGGGAACTGCTGGAGAGTTCCTTCCCTCCTCTCCATCGTGCCTCAGTTTCCCCACGAGTCTCATAGCGCTAATCTTTTGGGGCATATTTATTATTTGTTAAAAGATTTGAGCTTCCCAGGAGATGAATGTTAGGTACTTCTTTTGTTATGCATCTGCATATAAAGGGGTGGTGGTTATTGCTGCTCTACCTGGCCTACATGAAAGTACAAATTCCGTAAAAGTTAGATGGAGACATGGCTGAGACCTGATTTTGGGGCTCCGGGCTGCCCCTTAGAGGGGCTGAAGGGCTGATGAGCAGCAGGTCTGATGGCTGGTAGCTCAGAATCGCGGTGGATTTTGGAGACGGGCACTTAATTGTAGTTTTTTGTGCCGAGGAAGGGATACATTTCCCTTGCGGAGCTTTTGCATGAACAGCTCAAGGAATGCCACACTGCACTGGAGAAGGCGGTTGGTGCTGTTCCCAACGGTGGCTGCTTCTGCATTGAGCCCAGCAGAGCACAACCACAATGGCCCTTCAAAATGGGCAACTGCGGCGGCTGGTGCAGCTGCTCCGTAGCGTGTTTGTGTACGTGCACACATGTTCTGCAGACAGGAATAATTTCCACCCCAGTCACATACTCGAGTTGGAGTTGTGCACTTGCTACTTGTTACTGTAGATGTATTTGTTATATTACATGTGCACGTAATGGTCGCTATTTTGTTTTGCGGCTCATCCTCCCTTGGATGACCATTTGGTCAATTCACTTCTGTGCCATGTCTTTTCCTTGCGCTCGTAGGAAAGGGGAGAACTTTCTGTAATTCTGAGTGATGCCCAGCACTGTGAGGCCAAATCTGGGTGAAGAACATCTGCCTCAGGAGCACCAGTAAGTCTCCAAACTGTAAAAGAGGTCTTGTGAAGGTAGGGATGGTTTGGGATGGTCAGTTCACTGGAGTCAGGCAGCAAGAATGGGCTTTTGTAGAATCACCTAGACTGGAAGAGACTTTTAAGATCATTGAGTCCAACCATTAATCTAACACTGCCAAGTCCACCACTAAACCACGTCCCTCAGCACCACATCTACCCGTCTTTTAAATACCTCCAGGGATGGCGACTCCACCACTTCCCTGGGCAGCCTGTTCCAATGCTTGATAACCCTTTTGGTGAAGAATTTTTTCCTAATATCCAATCTAAACCTCCCCTGGCACAACTTGAGGCTGTTTCCTTTCATCCTATTGCCTGTTACTTGGGAGAAGAGACTGAGCCCCCCCCTTGCTACAACCTCCTTTCAGGTAGCTGTAGAGAGCGAGAAGGTCTCCCCTCAGCCTCCTTTTCTCCAGGCTGAACAACCCCAGTTCCCTCAGCCGCTCCTCAGAAGACCTGTGCTCCAGACCCCTCACCAGCTTCATTGCCCTCCTCTGGACACGCTCCAGTACCTCAACATCTTTCTGCCATCCCTGCTCCGTAGTGCTCTCAGCTGGAGCTGGTAGTGGTTTCTGTATGAAAATCCAAGGAATGGTTTTGTATTGCTGACAAAAATGGATGTCACCTGGAAGAAGAATCTCTCCACATTCAGGTGTTTCCCTTTACCTTTCTGGGGCACCCCCAGTCTCCGTGTGTCCCAGAAGAGATCTTGATTCAGCTTTTTGAACTTGAGAAATGCCAGCATTTGCTGTTGAAGTTATTTTGAAAATAATGATGTGGCCTCTCCCTCTCTAAGCTCCAGAATAGAAAATGATTTGTCATCAGTACCACACGTAAGCATATGCTTAATTGTTTTCCTGAGTTTAGGTGTCTAAAGGGCCTGACTGCAACTTCCAAAGACCTTGGAACAGCTGTGAAAATACTCACTTGCTCTGAACAATGCAAATGCAAATACTGACGGCATTATCTACTGGGCCAAAGGCCTCGGGCGTAATGTTGATCCTCATCCCAGCAGCTCGGTTGCCTTGGGAGAACTGGGCTCAAGAGAGCTCTGCTTTTGTGGTTGCACTGGTGCCTTTGAAGACATGAACCAGACCTCCACCCTGCCGCAAGCCCAGGGAGACCCCAGGGGATGGGACCTCGGTCCCTCCGTATCTCTTGGGGTGAAAGAAACAGAACCAAGAGGTTCTGGAGGTACCAGAATGGAAATTAAGGAATAGAGTGTCTATTTTTACCTTTTACATGATTCTGCTTGACCTGCAAGAGATCCTCGTTGCATCTTCCCTCTGCATCATGTTTGTTCATCTGTGGACACGGTGCCATGAAGTTTTAAAGCTTCGCAGCATCTGCAATACTCTGGGAACCTTGGGTGGAAAGTCCCATGGTGGTGCGGGGCTTTATTTACTTCTAGTCCCCACCTGGGCCATATTGCGATGTTCCAGTGATGTGTGGCGTCTTCCAGACAACAGAACTTACCGGTAATTTATTGAATAGATGCGGTATTAAAAAAAAATTCCTTCTTCCAGCTAACTGAGAGTAAGTCGTATTTCATCATTACAAAGCAATAAGCAGGCTATAGATCCCTGTTTATGGCCTATTTTATCAGTATGACTTCATTGTCTTATTTTTAAAAATTGTTGTTATAACCCTATTATAAGTGAATAGATATAGGGCTGTAACCGTAATGTAAAACAACTTTTGCAAATCAACCACAATCTGCGTGACTGAGACCTTTATTATGCAAGGAGCACAGTAAGGGACTGCGGGTCCTTTGCTGGTGTCTGTCGCCACATGGGGCTGGTAGAGTCAGCGGTTGTATCTCTGTGAAAGCAGAATATGTAAGAAACTTGGAATAAAATGAACTGAAAACCCTAACAGCTCCACAATATTCTTGCCTTTTCTATCCGTTATAAACAATGTCTTTCCCATTGGCATGCAGGAAAGCACAAATGCGCTGGGTAAGGCACGGGCTGTTTGTGTTGGAAGGACTTCAAGGTTTCTGTAAGAAAAGTGGGATGCAAGAAGACTGGTAGCATCAATCAGGAGAATGGATGGAGAGCAGCCCTGAGGAGAAGGACTTGGGGATGTTGGTGGGTGAGAAGCTCAACATGAGCCGGCAATGTGCACTGGCAGCCAGAAAGCCACCCGCAGCATGGCCAGTAGGGCAAGGGAGGGGATTCTGCCCCTCTGCTCCGCTCTGGGGAGACCCCCCTGCAGTGCTGCCTCCCTCTTTGGGGACACCAACGTCAGAAGGACATGGACCTGTTGGAGCGGGGCCAGAGGAGGCCAAGAGGATGCTCCGAGGGCTGGAGCCCCTCTGCTGTGAGGACGGGCTGAGAGTTGGGCTTGTTCACCCTGGAGAAGAGAAGGCTCCGGGGAGGCCTTATAGCAGCCTTCCAGTATCTGAAATGGGCCTACAAGAAAGCTGGAGAGGGACTTTTTACCAGTACATGTAGTGACAGGGTGAGGGTTAATGGCTTCAAACTGGAAGAGGGCAGATTTAGATTAGATTTTAGGAAGAAATTCTTTACTGTGAGGGTGGTGAGACACTGGCCCAGGTTGCCCAGAGACGCTGTGGCTGCCCCATCCCTGGAGGTGTTCAAGGCCAGGTTGGACGGGGCTTGGAGCAACCTGGTGTGGTGGGAGGTGTCCCTGCCCATGGCAGGGGGTTGGAATGAGATGATCTTTAAGGTCCCTTCCAACCTAAACCATTCTATGATTCTATGATTTTCTGTGTGCATGGTGCTCTCAGCTGCGTGAGCTTGGCACCAGGAGGAAGCCAGAACCCCTGGATGTGTGGTTTGTCCTCTGCCTCCACGGCTGGCGATGCACTAGCCATAGCTGAGAGGAAAGCAGCAGATGCAGAACCAGCCCAGTGATTAACGTTATAGCTCCATATTGGTAAAATCTGGGTTTTAAAGTTATTTGCTTTGCCCGATGTATTTTTAATGCACCGAAATGTCATAATAAGGGCATAACTATGCCAGGAAGCTATTGTAAAGCAGAGTGGGATGTGGATTGTAACGGGCCAGCACTGTGTTTTGCAAAAACTCCCTTTGTAGATGCTTCATACCAAGAAAAGCCTTTTCTGCTTTCATCTCAGCTGGACCCACGTCTGAAACGCTCTCAGCAAGAAGGGGGCTGCTGGGAATGGGCAACATCTTAAATGATGGTCTTCTGACAAGTATCAGACCACTTTATGCTCTTTCTCCTGCACAGAAGCATAGCATCTTTGCCTTGGGTTTATTAAAAGAGAAACTGAGAGGGGAAAATAAGTTGCCTAAGATGAAAGAGATTTAAAATTTAGGGGAACACCTGGAGTCCTGACTCCATCTCCCTGTTTGGCTCCTGGAGTTCATTCTCCGTAGCTTCCTTTATTCTGCCAGCTATCTCTCATTTCATTAAAGCCCTATGAAAACCTGATGTGATTTTTCCATCCTTTTGGTCGTCTTTTTGTTCTTTAGCGGCCGTTTTTCTACATTTTAACCTTATTCGGAGTGGGAGGGTTAATTGTTTGGACAATGCTGGATCATGAGGCTTTTCTGAAGCTGCTCTGGACACAGGCAAATGTGTGGCACAAAATCTCTGACTTTCAGACTTTTGTCAAGGTTTATGGCAACACGACGATGCAGGGCCAGGCTCCTTGCCGGACAGAGCACGGCCTCATAAGCCAGGCGGGCATTCACGTTGCTGACCTCTCCACTTTGATCACTGTCGCAAGTGGGGAATTGCATGTTTTTGCTCACATATACTAATTTTTGGAATTCTGTTGTCTGTGCCCAAGATGGATGGGGTTTTTTTTTTTGGCTATGACCATGCAGGAGCCAATGCTAGGTATGCCAAACATTGCCACTTTCACTCTTGCGATGTTGCTGGTAGACTAGGTAGGAATTATCTCCATTCTGCAGAGGCACTGGAGGTGGAGGACTAGGAACTGAATCAGAGAAACTAAGTTATCACTATATGAAATCCTTAAATGCCTTGTAGTCGTTAACACATTGCATGCCCAGGCCAATGGGCTATGTCACCTGCCCTCGATTTCGTGTGTGTGTTTTTCCTGTGTGTACCAGCTAGACCTAATTAGAGCACAGTCCACACATCATTGCTTGGTTGTCTGACATTTGGGTTTTGGCATTTGCTGAAAATGCACGCTATTGTGTTGTGAATCTTTGCTTCTGTCCCTTTGCTCTGTAGCTGCCATTTGAGCAAGTGAGAGGCAGGTCGGTTGCGGCTCATGGTTTCTACTTTTGGAAACTAGAGCATGAAATTGCAGATGGTCACTAAGAATGTAAAGATCCGGGTGAGAGAGAAGTCTCACCCTGCGCCCTTGTTTTCATTGCGCTCTTTCATTGCATTGGTTAAGGAGCCCTTCTTTTACGGTTGCTCCTTATGTCATGTTTTGACCTGATTAGTTTCCATAATTTCCTCAGTTGTAGCCCAGATGAAGTGCTGATACAGGCCTCTCTTCTTTAGCTGGCGTTTAGCAGAGTGCCAGTAAGTTTGTGCACATTAGTACCAACGTGCAACCAAGTGGGTTTTGTGGGTTACAGCTGAGCATCCTCCCAGGTCCTGCTTTCTCGTGGGACTTGTCTCTAGGAAGGAAGAGTATTTGCTCAGAATACCCACCTCAGCATCGTGGCCTCTATCAAATTCCTGACATTGCAGCTTGTCTTTGGGCTAACTCTCTTCCCTCCCCCTTTCCTTTCAGATACCATTAAAACTCTGAATTGTTTATAAAACTTGCCAATTTCCAGTCCACGGGATTCAGAGCTATGGACTCTTGTATATTCTTGGGTGGGATGGGGGCTAGGAAGGAAGAAAGAAACGAGGAGAAAAAGAGGGGACTATGATCTTTGTGGCCTATTGAGATCCAGGTTCAAATGTGTTCTGGGGTTTTTAATCAAACATGGTGGGTTTGTCTCTGATGAGGAGCTAGTGCTGTTAAAAACCCTGCCAAGTGGAGCTGGGGTTGGGAGATTTTGGTTTAGAAGGAACCTCAAGGTGACTTGAGGAAAACCCAGTGATTCTTCTTGGCTCCTTTAGAAGAGCATGGTCCCTGTGAGCTGAAGAGCATGGTCTTTGTGAGCTGAAGAACGTGGTCCTTGTGGGCTGAAGACCGTGGTCCCTGTGGGTTGAGCATGAGGCTTATTTTGGGGCAGCTTGGGTGAGGTTGGGAGGAGGAGGCTGGAGGTGGGCTCCATCTCCGAAGTACAACAGTCTTCTATTAAGGCTGATGGGAGACAGATCTCTCATGGCTCCCTGAGCTTTTCTTTCAATACCTTACCTATTTTCAGCCGAATATTCCATCGTCAAAGGACTGGAGGTTTGGGGTTTACTCAGCCAGCTGAAATACAGCAGCTTTCTTCCAGAGTACACCCCCAACAGTCGGTCAGCTCTTTCTTCCCAGCAGGGACCGAGTAAAAACCCCTCACTCTTTAATGGGATAGTTCAAAGGCCATAGAGTGAGAAATTTGGGTAGTGGGGCTTTTGAGGCTTGAGAAGCGACGTTTGCATGCCAGTGGGTTGTGTGGCACGTCTCGGTCAAAACACGCTCCTTTGGCAGGGTGCGGGTAGGACGTGAATTAGGTTTCTGTCCTTATTGTTAGAGTGGGAATGGGGGGAGCAGGGTGGGGGTAGGGAATCGGAGCTCTGCATCATTTTCTGTGCTGTTTGCAAACCCCTCTGAATAGTGAAAAACAATGCGATTAATTTTCTCTAGCGCAATCATGCATAGATTTAATAAGCATCCAAAGGTAGGATCCATCTGTAAAGTACGCGCTGCATGCTAAATTACTTCTCTTCTGCAATTTTTTTTCTTTCCAAACCTTAATTAATTGAAGAAAAAAAAATTGTTTATTAAAGTGGGAACAGGCTAGGCTCTGTCTCTGCATCTCTGGTTCAAAAGTTCATACAATTCCCTGAAGGCTCATCTGTGTGTGTGTGTGTGTTTGCGATGGGGTGTGTGTGCGCACATCTCTCTCTGGCTCCCAGACTTGCTCGCTCTCTGCTAAGAGACAGATGCCCACAAAGGTGCTGTACTTTAAACAAAGGTTTCTTTTTTTTTTTCTTTTTTCCTCTCCTCCCCTTGGAAGAATCCTAACTTGGGAGCGCCCTTCCTCCTCTCCCACCCCTGCTTGTCCTTTATCCCTTTTGGCTTGGAAAGGTAAAGACACTTCCAGCGCACAGCTTAAACTGGCGTAAGCCAATAAACAGGGGTAAGGGATGGAGGATGGGAAGTTGATTCCACAGGTGGATCCATGGTAGGAACTGCCTGTGTGTGCATGAGAGCAAGAAGCAAACAAACAAGGGCCTGTGAAAGGAGAAGGGTTTGGGTGGGCACGGCACCCATGGGGAAAATATCCATGAGTAGAGCGGTGCCAGGTGAGGACAGCGGGGAGAGAAATGTGCGCATTGCCAAACCGGAATGCCCTCTTGTCTTCTTTCAATGGTGCCCTCTCCTTGAATCCCTGCCTGCTTCCCTGTCTCCGTCGGGCTCCTGATGTGCAGCTCTCAGCCCTGGCACGCTGTGTCCTCCATAGAAGCCGTCTCCAGTTGCAGTCTGGGGTTTTGCTGGCTCAGCTCCCTTTGCTCCTCTTGGGCTGGCTGTGTCCCTTCATCACAGAATCACAGAACGGTTTAGGTTGGAAGGGACCTTGAAGATTGCCTTGTCTCACTCCCCCTGCCATGGGCAGGGACACCTCCCACTAGATCAGGTTGCTCAGAGTCCCCTCAAACCTGGCCTTGAACAGCCTCCAGGGATGGGGCAGTCACAGCTTCTCTGGGCAGCCTGGGCCAATGCCTCACTAGCCTCACAGCCAAGAATTTCTTCCTGAGATCTAATCTAAATCTGCCCTCTTCCGGTTCAAAGCCATTACCCCTCGTCCTGTCACTACATGTACTTGTAAAAAGTCCCTCCCCATCTTTCCTGTAGGCCCCCTTTAGGTACTGGAAGGGGCTCTAAGGTCTCCCTAGAGCCTTATCTTCTCCAGGCTGAACAATTTCAACTCTTGCAGCCTATCTGTCCTGCAGCCACCGTCCTGCAAGGTTGCTCTACACTGGCCAACACGGCTGACTAACTGCCCTCTCGCTTCTGCCCTTTTCAATTTGCCATTTTTTCCCCACTATGTTTGTCTTGTCCCCTTGAAGTGATGTAGCATCACGGGCTGGGAAACTTGGTCTGAGCTGGTTTGTGCTCACCTTCTAAGAGCAGGAGGGTGTTGGGCTGTTTAAGGTGAAGTGCAAAGTCCCATGATGAGATGCAGCTCACCGGAGCACCCCTATCCAAACGCCCGTGTCTGCTGTGACGTGGTGGGGTGGGCTCTGTGCAGTTGGCAGTAGGAGGTGGGTACTTCCATGGTACCACCCATCCCCTTTTTCTCAGGACAAGGAGTCCCTCTGCACTGACCACATGGAGAGAGTGGTGAGGTTACCAGGCTTGAGATGGGTAGAGCTGGGGAGCTGAGTCTCAGCGCTGGAGGAGGTGATTACTGTAAAGACCTTAGAGAACATGAAAGCTGGGAGGGAAGACGCTAAAAGATTATTCAGGGGGTCAACAGTTGGTGTCAGAAGGGGAAGCCAGGCCCTCAGCACCTCTGTGTCACGATGGTGGGACAGGCGTAGGGGCGAGGTGGGACGTGTCACCTTTCTGGGGCAGAGCCCCTTCAGCTCCCAAGAACAGAGGAGGAGATGAGGTGGTCATGGGCCTCCTCCCAGCATGGTGACAGCTGCCTCAGCTTCTCCTTCTACAGCAAGGGAGTAAGTGCCCTTCCCAGAAGAGCGGAGGCTTGATCAGCTTACCGTAAAGACCTGTGACAGTTTCAGATGAAGGCACATAAGTGCACCATATCTTTAGACTGTAAACACAAAGCAAATATGCCTTTTTTTTTTTTTTTTTTTTTTTTACGGTAGCAATATCCAGCGATATGGGTGAAGTGGCATAAACACTTACCCGATGCAGTTAAATTTATGCTCACTCAGATGAGATTTTTCAGGTTTTGATTTCCACATCCGATCCTGTTTAAAGTTCTATTTATTGCGGGAGTCCTTTAATTTGAAATAATGGCATGGTTTTTATTTTATTATTTTCATGTTGACAGTTGGCCAAGGACTCTGAACTACATGCCACAGATGGCAAGTATAGTGTTGTCTTGGATTATACAAGTCCTCCAAAATAAAAATTGCAGCTGGATTTTATAAGCCACCTGGATGAGTGATACAAGAGTGGAGGAATGGACTATTTCACTTTTCCAATAAATTTAAAAGAATTTGTAAAATAATTGCCACTCGGGTAGCAGAATTTAGCTGTACATATGTCTGTGCTCAGTAGCATCTTTATAACCATTCACTCAAAATCCCATTGAAACTGGTGCTGAGTTCCTCTGAAAATCATGCACTGACTGCAATCCCAAGCATTCAGAAAACCGTGAGATTTTTTTTTTTTTTAAAGTGGTCTTTCCTCCCTTGGATTCAAGTTTCCTGCTCTTTCCCACAAACAAGGGGACAAGGAATTTGGGAGGAGTGTGAACTGAAAGTTGAGAATCTCCTGCGATTGTATTACTCCAGTTGTTGGGATTCCTGGAATATTCCAAATACAACATCTTCAAAAAATTAGCAAGCACTGCTCATCCTGTCTGTAAAGGTCACGCATCCAGCAGCAGGAGAAAGGCAGTGGTTTTCCCTTGGAAACCTCTAGCAAAATCCTTAAGGGTCTGAAGAATGAGAAGGTGAGGAGTGGGCTGGGATGGGGGAAGAGAAGTAAGTTGGGTGTTTTGGTTTGTTTGGTTATTTTTTTAAATGGTGACAGTAGGAATGATGGCACCTCTTGGTTTGAATATGGTGGGCACCAGCCAAGAGGACACCCAGTTGCATCTCCAGAAGATACTGAGGACTTGATACAGCATCGCCAGCCCCACGCCTGCTCGTGGCCCACCCTGCCGCTCTCACCCCAAATAACTTTTTTAAAGAGATCCTCATTTCATATCTGCTGTCCCGTGCTGCTGGGGGGGAGGTGTCCCGAGCCCCCTGCCCCACGCACGCCCCATGTCCTGTCCCCCTCCCACGCCAGCCTGTGGGGACCGACCTCCCTCCGCCGCCACCCAGCCCACGGTGCTGGCAACCGCTGGGGAGGAAAAAGGGGTGGTGGGAGAAGGGGAGGGGGGGAAAAAATGTTGAGGCCGGTGGCTGTAATCATCCTAGTTGCTGTCTATTTCCTCAGACTAATAGCAGAGCGATCAGAGTCGGGGAGTTCAACCAGAGGTTATCTTTCCCAGGTACCATCTCGCCCAACGAGAATTTGATTTTTTTCTATAGGACTTTACTCCATTAGATTAATGAAATTTCAATGAGAGCCTGGCGCCCCCTGAAGCTTTGTTAACAAAACAAATGGGGATTCTGTAGGTGTGACAGCTCGCGAGGAGAGTTACGAGAAGGTGAATACATCCTCGCAATCCACTCAGCCTGCAACACATTGATCTCTATTTAAAGCACCAATCGGATTTTTGTTAATTATAAATGATTGATCTGCAGTTTTCCCCACTCCCATCGCCACCCGCCCTTCTCGTTTTACGTGTGCTTTCCCCCCTCCCCGAGCCCCCAACACACTTGTAACTTCTTTGCATGCTGCATGTGGAGCTTTTTTGTTTCAAAGACAGCCCTGGAAGGCAAATTGCAGCAACACCCAATGGCAGTGCTCTGTCTTTACTGTCGCTGTCAGCACTTCCATTGCAAACCCCATGTTTTTCATGGTTTATCAGCTGAACGTTAAAATTAACTTGGCGCCGAGTGTATTTTACAGGTTTAACAAAAAAAAAAACAAACAAAAACCAACCAAAAACAACCAACCTCCCCAAAAAAGAGAAAGCCCTTTGAAACAAACTAAGGTGCAGTAATTAAAGCGGGGAAAACACATTTGGCTTCCACTAGGTTCTGAGTTTAAATCTGTAGGAGCCGGGAAATTGAGCTGCCATTCTTAAATCACTATTTTAAACCTGGGGTTTTATAGGGGTCACGGTGGCGCGTGATCCTGCGTGCGGTGCAAAGCCCGGTTAGAGTTGAGGGTCCAGCTGCCTCCAATTTTGTCCCTGGAGCTGATGGGCAAAGTCTCCTTTGGCTCCGGTTTTATTCTGGTAAAGCTGCTCCAGATTTGAGCAAAGCCCAGGAGAGCAGACCAAACCCTAAGCTCTTCTGAAATACATTTGTCTGACTGCTAATGCTTTTGAAAGGCTGTGGGGTTCTCCGTTTGCCCCAGGGCTGCCCAGTCTGATGCTCATGGGTGCTGGAAGTGGTCACCAGTGGCCCAAGAGGACCAGGCACTGCGTGGTCCTACAGAGCTGCTCTGGTGCCTCCCTGTAGACATTAAGAAACTTCTGTAGCTTCGTAAATCAAGCTTATCTCTTGGGGAGGTGGTTCCACTTCCAGGGCACTACAAGCGTAGGATATTTTTCATCTCCAAATAGTCCCTGTTTATTATCTTTATTTTTGCTGTGGCTTTCTGACGCTGGCTTGGTTTGATTGCTGGGAGTGAGGAGGAGGATGGTTGTGGTTTGTGTTCTCTTTTCTCGGATGGTTTCATCTAAGGATGGGGCTAGATGTGCACAAGAGACCTTGGAGGGTACCACCATATAGGTCAGGACCTACTCTGTGCCCAAGTCCTTGTGTTCCCAACGCCCGTTAGGGTCACTTTGGAGAGTTGTGGGGCTTGTTTGACTCTTCTCAACTGCTTTAAGAAAAAAAAAAAACAAAGACAAAAAGAGGGGAGGCGATGCTTCTGTGGCTTTTATTCTGGAGAATCCATCCAAAATCCTGTTGTCTTCCCTCGTACCCTCCCAAAACATGGTGATGCTCGGTGTGTGCAGAGCTCGACCAAACCCGCTGCCCCAAACAGCGACTCGCACAACCCTGCTTTACAAAAGACGGTGGAAAAATGAGTATCTTGAATTAATGCATTTACCATCATGGCGATCTGGATGGTGGAAGGTGTTATTAAAGGTGTCCCCCATGAGATACTTAGTGTGGGAGGGGAGAGTCTAAATTAAATAGGCTAGTTTTATTACTTAATGCTCAGATAACAACTTGAAGCAAGTGTACTGAATTTTTCTTCCTCCCCCTTTTTTCTCTCTGCCCCGTGCAGCCCCTGGTTGGGTTTCCAGCACAAGGGGCTTCTCCAAGAGGAGCAGCCATGGTCCAGCCTTGGGGGTTGAGCTCACCATCTCAGATTTCCATGCGTGGATGACGTGTTCCAGCTTTAAGGAAAGACACACAAAGTGTTTGACATTTATTTCTGTAATTAGGAACTAAATTCTGCCTCTACTGATGATGATAAAAAGGTGTTTAATAGCTTGCTCTCCTTTGGAAGGCAGCAGAGGAGCTTTTCAAAGGACTCCAGGAATTGGAGGAAAAAAATCTGTATGTTCTGCAAAAATGTTATATAGCTGTCTCAGATGTTTCGGTATTAAGCTCTAATCAGCACCGATGTGGGAAAACAGATGATTGTGCTGAATTACCAAATATCTTGGATTTCGAATATATAAAAAAAGTTGATTTTAAGAAGATATTTAATTCTTTTCCTGTTGTCTTTCTGAATAGCCTAACTAATGATTTTCATTAGTGGGACTGTAATTTATGTGGTCCCAGTGGGCTCTACCAAGGTTAAATAATTTAAAGAAATAAAACCCTTATCTGATGTAATATAGCTAATGAAGTATATTAGATACTTTGCACCAGTGCCGTGTGAAATAGATCTCTGAAGCAAAACAGCAGCCTTGTGCGAGGACACAAATCTCAACATAAATATCCAAATGCAGCAAGATGCTGCAAATTTTTAAAGATATGCCATAAAATGAGATTAACGCAGGGATGCAGCACCCGTTCTCCTGAATTACAAAGGGATATCATGGGATTGCAAGCGACATTCACATAAATAAAAAATCAATTCTTAATGATGAGGCAGGCTTGTTTTAGCGCATTACCCAGGTTAAATGGGAGCACACAGAAACAGCAAGTCCTATAAGACTGGTGGAATCGGTGTATATTAATATGATTTAGAGAGCTGCATACCTCGATGGAATAATTGTTATTATATCTATACAGCCAGATGGCACTTGGTGTAAACAGCCATCGAGCACCTCCGACGCCGGTGCTGTCAGCGGATCTTTCAGGTGTTCTCTCTGCATCCCCTTCACTCATCTCAGCGCTGCGATCTGCATTTCTGGTTGGAAAAAAGGCTTGAAGCCTGCTAAGTACCCACGTTTTTCAGACTTATCCTCAACTTAGTCCCTCACTCTCTCTCTTTTTTTTTTTGTTTTTGTTTGTTTTAATTGAAACAATTTTTTTAATTAAAAAAAAAAAAATCTCTGCTACAAATGCTTCCTAGAAAAACTTACGGAGCATGAATTTTGCCTCTGCCGGCTAGCACAGTGAATAAATACAGAGAACTCACTGCTGCCTGGTTTTGTTTTACACATTTGCGATGACAGATGTTTTAAAAGTCCTTTCAGCTGAAGAGCTTTGGACTTTTTCCCTTCCTTCCTTCCTTTACAAAAATACAAGAGGTGAACATTCAAAAACTTAGATTAGCTTAAAAAAAATGAACACCGCTAAGAAATTGAGACTTAAAATTGTCAGTAAATTCAGTAATGCTGGATTTAAGCTAGCCAGGTTAGATTTTGCTTCACATGGCTTTTATTTTAAGATATTTTAACATTGCTGCTTTTTCTCTGGGCTTTTAAAATGTGCAGTGCTTTACAGACAGGGATGGCAAAAGAGTTATTGTATTTCTCTTTATCCTTTGCCTCCTATCACCCTCTTCTGGCTTTTTTCTGTGCCCCAAAAGATTTTGTTCCGGTGTCTGCAAACACTAGCTCAGTTCTGCCGCACTTTCCCATCCTGGGTGGCTGAAATATTGCCCATCCGTTACTCTCCAAGTATTTCATACCTTGCGCGTAGTCTACTACAGGCATAATTCATTTAAATTCAACCGCTGGGTTCTTCTGGTCTGAGTTGATCTGAATACGTAACTCTCTGCTCTTCCTTCTACAGCTGAAATACTTATATTTATGACAACTGTCCCGGGGACACCTGTGGCAGGGAACGGGGTCTCCCATGTGGAAAGAACATATGCACTCCATGCACGGGGACGGTGTATTTTATTTTTATAGAGGGCGGGTTGTAAGGAAGGAGCCGCTTCCCTGATAGTTTATCTATAGATCAATAGAGGGTCTCGACTGCGATAGAGCGAACTCGCGCTGCCCAGACCCTCTCCGGATGAAAGGGTTTCCATCTGCGCTCTTTGTTCGGATCCCTTTTTGCCTGGATTTTGTAGATACTCTGTGAAATAGCCAGGGCTTGGAGAGAGGGCTCTGGCGAGAGAATCACAGGAAGAGAATCGGAGATAGAGACTGATGTTTTCTGTCGATACGGCAGCGTTGGGAAAGCGCCGGCGCGGTTGTGACCCTGGTCAGCGGCGCAGGGCTATTGTTCCAGTGATGGAAGGGACTGTCAGGAGTGAAATATGGGCAGCGTGGCTGGCTTTCCTGTTTGAGGGAAACAGGAAAAAAAACAACCCACAGCCCAGAAGAAAAGTGAAGCCCCTTTTTTAATACTATTTACATCTTTGCTTACTTGTAGATCATTTTTTCCCTGCGTGTCTGAGAAGCTTTTTACTGAATCCCATCCTTCAGCTGAAGGGGAGAAGAAAAATCCCGTTGCTCGGGAAGGGACGTCGTTGTTCTTTCTTTAGATAAGGGAACGGTTCTTAGGGATCTCTTAAAGATGTTTGTGCATGCTCTGCAATGAGCTCTTAACTTAAAACTAATTCATTCCCTCCTCCCTGTATTTCTCTTCATTAGATGAACAGATCCTCAGCTGTTGTAAATTGTCATAACTTCATTATGGGGTTTGGGCAATTTACACCAGCTGAAAATCTGCCTGGGAGAGTTTTGCCCGGAGGGAGAAGGCACAATTCCGTGCATGGCATTTTGACCCTGGCATTACAAATGTCCTGGATGCCTGTGATATGTTACCCTGTTTGCCTCATATATTACTGAACTTCAGCAGGAGGACATGACGAAAGGCTTTCGGTCTTCATTTTGAGTTTCCCAGTATTTTCCCTTTTGTTTCATTATCACTAGAGGACGTTCTGTCTCTTATCCTTGTGTTTAGAGAAGAGGAGTTTGCAGTGAAATGATTTTTAGGATGATGGTTAGAGGAAGACCAGGAAGGGTTGTGATTCCCACCGCCTCGGGCTGGGAGTAAAGCGAAGCATGGAGGACCCAGCCCGGCCAAGGACGTAGAGCCAAAGCAGACTGATTTAGTTGCTCTTAAAGTTACAGTATTTCATCCTCAGTAACTTTCCCCTTCTTAAAAGGATCGTCTGGGGTGGTTTTTTTAATTGCACATCGTAAGTGTTTAATAAGGCATTGCTCCTGCAGCACGGAGCCCGGTGCTCGCCAAGGCGGCTGGTCCTCCTCGGCACAGCAACTCCCGGTTCTGTGGCCTCCATTGCAGCAAAATATTTAAGCATATGCTTAAAACAGCCTTTACTTAACAAATTAAGTCAGCGGGGCTTAACCATGTGTGTAAGCACTTTTTGAATGGGGATTGTCTTTTTAAAGAGTCAGAGCCTCCATCTATTAAAGGCACGTCTGCACGCTCCCGTACTGTTTTAACGATGCGTTAAGACATACGACCCGTTCACGTGGAGGCACTGGTACCAGAATGCTTCCAGGGGAAGTAAACAAGTTGTACCAACATAAACCAGATCCGTTCTGGTCTAACTACACTCACTTTAGAAGTATGTACTAATATAATTATTGTAATCCAGTTCAGATAAATCACAGCAGGGGTTACGGCACGCAAAAATCCAGTTCTGGACCAAAGTTTTTTCTGGGCTGGGGTTCACTGATAGATTAGATGCGTGTGAAATCCTGTGTCTGTTAGAAATACCGCAAAGACTCTGCTATCTCCTCCCCGAAGGGAAAACGGAGCAGCTCCACCAGCAGCACGCAGCCCTGCTGTCACGTTTGGGCTCGACGGAGGAAAACATAGTTAAAGAAGAAGCAGGGTTTCTTTTTTAAAGCTTCCAAAGGCGAGGGCGAGCAATCATTTAAACAGTTCTCTTTTCTTTCCCCCTAAACGCATCGGTCCGAAATCCTGAAAGAGTTTTGTTTGGTTTTAAGTCTCTCCAAAGCATTTGTGTGATCCAGCCCCTCCAACTGCTTGACTCTTTACACACGCCTCCCCCCGCTTTCGCTCTGATTATACCTCTCCGTGTGCTCAAGGGGAGGAAACTACTGTTAATTTCAATGAAATTAACTCACATTGTTGTTTTGCTGCTCAGTAATAATTTTTACGGGGTGCCCCAGGGGCACCTCTGTTCCCTGTTATAAGATGTCACAATCTCTGGGATACAGTATTGCTGTTCAGCTTGACTTCTCATTTCTGTTGCCTGGAGCCGTGCTGCTCTCAGGAAACGGTCTCGTATAAATCGAGGCATCTCTGGGCATTGTATACCCATATATAATTTATATCTTTTTTTTTTTTTTTTTAAATATTTTATGTATACTTTTAAAAGCCGCGTGTTGCTATTGTGTTTTTCTCACCTCCAATTATTTTTGGAGGTGCCCGAGGGCCAGATTGAGCCTGGTTTTCCACTGCGGCCAGACTGAAGTGAGCAGGGTTGCACCAGTACCGCCGAGCAGAGAATTTGCCCCAGAATAGTGGTTTAGCTACGTAACAGCCCGGGTGATTTTCCGGAGGAGCTTGGCAGCGGTACACGACAGGACTGAGCGAGGGAGGGAAAGGATGCTGTGTGGCTGTGGCCGTGGACAGGACCTATGAGAGGATCTGAGCGCGGCGTCTGGCTTAGCAACGGGTTCTGCATGTGCAAATTATCTTTATGTCTCTGTCCCCACCTGCAAAATGAGGTTCATTATCTGCTGTTTAAAATATAATCTCCTCTGAATATAGACAGCCTTTTTCAACGTGTACATAAAACACCCGGCGTGATAGGGCCCTGATCTCTGCAGGGACCTCTACTTCCATACCGGTATTATTTATATATGGGAGTTTTTATAAGACATTTGAAGGACTCTGGAGATTAACCATCCTTTTGTGCGATCCCCGATATTGCATTTTCTGTCACGCAGCACGATGACAGTCCCTGAGTTCTCGGCAAGCACGGGCCGTGTCAGCGGCAAGGCAAACCCACCGAGCTCTGCTCTGCGGCTCCTGGAAGGGGAAAGGGAATAAATTCTCCAAGACAATTTTAACCAAGAGGGTGCGAGTGCAAGACCGCATTGCACAACCCTGAACTCACACTTGCTAATTGAGCGAGCACCCGGCCACGGAGCCGGAGGGTTCGAATCCCATTTCTCAGTGCCCTCGTCTCAGCGGGTGCAGTCCCCCTTGTCTGGGTGCTCCTACACCAGTGTGAAACGCTGACTGGTCTGGGTGCTCTTAAATGATGTGCTTTTGGGTGCAAAAGGTACAAAACTATGTGGGGGCGGGGGAGGGAGCCTTGGTTGGTTTTCAACCGGTTTGATATCAGATCGCAGAGTTTCCAGGCGAGGTTAACTGTCCCTGTTAACTACATCTGATACCATGCCCCTGCCCGGCTGGGGTCTGCGATACCTGGTGTCACGCTCACAGTTAATAATTTGTACTGGAAAGCTTTTTGGTATTTCTATTGCACTTTACTGTGCCTTTCAGAAATCTTTCAGTCAGGGGGAAAAAAAGAAATAAAAATAGACAACTCGGAGGAATCTTCGACAATGTTTTTGAAAGAGCAATCGCCTTTCCTTCATTGATAAAAGGATGCCAGGGGGATAATTACTGTGTTTTTAAGATGGTTCCGGGGACTCTGTAGGTGACTGGCTTGTAGCGAGGGCTGTGGAGCTAACGCTTGTTCGGCTCGCTCTATAAAAGGTCATGCAGCTCACTGTATAAACATATTGCAAATATTTAGTTAAAGTGGGAATGCTTGTAAAGAAGCAACTGGATGTTTTTCGTTTCTCTTGTCCCGCAGTGTGTGTGTGTGTGTATCTGGTCTCTGCAGAGGAGGCTGTAAAAATTTGACAGGCTTGTCTACTTGTAGGGAAATAGTTGATGTAATGGCTGAGAGTCAGTCACCTATCCCAGCCAGGCTCAGAAATTGTTAATTCAGGAGCCAGACAGATGTATCTGGTCCAGGGAGATGTGTTTATCAAGCACATGTTTAGCTTCATGTGCTTATTCTGCAAAGGATGCTGAAATACCATTTTTCCCCCCCTCTTCCAGTCAGAAAAAGTTACAGAAGTATTTTGTGTTTTGGCCTCGGTGCAGCATTGCTGGTTCTGGGTCCCAGAAGATAATGTGACACTTGTCCCGTCTGAGGATGGGTGCTACGGTATGCTTGTGAGACCCAAATTCTCAAAATCAACAGAAAAGCCCAGTCCCCCAAGCTCACGCAGCCCCAGCAGAGGGGTGGCGTGCCTGGCTGCAGCATCGAAGCGGTGGCTGGACCCTGCTGGTAGAGGTGCCCTGTTAAGAGCAAGGGCAGCTCTTTCCTTAACCTGGGGCCCGCTCCTCCCCCCGTTTTTGCCAAAGATGTTTTGTTGAGACTGCGCCAGCTCCGCACAATTAAAGAGATTTAATTGACCGGCGATGGGAGTGATGGGCGAGTCAGACCTCTTCCCCATCGACCCCCCCTGGGACGGCCAGGGGGACAGTTCTTCCAACTCTCCTCTTTTTCCCAGTGTATTACCCAGTTACAGGGACCTTACGAGCCCCTCTCTTTTTATTTTAATATCTTTCTGTTCATACTGCCTGTGCCCTGCGTGACAGTCGGGGAGCAGAGGCACAGTGATGTGCCCAGGGCTGTTGGGGACTCGGTGGCGGAGCAGATGGTTGAGCCCAGTCGCCCCAGTTCCAGTCTGGTGCTGGCCCCATCAGACCGTGCTTCCTATCCATCAGGTCCGAGCTGCCCATGCGAGGCCACGCTGAATTCCAGCTCCTGATGGATCGCTTTCTTCCCAGCAACACAAAACGCACGCTTAGGCAGAGCACGGGTGACTGGTTTTGTGGAAACTTTCGAGAGCTGGAGTAACTCTAAAGCAAGCTGTAAATATATTCTGGGTAATGTTTAAGGTGCCCGGGTGGCACGGTTAAATATTAACCCAGCTGTATTTCTTTGTTTCGGCAGTTTATACCAACAGCGAGGGCTGCAAGCCACAGGTGTGCTGCGCTGAGGCAGGTGAAAAATGAGGCCCCGAGCTGCGGTGACATTCCTGTCCCCGGCCGGGGGTGACTCCATGGCCTGGGCCCCAGGTTTGCTTGTGCTCGTTGCCCTGCAGGTATTTATACCTGGGGAGATCAAACCAGGAGGAATGTTTACCGCACCCTTTGCTTCCTGCCAGAAATGTGCAGCTTTAATTTTAGCTTTTATCCAGGTTTCCCAAGGGGGGGAAGTTTATCGCTCATCCCACCTGCCTGGGAGTTCCTGCTTTCGCTCTTACTTTCTTAACCTGTTGGCCAGTTTCAGCCAAATTTAACAGAAGTTGTTTTAAAGGATTTAATCTCTTACAATTTCTATGAAATTGGGAATGAGTAAGTGGCTTGGCTTGGTACAGGGACCATGGCCATCAGGCTTGGGTCTTGTAGGACCCCAGGGGACCCCCGGGGTGGCCAGACCCTGTGTGTCCCAGTCCTGGGGACAGCTTTGGGCTGCGGTCCCATCCATGGGCATCCATCCACCCCAGGTCCCATCCATGGGCATCTATCCACCCCAGGTCCCATCCATGAGCATCCATCCACCCCAGGGCTGCTCAACCAACCTGCCTTTCCTTGCAGGCACTCGGGACTTGTGTGTTGTGTGTGCTGGAGCTGCTGGGAAGCTCTCTGCAGTAAACACCTCTTGCCATAAAAATAGTCTCTCTAGCAAAAATGTTCAGGTTTTGTTTTCAAATAGAAAACGAAAAAGTTTTGGTTGGGGAAGTGGTAGGATGGAGAGAGATTGTCTGAGGTTGTAGTCCTTGACCCAAACTTGCTTGTTGTACTAGTTTTGGGTTTTTTGAACTCCAGAACTTTTTAATTAAAAAAAAACTTTACAAACATGAAAAGCTGCCGCTTCCCTTTGCAATACAGCCCACTGCTACTTTTTTAAAAAAGAAAATGGATCTTTCTGGCAAATACTTCATAGCATGAATTAATCTTTGTATTAAAAGCAGGAGAGGTAAATGGCCAGATGTTTCATTTCCAAACAGGTCACAGTGCAAGAGCCGTAAACTTCTTCATGTGAAATGTCCTGCGGTCTGCGAGCGCGTGGCCCCGCTGCCAGCCTGCGACAGCTGCATCGATCCAATTCGGAGCTGTTACTGTCTGCTGGATCAATGATCAGCAACGTAAAAAGTCACTTAGTGCCCATGACACAGGCTGTATCGTTAGGACCTATCGTGTCAAGGAGCCTGGTTTTATTAACTCTGTAATTACCTGTTAAGCCAAATCGGCCAATTTTATTGCACATTTTCTCCTACCTGGGCGGGGACCTTTGCCTCCCTATTAGAGCCCTGGGCATCCCCTCATTTTTCTCCGCTTCCTCTGGGGTCCTGTGCGTTATTCACCATTGCTCAGGCTGGGAGCGTGATGAGTCGAGCACTTCCCTACCTGCCCAAGAGCCGAGCTCCCCACCCTGCCCAGCAGAGCTCCACGGCCCTTTTGGGAAGCAGGTTTCCCTGGGATACAGCCCAGCATGGTGGGCACCTTTCCCTCAGACTGACACCTGAGGACGGTGTTTGAGCAAAGTTGGGTGATGGGAGAAAAGGGACTTCTGTAGGAGGCTGCTTACAGGCTCTTCTCCATGCCCTTCACCTTGAGAGCCCAGCGAATAGGATAGGAACATCTTCTATGGAACAATATTGGCACATGTTGGTGTCTCTTTGGCTTCCAAGTCCAGTTATAATCATTTAATAGATAGGGAGGTGATTCTGCCCCTCTGCTCCGCTCTCGTGAGACCCCACCTGGCATACTGTGTCCAGCTCTGGAGCCCCCAACATCAGAAGGACATGGACCTGTTGGAGCAGGGCCAGAGGAGGCCACGAAGATGATCAGAGGGCTGGAGCCCCTCTGCTGTGAGGACAGGCTGAGAGAGTTGGGGTTGTTCAGCCTGGAGAAGAGAAGGCTCCGGGGAGACCTTATAGCAGCCTTCCAGTATCTGAAAGGGGCTCCAGGAAAGCTGGAGAGGGACTTTTTACAAGGGCATGTAGTGATAGGACAAGGGGTAATGGCTTCAAACTGGAAGAGGGAAGATTTAGATGAGATATTAGGAAGAAATTCTTGACTGTGAGGGTGGTGAGACACTGGCCCAGGTTGCCCAGAGACGCTGTGGCTGCCCCATCCCTGGAGGTGTTCAAGGCCAGGTTGGAGGGGGCTCTGAGCAACCTGATCTAGTGGGAGGTGTCCCTGCCCATGGCAGGGGGTTGGAACTAGATGATCTTTAAGGTCACTTCCAACCTAAAACATTCTATGATTCTATGATTCTGTGATACTTATTTACGTGTTCCTTTTAACATCATCCTTTCTTCTGCTCCTGAGGAAGAGGAGGCTGGGGAGGCAGTCCGAGGGCGATGGGCTGCTCTGCCCCCCTTGAATTTCTTTGCAGATTCTTGGGAAATTGAGCCACAGCATGGCTGTGTGCAGGACGGGGATAACGGCCCCACGCGCTCTGGGGGACGTTAATGACTGCAAAGTGCTCAGACGGCTCCGGCAGCGCTCTGGGCAGTAATGGAGACGAGGGAAATACACGGGAGAGAGTCATGATATTGGTTAGCTCACTAATCCTTGCTATTAACTGTCCCAGTGGAGCCGTACCTTGGGGTCTAGGGGGGACAGATAGGGGGGTGTCCACTGGCGTAGCCTTGGAAACTACAGTTCTCGGGGAGGGCAGGTTGTTGAGTAAAAGGGACTGTTTAAGAAATCCATCCAGGGGAATTCACTAGCTTATTATCAAGTATAGCATCTAGAAAATCAGATATTTTTATCGCTAATCTGTGCTTTGGGCATTTGAGAGGACAGAGGAGCTGCAGGCCTGCTGTCATTTATGGATGAGCTAATTCTTGCTGTGCTGAAATTAGATGTTAAAGTAGTCCCGGCTTATACCCAGCATGCATGCAGAATTCCTGTTACGGAGCCAGCTGTGCAGATAGAAAATCTGGGAGCCCAGAATTAAATTTCTCATTCAGACCCAAGAGATTGGACCAAGATCCTGTAAACAGCCTTCTCCATGAAGGGCAGCCTGCATGACGGCTCCAAGCGTTTGATCTTTCCCTGGGTGCTCTGGCCTGGCAAAAAAAACCCCAACAAAACACAGATCTGGCGATGCTGAGAAAACCTTGTTAGGGAGCAGGGGGTTCAGTCCAGTTGCTGAGTCAGGAGCTTCATCATCTGGGACTGTGCTGGTGCCAAGGACTCTGCTAGTGCAGGAGGAGGAGGATAGAGACACCAGGAAGGTGCTTCAGGAGGTGGTGAACTGATCCTGGAGCTGTGTGGACTCCTATGTGCACACAGCCCTGGTCACTGTGGGAGTGGAGAAGGCTGGATGTGCCCCTCTGCTCCTCAGTCTCCTCTTTCGATAGCGTCAACAGAAACCTTTTTTCTTGCGCTGCCCATATCTTCTCATGGCAGCTCTTCCTTTGATGATGGGAGATTGGACTGTGCTTGTGGAAATACTCAAGGCTGCTTGATTCAAGACTACCCATGACTTTAGGTGGAAGTATTTATAGAATCATGGAATAGTTTGGGTGGAAAGGGACCTTTAAAGGCCATCTAGTCCAACCCCCTGCCATGGGCAGGGACATCTTCAACCAGACCAGAGTGCTCAGAGCCCCATCCAGCCTGACCTGGAATGTTTCCAGGGATGGGGCATCTCCCACCTCTCTGGGCAACCTGGGGCAGGGTTTCACCACCCTCAGCGTAAAACATTTCTTCTTTACATCTAGGCTTGATCCCAGCTTTGTCACTAGTGTCACCAGCTGATTGGAAACAGGGGCTTTAGCAGAGATCGCTCTCAGCTTGCCATGTACGATCCGTTTGCCTTGGTGCACAGCTGAGGTGTAAAACGCAGGTGAGAAATCGTGGGGGCAAAGTTGTCCCTTGGAGAGCCGGGGAAAAAAGACACGTGTAAACCTCCGCTGCTGGGGAGGTGGCGTCTCATCACCGATGCCAAGTCCATCAAGTAGAGCTCATTGCTCTCAAAACTCCAAAAAGTTACTCGGGGACTCTTGTCGCGGGCCGTGGCCTGGCCGGTGTGCCAGAGGGACTCGGTCTGTGGGGGTGACCGGGGAGCGGGTCCGGCACCGTGCGCCCACAGAGCCTTGCTGAGCGAGGGGGGGCTGCAGCCAGGGCGGAGAGAACTGGCTGTGGAATAAGCCCCTCGCTGCCCACCCTTGAGTGTTTACTCTGTGCATGTTTTAGTGCTGCTGGGGTCATTGCCACTGACCCAGGGACTAGTCTATCTAGCACTAATGTCAAGAGACTGACATCCATAAAAAATTAACAAACTCCCGTTTACCTACAGACTGCTCCTTGTCTCGGGGGCAGGATGGGGAGAAGACAAGAGCAACAGAGGCAAAATGCCAGAGTGATGTCCAGGGCCAAAACCAGAGTGTGCACTCCCTAGGAAAGATGAAAGCTTTCAAAGGTTGTTTAAAGAGCTCCTGCCTTAACGATGGGATAGGATTTTAATTTTTTTTTTATTTTTAATCAAACATGCCTGCGCTTTGCTGGAGAGCAATCTGGAAATTAGGGAGAAATGCAATAAAGACCTGAGCGAGGGCACCTTTGTGCGGCGAAGCCCCGAGCCTTGCGGTGCTGCTGGCTGCACGGGCAGCTGGGCTGCGTCCTGCCGGGTGCCGCACAGGCATCTGCAGGATCCGGCTCTGACACTGCGTTCTCTGGGACTTGGTTCCTTCCTCCAAGAGTTTAGCCTTGGTGGGAAGCCCCACCTCGGGGACAACCCAGGCTCACCGTGTCCCTGGCCTGATTTTGCCTTTTGGGGGTCTCCCGTCCCCTCTCTCCACCCTGCCCAGCACTGCTGAAGGTCACTGCCCAATTTGCACGCAGGCTCTTCTTTAGGATTTATAACCCCATAACCTCACTCGAGCGTTAAGGGACCTGGAGGGTTCACCCCACACAACGTGGCTCCCCCATAACACCAACCTCCTCGGGCTGGGGCCCCGGGCGCTGCCAAGCACAGCAGCATCTTCCGTGGGAGCAAGAACAAGCCCTTAATTTCTCGCCTCTTGCTACGGTCTGCGGTGACCATTACCCTGTGCCGAGCTCCCACGCTGTGTGTTCCCAGCCCTCCCTCCCCTTCCCCGCTTCCCCTGGTTTTAATGGGTCTCCTCCTGGAGGCTGGAGGCTGGGGGGGGAAGGTTTCAGGAGGGCTGGGTTTGTAGAGTGCTCTCAATGGTCTGTAACGTGCAAGCAAATCTCAGCTATAATGTAAAGCGTAATAAGCAGTTTGCAGGCTATGAATCTGCAATTAAAACAGTTATAGTTAATTTAAATAGTAGAAAATGAGGTTGATTTAATGCTTATTGATTTGGTAATGGGCACCGGCTGCATGTGACCAACTGACTCTGGGTCATAGCGGCTCTCATAAAACCTCGGCGCTCCTCTTTACAGGTTATTTCCCCCCACTCTCGCCTCGCCGGCCCCTTCTCGCCCATGTATGCCCCCTCCCCAAAATGAAATCCATCCAGTCGTCAGGCGCTGTGACCCTAACGTCTTTTAGAGGCGGCTGGTAGCCGTTAGAGGGTTCCCCCGACCCCCAGGGCTTCCCATCCAGCCCCCCCAGTGATAACAAGGGTTGGTGCTGGTGGAAAGTCCTTCCTTGCATATCAACAGTGGCCAGAGCGCGCCGATCGTCTAGCCAACAGCAATGCTAAAAATGACCGTGTTCAACATTAAAGCGGTGTGTTTTTAATTAAAATTGATTTTGGACTAAGTCCCTAACTAGTGTTTCTAATGGCTGCCATTTTTTTCCCTGATTGCAAAAACTTGAAGTTTAAAAATAAAGAGCGAGGAGGGAGCGGGCTGTTGGGAAAGGGGGGAAGGAGGGAGGTCGAGCGAAGCGGAGCAGCTGCCTTGGATTTCAAGTGTCAGAGCCTAATCGGGACAGAAAAGCTCTGCTTTTGTAACTCAGCCACACTTACTGCCCTGCCTAAAGTTTTTACATCGCTTAAGTGCTAGGTTTTCGGCGAGCGGAAGAGATTTGTTTAACTGTGCGAGCTGGAGTATCAAACCCACAGATCTAATGTTACACTGTTATTTCTCTTTTTATTAATTAATTTTTGGCAGTGTCTTTATCTGGATTCTTTTAATTATCAGCCCTTGGTACAACGTTAATCCTGTGAATACATTGAAGTTAATTCTCGGGTTATTATGTGTTTTAGCCTGCGGGAACCAAAGCTCAGTTGTAATTTGTTAATGAAAGTTGGGATTTCTCTAAGGTGCCTGTGGGTGTTGGATCCTCACTCCCAGGTAATTTGGAGTTGGATTCTGCACCTTCATCATAAAATGCAATTCTAGTCCTGTTAAAATAAATAAATGGGAGGTTTTCTGACCCTCTCAGGTGTGCTCAGCCTGCAGAGGAGCGAACGCCACCACCCCGCGTTGCAAGGACACCTTTGTGGGTACCAGCAGTCGGTGCCGGTGTTTGTTTTTAAATGTTACTCATCTAAATGAAGCAGAAAACCAGGAATTTCACGAGTGTGGCCAAACGTATCTGAATGTCAATCCATGTTCCTTGGGCTATCCGGGATATCCTTGGGCTGCCCCCAAACTATAGGACGGGGTGGGAAAGAGCTGTTGAAGCAAACTCAGCTTCATTTTGCCATTTTCCTCCTTTATTTTAAGCCAGTTTTAAATGGCAGACTGGCCGTTGAATGCCGCCACTTTGTGCCCATCAACTCTCAACTTGGGGTGGAGAATTTCTCTGCAGCTCGCTGCCGCTGCAAATATTTGGCTAATTACTAGAACACGTATAGACCCACACAGAGGCTGATGCTGGAAATCTCACGCTCCTGGGCTTCCGTATCCCTCTGGTCGTGCTCCGGAGATCTTCAGCAACTAATTCAGTATTAAGAAGATTCCCTGAAGAATGAAGGCCCGCTGTTGTTTCCATCAAAGTGGAAATACACTCTTCCACCGTACAACCCCCGCCACCCCAGCTGATTATTTGCCTAAAATCCCTCACGGCTGTTGTTTACCAGTAATCGCTGCGATCGGGCAACTCGCCGTTCTTAGCCTGTCCCTTAAGCAGTACCAGCGGCATCTTATTGTCCCCACAGCAGCGTCGGCTCTGCCAACTGCTGAACAGGGACCGGGGAACGCGATGAGATAGATAAACCCTCCTGGGGGAAAGGGAGGGAATAAATGGCCGGATTATTTGCTTAACCACTGCAAAGTAAATTCAGAGTATCATTTAGCTTAAGTCGCTGCGGATTTGTGCGGATTCAAGTCAGTCTAAACTTGCTCCTGATGCCTGGTTCGTTGTACTTAAACTAAATGCTCTGCCTGGGCACAAAGAGTTAATTTTTGAGCTTGTACAGAGGGAGAAGGGGGAAATATGCCATACTGCAAACTTGGATAAAGCAGAAAAGATGCAGATGGGTCGGTCTTGCAGGAGGCATTCTGGAGACAGGCCAGCTGCATTTTCCACATGCCGTAGGAGTTAGTCTTCGGACAGATGGGACTCTGGGGTCACCCAAGAAAACTCCAGTGAAAAGGTTACCTTGTAGGAGCATTCGACACACTTCTCGCCGGAGTGCAGGGGTCAGGCACACTCTACTGTACAGCCACCGTGCTAGAGAAAACAAACAGCCCGCAGCCTGCAAAATGTCAGGGACTGTGGGAAGCAACTTTAAAAAAATAATTAAAGGCCCCTGTAAGGTTTTTCTGGACGCAGAGCAGGCTGGAGGCATCCAAAGTTTCTCTCTGCCTCCTGTTAAGAGGAGTTGTAACGCTCCCCGTGTTCTCGGTCTTCACGAGAACGAGCTGCAGTGGGGAAGGCTGGGTGGGGAAATGGGGCTCCGCTCACCCTTTGCGATGTGTTTTCTCTCCTAGCCTGGGGAAAACCGGCTGAGCGCTTGCGTGTCCGACGCAGGCTCCTTTCTGGGCTTAGATCTCAAGTAAGGAGCAAGTCCGGAGGCTTTGCCCCTGAGCTGCTGCCTCTGCCCCGGCCGGGCTGGTTCCAGCGGGAGAGGTTGGGTTTTGTGAAAGTGGCATTCAGGACTCGGGCTTCGGTGCCCAGTGCCAGCTTTTGGAAAGTCAAACAGATGTTTCCTCATTTAGCTCCGCAGAGCTTGTCAGTCATCCCAAGAGGGAAATTAAAATGGGCTCGGGACAGGCAAGGCTCTGTCTGCTGCGGCCGCTGAAGAGCGAGATGAAAAGCTTTATTTTTCCCCCTGCCGTGTTGTGGGCTTGGCATCTGTATTTATTTACTCATTTTATTTTTAGATGGAATGAATCATCTCTTTGGGGCAGGGGGCAGAAAATCCCCCTCCACGCTGCCCCTTCCACCTCAAAGCACACTTTGTTGTTTTGTATGAATTTTGCCCACAGAATTCAGCGTCTTTTTGAGGTACTGGATCAGGCAGAGTAAATGTGTATAATAACAGTGTATTTGTAGCAATTTATGAGTTTTATTCTCTTCCATCTGGTAGTCTTGGAGGACTTAATAGATGTTCTTTGTGATAAACCTGGTGGAGGAGGATTAATTATTCTCCTCATTTTTCAGTTGGGGAAACTGAGGCAGCTGTGAGCACTGTTGTTTTGCTCTCAGTCTTGCAGCAAGGTGACAGAAAAATTAAGATATTGCTGAAATTCTGGTTCTGTCAAAGCAAAATGCCTCTGGATATCTAGAGACCCTTGATTGCACCTAGATCTCCTGGTCCAAATCTCATTAAAGTCAGTGGAAAAAACTCCCATCGTCTGTAGGCTTTAGGCTCAGGCCTCGGTTATGAGGTTAAAAAACAGCAAGACTCTCGTTTCCCTAACCTTTGTGCTGCTTAATTTTGCTCTGGATTAATAGGTTGTTCTGGTCTATTAGCAGCATGGCTCGTTCGCTCTTGCCTCATTTTGCTTGGAATAATAAGACCAAAAAATTATGACTTGGCAGAAGAGGCCGGGGGGGGAGCAAATAAAAGGAATCGGGATTTCACGTCCTCTGATAAAAGAGTACGGAGCAGCACGGCTGTTCCCATCGGAACCAGGAGGGATGCTTAGTGTTTATTTGGGTTAGAAAAAAACCAAAACCACAACCCAGCATCGGGAAACACAAAGAGAGGAGAGATTTTCCTCTTCCCTTTTGTTGCGGGGCGCGGGGATGGGAATGCGGAGCTCCGTACCCTCCGTTCCCGGGGCTGCCCTGGAGTCTCATGGTTTTCTCAGGCTTGGGGGGAATGCTTGGGGTTTCGGGGGCTCTTTGTGAAAGGCGAGCTGTCGCCTTCCTTCCCCAAATGAATTCCCCCTCGCCTTAGGGCCCATAACCCAGCGGGCAGGGTCATGGCTGGTTTAGATGGTGCTCGCTCTCTCTCTCTGCGAACCAGCGGAGTGATGTCTGCGTTTCGGGAAAAGAATGTGTGTTAAAAGGACTAATGGTCCGACTGTCCATCAGGCCGGGCAGCCCTCGAGGTCATCTGGCGGTCAAAACCAAATCATTCCAGCCTGTTCCCGAGGCTGATGGCTGGCCGCATGGAGTTCACTGCCTCGCGTCGTTTTGGTACCCTGCGAGAGCGAGCGGGGTTGGTTTTAATTAGTATTTTTAG
This sequence comes from Burhinus oedicnemus, assembly GCA_008921705.1. Taxonomy (NCBI): domain Eukaryota; kingdom Metazoa; phylum Chordata; class Aves; order Charadriiformes; family Burhinidae; genus Burhinus; species Burhinus oedicnemus. Next base: position 2,295,917 of record VFFE01008394.1, read on the forward strand.
GAGGACATGGGGAGAGCAATGTTTTCTCCTTAGCAACTGTATTTGCATAGAGTCGTGCCTTTGAGGGCTGGGCTGCAAGGGTCTGAAGCACAGGCAGTGTTCATCTTCGCTTTAGAAAGGAAGAAAGAAAATTAAACCTCCCCGGACTCCGCACTGATGAATAGGCAGCGGGACGGATTCTGACCTCAGGGCCAGCGCGAACGCAGGGGGAGTTTGGGAAGGCTTGTACTTGTGTGCGTGAAGGGAGCGTTCGCTGCAAAGGCAGCATTTCTGTGCGAAGAGAGACTTTGCTCTGCCCTGCCCCGGGTAAACACAAGCCAAAATGCTCTCTCGTCAGACAGGGAAGAAATCTGATCCTAGATTTGGGAAAGGAGATGGATTTGGGGGCTGCCGGGTTTGTAATTGGGATGGAAAAAATTCTGCTTTCTGTCTTCTGGGTGGTGCTGGCATGGAGTTTCCTGCGTGGCCTTCGTTGCCCTCTGCCGACAGCGGCCGAGGGGCGGCTGGGTCGCTGAGCCCCTGTGGATGCAGGTGGTGGAGCCAGAGTCGAGGCGGCAGCCAGGATGCGGGGCTCCTCCTGGGGCGTGGAGATGCTTGAAATCATCCCAGTGTCCGCGTCCAATTTTTGCAAATGGCAGCAATTTCTGCAGCAGTCCAAACTCCTGCAGCCAGACTGTTTAGTACATTTAAAATCCTGGCTCTGGTTAAAAATGTTTATGTTTTAAAATCATCCCTAATAAAGTCCAGTTTAAATTAACAAAACTGCAGAGAGAGACATCTCATCTTCTCCCGACTCCAATTTCAAGTTCTCAGGCTAAATTATTTTCCCCTGGACAGGGAAGAGAGTCGGACCTGAGGGGCTTGTTATGCTTCTTTCGCTACTTCATCAAAATCAGACAAAGCACATGGCTGCCCAGACCCTGCCGATACCTCCCACCACAGGCCTGCCTGGACAGTCCTGGTACTTGAAACTGGTTGATGGAAAGGACCGTTCCCACCAGTATGTGTAGGATCGGGTCCATCCTGGCTCTGGCCAGTGGAAAAGGCGTTAACTGGAGGAACTGGAAGGTGCCCAAAATGAAAGCTAAAGATAATGCTCGAGTTCTGACAGTGTCTTTTCCCAGCACCTCACAAGGTTTTCCTCTTGGGATCAAAACCTCCCTTTCCTGCTTAGTTCTAAATCAGATCATTCTTTTTCTCTGTTCTTAAATATTTCCTTAAAAAAAACCCCTCCTGCCTCTGCACTTTATGGCATTGCTGCTTTATTCCTTACATTGTTTCCCAGATAAGACTGCGTGCCAGAGGTTGGGAGCAGTTCCCATCCTTTAGCCCGTCTTTTTAAGCCTGCTAATGGCACAGGGACGCTCTTTGGCAGCAAAGGCGTTGGGTAAACTGTGAGTTCATCGCTGTATTCAATTGATTCTTTAAAATTTATGCTTAATTACAAAATGGATTAGAATATAGCATGACCTCTTCTTGTAAAAGGCATTGCATTAGTTATGATTAAAATTGAATGACTGACTACACAGGAATTACATAGAAGAATGTCCGAGAGTGGTAGTAGTAGTGCTGGGTCTCCTCTAGTGCCTTATGTGTATTCCTGTGGTACCTTATGGACTCTTAAAATGTCCTTCCAAAGCACTATGTAAATAGAAATCATCCATAAAATTCTGTGAATTCGGTAACTCCTGTGTCCCCATCTTCTGTGTCACATGCAGAGTCCAAAGCCAGAGGGAGGTGCCCAGATCTGTTCCAGGTTATGAAGAGCTTGAGCCTCAGACCCACATTGGGGTGGCCACGGTTACCTGCTCTTCTCCTAGTTGTGACATTTGAACCATAAGACATTGCCCGCTTCCTATTCCACTTTGTAAGTGAGCTGTAATGCTCGTGCCCCGCCACACATTTTTAATGTCAGCCCTCTGTCATCTCATGGTGCTGCAAGACAGGCCACTGGAAGTGGACGTGGACTAAAAAGGACAGGTTGTCTTAATACTCAGGCTTTTTGTCCTCTGTGGAACGGAGAAATGTTGGTTTCCAACTTCCTTTTCAACCAGGCCATTGCTTAAATGATGGCCAAGATCCTCAGGCAGTCTTGTATCTTCAGAAGTTGGGACTCTGAAGGTAGTGAGAGCCAAACATGCTGAGCTGGTGACGCTGCTCATCCTCTCCAGGTGCCTGGGGAACTTCCTGGGGATGGTGTGAGACACTGATCCAAAGAGCTTCTCTGAAGCTGTCCCTGTTGTGGAGGATAGGGAGGAAAAGGCCAGTCTCCAGTCTTGCTCTCAGCCAGGTGGAAGAATTGCCATGTTTTGTGGACAAGGCTCTTCACTGGCACCAGCGGTTGAGATCTGGTGGTGACAATGGAGCTTTCTTCAACAGTGCAGCCTTTTGAGCATCACCTTCATCAGGGCATGCCCTGGCAGGTCACAAAGAGTGATGTGGTGGCTGGAAGATGGGGTGCCACCATTTAACTTGATCCATAGCTAGCGAGGGAGACCTTTCCTGTGATGCCTGGATGCAAGGTTACTTTGATTTCAGGCTGCCTTCTGCCATCTCCGTCACATGCAAGCACCAGAACATCCTGTTATCCCATCAGCAGTTTTCTGATCTTCTAGTCTTGATATTTCAAATGATGTTGACTGTCAAATAGGCAAACCCTTGCTGTCTATTCAAGGTTGCACTTTGTCTTCAAGAGTCTCCAACATTTTATTGGGACCATGCTATTTTGGGAAGGGCACAGAAATGTCGGGCAAAGAAAAGATGCTTAATCAGCTGTTCACTGAAACAGCGTTGTGGACCCTACCATTAATGGCACAGTAAAAGATATGAAGCTTATGGGCTCCATCAGAGTGAGCTGTGTAGTACTGCAAGCAGATGTATTTTCTTGTGGCTTAAAACGAGATTAATAGTTAAGATTGCTGGTTTCTGTTTGAGCTCTGCTGGTGAGTTTGAGACAAGAGTGGAACATGTTTTGCCTTGATTTGCTCATTGATTAAACTGGATGACAACGTTCAACGTTCCTCTTCCTACTCTCCCTTTTCCCAGGAATAACTTGTTAACACTTCTACTGTGTTTTGATATGCTCTGGCAGGAGCTGCTAAATGTAAGGAAAAATTCCCAGCTAAAGAGCTTCTGCTGTGGAAAACCAGCTTGTCTCTGAAGACTTACCCAACTTTTCCTGGCCTCTCTTCTAAAAAGAGAAGTATATTTGTTATATTTCTGCACTGCTGCATTAAAGTAATAGGGTACTTAGTTCTGTGGTTCCCAGTTTTCCTTCATCTCCTCAATCCCTGTACCACTGCAGCGCTATTACTTTTGCCAAGGTCTAGTACAGCAATTTTGGGATTGTTGGATCAGACTTGTGAAGAGACCCAACTTGGAGTTCTCTCACGAATACCTCATCTCCCCTCCTCGCTCGTCAGTCCGCTTCTCGCCGTACTTCGTCTGCTTGCTGCCGCTCTCTGCTCATCCCTTTGGTTCAGGCTCGGGAGCAGTTGTCGGAGCAATTGGTTCTTGGTCTCAACTGAGTAATTTTGAGCAAATGGCTTTGCCTCGCTTTCTCTATCTGTGAAACGGGATTAATGCCATTAAGCCTTCTCCTATAAAGAGCCTCGAAACCCATGCGTAAAAGCCCCATACAAGAGCAAACACTGTGTAATCCCCGGGCTGCTGCTTTGGCTGCTCTAAGAGATCTGCGGTGGGAATCCATTTTTCTCGACAACATCAACCTGTCATTCTTTGGCCATTTGGCAAATCCTGGAAGTTGTCCTGCTCCAGAGAAGCACAACTGGCTTTGCTTAAAAACATTGCCTCTTGCCACCCATTTCAGGAGGAGAATATGTAATGAGCTTCCAGCGAGTCTTCAATCTTGCCCTCCCTTGTCAGCCGCAGGTTCCACTAATTAAAAAAATGAGTGAAGTTGCTTTCCAGATAATGGAGGTGGCTCTGTTATTCTTCCTTTAACACTTGTTCTTCTCATCACATGGTGGTTATTATACGTGTGGTATATCTTTCCCCTCTGTCAGTCCATTTACCTGTCTCTTCTTGTCCTCGGTGACAGATATATGTTGTCAAGTATGTCCTCATGCTCCCTCCAGTTTCGAGCTGACGTCCACTAGTCTATTCAATTAGGCTGAATCGGGAGTATAATTTACTGACCCCTCTCTCTCCTTAGCAGGTAAACTAGAAAATCATATACATGCATCTCCCGCACTCCCTGACCTTGGAAGGCAAATTTAAGAGGATTTATTGTTGTCAGCTGCAGGCAAATATTGAAAACGTTACGTTTTGTCTGAAGGGGGATGCCACGATGTTTGCGCGTGTGCGTTGTTTAATAACATTTCACTTAACTCACTATGATTAATTCAATTGATATTAATTACATTGCAATATAGGAGCAGAGACCGTAATACTTTTTCATATGGGTTTCCACCAATGAATCATTTTACATGTGGCATTTGCTAATGGGCCCTTTTTAAAAACATTAACCGATAGTTATAAGAGGAGGAAATCTGATCTGCGGCCGAGCCGGTCCCGGCTCTCCGTGCCTCAGCAACCTGCTGGCACGCACAGGCTCCACTTTTAATTTTTTAGGCAACGATTGTCCAAATCTTGAGATCCATCACTTTATTCGAATGGTATAAAAACCCAGCAGATCTAATTTCCTTTCTTTGACTCTCTTTATTAGGGTATTGGTTATATCTCGTGTCCCTGCAGACTGATATTTTATTAGCTGTTAACAATGATCTGATAGAGGGAAAGAAGTTAACGTTTCGAGATGTTATTTATTTTTGTGTGTTTGTTCCTGGGCGAGGGTTGTTCTCCCCCCTCCTCTCCTCGCTTTGGACATTTCCAGCTGAGAAGCTTCGTCGGGAAATGTCGCCACTGCCACCTGCTTGCGGAGCCGGGACTGACACGCACCCGCTGGGGCGATGCGGGATGTGGGATGCGGGATGCGGGATAGTGCGGGATGCGGGATAGTGCGGGATGCAGGGTGATGCGGGGTGCGGGATGGTGGAGGATGTGGGGTGACACGGGACGATGCAGGGTGCGGGATGATGCGGGATGCAGGGGGATGCGGGGTGCAGGATGTTGCGGGATACGGGGTGATGCGGGATGCAGGGGGATGCGGAATGGTGCGGGATGGTGTGGGATGGTGTGGGGTGCAGGATGGTGCAGGGTGTGGGATGCAGGATGCGGGGGCTGGGATGCAGACTGGTGAGGGATGTGGGATGATGTGGGATACAGGAGCACCCGTGGGGCTGGGGTGGGCTCTCCATGGAAACTGCACCCGGTTTCTTAGCCGGGGGGAAGTCGATATTTTTTATTTTTAACTGACATTTAAAAACTCCTCCAGGATGCAGATTTATAAATACCTGCCCAATTATAATGTTAATTTTATTCCTCGCTTCCCCAAGCCCACCTACTATTCCCCTACTATCACAGCAGACTATAATTTTTTATTATTAGTTAGATACTCAACATCGGGCCGTGGTTTGAGATATACATCCACAGTCATATATCATCTCGCTCCCAGATAGCTCGTTGCTTGTTCATATTGACGTCAATGGGAATTTTGCCATTGACTTAAATGGGAGCAGGATCAAGCCCGAAATGATTCAGTGACGGGATGACAAAACAGTGAGGTGTGGGGAAGGAGAGACCGTAAACACAGCCGGGAGATGACACGGTTACTTGGCAATGGCCCATGCACAGCGCGCTTGAACTTTTTTAAAATTTATGATACCATTGTATAAAATAAATGACTCATCATATAAAAGGAAATAGTCTCAAGGGATTCGCTTCTTGTGGGCATCGCAGCAAAAGTAGGTTTTAAAAATAATGATGAATGAACGGGTTTTAGCCTTAAAAAAAAAGAAAAGAAAAGAAAGGAAGGAAGAAATGTGCAAATACACATTTTTGTGGGGCTGGAGATGGAAGCCCTCCCCAGAAAAGCCTCTCGCTTCCGTTATTTATAATGCGACAGTTTTCCCAGTTAACAGTTTAAATGAAGGGGCCGTTTCTTAAATGCTTTATTCATATTATACAGCGATTACCAGCTATAGCCATATTCCTTAATAACCTGTTATAAAGCATGTTATAAAATCCATTAGTGATGATGCTAGGAAAAGCTGTTAGAAAGCATAATGCACGGTAATCAGGGCTCTGCAAAAGTGACAAAAATGTTTGTCGTTTCATGCCGGGGTTTATATAAGAGCTAAATAATTTATTTTGTGATCAAGGCATTTTGGGTTGATTTTTTTTGTATCACGGAGTGTTTTCAAAATGTCCCTTTTTAACATGAAAAATAAACCCATTTCAGCTGCTTAAATATTCTGGGTTTGATTAAAATAAACACTTTTCTCTCTCTCTCTCTCTCTCTCTCTCTCGCATACAATCATTTGAGAATAAATACATAAATAAAAGGAACTTTTTTCCCCCACTTTAAAATTTTTGCATAAGGGAATTTTTGAGTAAGATCTTCCTGTGTAAAATTGAGTCGTTTTTCACAAAGCTGGAACATACCTGAGCTTCAGGTTCTCGGGGTACGTGGGAGATATTAGCAGGAGACGGAGCCAAATGGTCTGCTTATATATTTAATACCTGGCTTTGTGGCACGGACACCCCATTTGCCGTTTCATTTAAATACCTCCATAATGTGTCCCCAGCAGCACTTACTGGTTTACTGGGAATCGGTGAAATCGGTGGAGGTGACAGAAGGAAGCGGCACCCGCTCCTCCGCGCTAATGAAACCCTCCTGCTCCGGCTTCGTTATTTGTTAGGAATTAAGTGCTAAAAAAAATGATACCAGGAATCCACCTGGAGCAAGGGGGTTCCGGGGGGCTGCAGCCCGTGTCCTTGTCCCGGTGGGATGGAGGGGTGACTCCGCCACGGTGAAAGGGGGTAGGGTGCCGCGACACGGCTGTGAGCGGGCTCAGGCTGGGGGCTGAGGGTGTTTCCTGGGGATTCGAGGCCAGTCTAAATCCCCCGCTCGCAGGATTTCTTTGTGGTTACGTGGGAGCTGTGCTCTGCCACAACAGGGCTGGGGAAATATTCTGAATTTAAGCAAATATTATGCGGGAGAGAGAATGAGCAATCTAGGGGCTGGCGTACAGAAAATACAAGAACAAGATGCAGGATTCAAAACGGCGCTTGCAGAAGAGACGTCCGTCTAAAGCAGCACACTTTTAGGGTTGTTTTAAGAACCCTTCTTGTACGTTTTCTTCCCTCCTGTTCAGCCTGATTGCTGCTGTCGAAGCAGCTCTTTCAGCCCGGTTTGGTCTCTGGATTTTGGGATGCCTGTGGGAAGAAGGGGACGGGTATTAGCTGTCGAAAACAGGCTCCAGATTTGCTCGCTGGAAAACGGCGCGCATATGTACGGGGGATTGTGTGAAGCGAACGCCCCGGCGTCCCCACACCATTTCACAGCCTGCAGATGCAGATTAGGTTTTATTGTGTGTGCAAATTTGGGGGTCACTCGGAAGCACCGTTTAAAATAATATCCATGGCAAATTAGTGTGTTAGTAGGATTCGTTAGGGCAAGCAAGAGTTTGGAGCTCGGAGCAGGGAGCGCAGGAGCTCCAGGCACGCTGTGTGTGTGTTTGTGTGTGTTTTGTCACATTCTCATCTCGCCTGTTTGTTTTTAAATCTCTTTTGCGCAGTTTGGACTCAGCTCTGCCGTTGCTGTTACACAAGTGTAAATCTGAACCGACGCCGGTGAAGTAAATAGCAATACTCTGGATCCGGTCCAGTTTTTAAATGGGGAAAAAAAAGGGGGGGGGGGGTGCTTCAACCCTCTAAACAACGGTTTTAAAATTTTTAAAAAATTTTTGAGTATTTGTATGGACTGGTGATTGGAAGCCAACAGCCCTTTGGGGAGGGTGACGGTGCTGTGCAGGAGGTACCAGGTACTCTGGGGCTAACGATGTGCTGAAGATTGAGGGCAGCCCTCAGGTCCGCTTACGTGAAAGCATAAAGGTGCGTTATTGTACTTGGAAATCAGGTCCAGGATTTTAAGGAGCTTTTGGCGGAGATCCGAACAGCTAAGCTAATGACTTCAAAGGAATGACACGCAAAGAAAGTAGCAGTGGCTTAAATCATCTTCCCCCCCCCATCCCAACAAACCTAAAACCTGTATAGTTCTTCCTCCTGTTATCCAGTGCAACAGTGTTCAGTCTTCCCTCGTCGCTCCCTTCAGTGGGGGATACAACATCCCACCATAAAATAAGCCCTGTGCTCCCCCCCCTCCCCACCCTGGGCTTTTGGGAGCGAAGGTGAGGGGAGTTTTGTGTTTTAACTTTTTGCCTTGCATATGGCAAGTGAGAACTTTACTTCCTGCAGCACCAATAAACCCCAGCAAACGTCTGTTAACTCTAGGGAACGCGCTCTCTTTTGGTGCCCAGTGTTACAGTAAAATCGCTCTGTCTTTGGGTTTTCCCGATGCAGCATATGGTCGGGGGGTGTTGGAAATTACGCTGTGCATTCTGCTCCATCGGCTTACAGCTGTGGTTGGGCACGCCGCCTCTTTGCTGTCGAAAGGATCCGCCGCAGAGGACGGCTCTGCTGGGCCACGGGAGCAAGGAGAGAATTAAATCTCAGCCTAAATTTTCCCAGGTTGAGACGGAGTCGCCTTGGTGGGGCGGCGGGGGAAGGAACGCTCCCCTCTGTTATCCGCCCCCCTCCATCCCCTCCCAGCCCTTCTCCCACGCCTGCCGGGTCGCTTATCCCCATGCACCCGTCCCCATCCCAACGCGTCCTCCTCACTTGGGGAGCGTTTGTGCATCCCAGAGACACGGAGACGGTCCCAGAGCCTGGGCTTGTCTGCTGCTGGAGAAACAAAGAAACTGCAGCTAGCACAGTTATTTAAAAGGAGCTGTAATATGTTACTGTTATGGGTCATTGCGGGGTTTTTTTATACTGATATTACCATTATTATCCTCTCCAGCCGTAAAAATTGATTGGTGAGATGAGCAGTCTGCGACACTCTCTGATTCTGGCTGTGGGACTGAATCTCTCCATCCAGGTGGAGCAGAGGAAGGATGGAGAGAGCCTGTCCCTGCTCCCCCCGCATCCCTCCGTGAGGATCCCCTCCATACCATACAGCCATATCACATCCATTCCGTACGGTTGGCTGCCTCGTGCAGGACCTCACGCCGAGGTTTCGCACGGGTGAAGCTCTTGCGAGGGGCACCGGGAACTTGATCTGGGTCCTGGGAAGATGCCGTTTGGGAATTCGAGTCAGGTTATCCGGTGCATACCCCCATTTTCCGTGGGTCAGGACGGCATGAGTGTGTGCACAGGGAAGTGAGGCTGAAAGCGGATTTTGGGAGGCAAAAGGGAGGGTAACTGCGAGCAAAGCTAACCACACGTGGATGTCTTAAAATAAGGAATAAATAGTGGTACGCAGCGATGTTCAGACACTTGGGTGTGTTTTTTTCTTTGACCACACAATTCCAGCTGCTTTTTCAAGATGACAGCAGTGTTGTTTTGTGGGGAAAAAAAAGAAAAAAACCCAAACAAAAAAACCAGACTAAAGGTAAAGAGAAGCGAACTGAATTGAGCAAGCTCAAAAGACACACACGGAGCTGGCAAAAGAGTGCAGGCGTCCTGGCTCGTAATCTGTTGGACCAGAGCTGATCCCAAAGCGGTGATAAAACCCCGGACTCCTGCCTGCAGCCCTCGCACGCTGCCTGCTCAACCCCAGTGGCATCGTACCGTGTCTGGAAACGGTATTCTGGCCCGTTCTCCAATTACTTCGGTGGAGTTAAGCCAGTTTACGCCAGCTGATGAGCTGCCCTCCTGTGTGTATAATTATTCATAGGATGAGATCCAGGAAAGTTTAGATTAAGGCCATGGGTACATGAATGGGTCAACATGAGGCGTTTCAGCCTGTCCTGCTTTTTGAAAGCTGTAGCCACATAATGCAAGCCCTGGAAAGCAATTTAACCCCAATAGTGACAAATTTAAACCCTTGAGGAATTAGGGCTAAATTTGTCACGTTTTTCCAGCGCTTGCTTTTCAATGCGCCGCCTGCTCATTTCTCACGCTGCCGGGCGCGCAGCTGCCACCCTGCGATTTTCCTCCAGGTTTATGCCATGAGCTTCACGTGGCTGTAGCCGGAGGAATGAGGGATGATGGGCACAGGACGGTCCTTGAGTGCGGAGGAGAGATCTCATAGGGAGTGCTGACGCCGTCTGGATGTTCCCTTTTCTGGATGTTCCCTAGGCGCCGAGGGGAAAAGCGGAGCAGCTCTGCTGCCCTCCAGCCTGGGGGATGCTCCTGCCCAGACCTCCTCCCTTGGGGACACCAAGCAGTGGTAGAGCAGCCCAAGGTCTTGTGCCACCAAAGCCCAGCGTAGACCCACTTTGTGAGACCTCAACCTCACCAGGCTTTTGTTTGCTTCTCGTCAAAATAAAGGAGAAGAACACATTCCTCCTCCTGTCGCGTGCTTTGACCAACAGCCCTGGGCTGCGGGCAGGTCCCAGCTCAGCAAACATACGCTGAAGCTTTCTTGACTTCAACGTGCGGATGAACATGTGCTAAATGAAGGGCTCGGTTCCTGCCATGGTAGATTAAATCTGGGGCTGGGTGATTCTCCAACTGGAGTGCTCCGCTGGTGTCTGGTCCCAGGGCTTGGCTGGTTTAAATCCCTCTTGGTGGTGTTGATCCGCACAGATTTTTTTTGTTTTTCTGCATCTTCGTCGTGCTCCGTTTTCTTTCTTTCTCCAGCTAATTTTTTGCAATGCCTAAAACAGAGAGTGTCACCCATGCAAAAATGTTTCCCGGTCTTCCTTGCACTGACCAGAACTCAATAGCAGGCTTAAAAATAAAAAGTAATTTTACCCATCCGTACCTGGACTTGAACCTTGCAGGGGAATTTCAAATTCCACAGACCTTTAAAGGTGTTGAGGGCGACAAATTAATTATTTTCAGGATTGGGTTTTATTTTTTTTAACCTGTCATATTAGTGGAAATGGTATCAGAACATACAGCAGTCACGCCTCAGACAGGAGGCCCGTGTCACAGGGAAACATGCAAAACCTGCAGATTATGTCATGAGGTTTGCACTGATTTGAAAAATATACCGTGCCAAAACCCTCACACGTTCCCCTGCTTTACAAAAATAAATAAAATAAACGGGGAAAACCTCAGGGAAAAATTTCTGACAGTCCCTGAGTGCTGCAGGGAGACGCCAGCTAGTTAGGAAATATTGCGGTGTCAGTCTGATTTCATTTATACAATTTATTTTATTGAGAAATATTGGCTAAAATAAATTTCCAAAACAAATGTTATGACTTTCCATCCTCGGCGAGCGAGGTGCCTGGATTTCTCATCAGCCGAGAGTGTAGATCCCGCCGAAAGTGAAATGTATTTGCAGGCAGCGCGGCAGCGGCACGGCTAATGGGGAGCAAGGAGAAAGGGATTTGAGAGCGTTAAAATAACATCGGGTCAGTTCTTTAAGGATCGTGCGGTGTCTGATCGTAGCATTATTATTAATATTACCACCAAGGGCCATCGTGTCGAGTGCTGAGACGGAAAGTGCCGACGCGGGGGGATGCCTGAGATAAATTTCCATTTAGAGGAATCGCTTTGTTTTTCCATCCTTCTCACAGCCCAGGTCCGTGTGCAGGGCATGGACACGAGCGGCTGGTGCCACCTTGGGACGAGGGGACGCGGTGGCTTCTGCCACCCCCAGGAGCTGCCCTGACACGCGGCCACCAGCCCCTGGGCTTCTCACCTTCCCCTGGGCTTTTGCAGGAACCTTTGGGTCTTTCCAGGCTCCGGCACGGGGCAGCCAAGCCTTTTGGGCTGTATTCTGCTGGAAACTGCTCATCACCTGGCTTTGATGGGTCTTCTCGAACCCTGAGAAGTACCCCGCTCCCTTGGCCATTAGGACTTTCAGAGGGTCCCACGATGAAGGTGTCGAACATATGCTCATTTTTATTTTTTTTCTTTGAGAAATTTGAGCCTTGCTTGTTTTGATTCACATAAAAAAAAAAAACCAACCTGATCTTGGAAACTGCTTGGGATGCTTTCTTATTTTTATTTTTTTCCCGTCTTCCTAAAATTCTCTGTGCCTTTGCTTTGTTTTGCTTAGTTAGTTGCTATATCGAAGATCAGGTTTACTTCAAATCAGAAACACAAAGAATTTCCACCCCATTGGAGATATCGTGATGGTTGGGATGGCCACATCCCCTCATGGACACCTGTGACCCGGGTGGGGGGGTACAATAATCCCTATTAATACTTGGCCTTTAAAACTTGTTTCATATTTCAGCCTTAAAAAACCCCACAACTTATCACTACGGCAGCATTCCTTTTTAGAGGCAGAACCGTACGGGCTCTAAAGGAGACACTTAATTACATGCTTAACTCTTTGCATGAAATTAGATGGGAATTTGTCAGTACTTTAAATTTCTCGGTGCGCTAGGGCTTAAAAGTAGGTGCAGGCAGTGCTGCCGCTTGCACAAAGTGTTATTTTACTGCTCCGAACACCCCAAACACCCAGAACCTGGGGGACGTCGGTGCGGTGGGGCAGTCCCGGGGGACAGCGGGTGCTCGGGATCAAGGGGTGCTGGTGTAGATCAGAACACGGCCCAAATAATTCGGAGCAGGGTTGGGGGCGGGTGTACGTGCGAGGGGCTGGTTCGTGGCGGTGAGTTTACCCTATGGAAAATGAGCGATGGCAGGATAAAACCCCCCTTCTTCCCCGGAGTAAATCACGGCGTGGTGGGGAACGGAGCCCCTGTTGCATAAGTCAGACCTAGAGAAATGTGAAGGCATAAAATAATTAAAAAAAAAAAAAAAAGATTTAAAGTATGCAAACCATACTGAAAACTTGATTAATTAATTACAACCAGTGGACTAAATTCTGCTCTCAATTAACACGTGCAGCCCCATTGAAATTAATGGGGTTGCACATGTGCGCGGGCAGAAATTGGTGTGATAGGTTTATTACCAGTAAATGGCAATTAATAGTGGTTCTCCCTTTATATTTTCTATTATGGCCTATTAATATTTCCAGTCCTTGGAATCGCACCGCTTCCACGACAGCAGTTATGAATTAGGAGCCGGGGGAACCCCCTTATTTTTTTTTTCTTCCCTCAAAGAAGTTTCTGTTACCAAAAGTTTGCCTAGTGTTATTTTTATAGCCGAGTGAGAGAGAATTTACAGGGAGCTGAAATCATTGAAGCTAATTAGCTGAATGGCCCTATTATTTATCCAGGGACACGTAGTACAATAATTGCTATTGCAGGTTTGAAGCATCTCAGGGATATTAATTCCAGAGCTTTCATGTCATCTCAGTACAGTAAAACTTCCTAATGGCACCCTGAAGGTGCATAATCTCATTTTAAAACTACTTTTTCTTCTTTTTTTCTGAGGGAACTGGCAGAATCTCCTTCCATAAAAGCTGAAAAAGGGGAAGAACTCATAATATTTTCCTCATAAGAAAGCAGTTATATTTTCTTATTATTTTTTCCACTCTCTGACCTTTCTTGCTTCCCGATGATGGGCCTGCCAGAGCACTTCATCAAAAGTTTCCCTGAACTTTGATCTTCTGCTGCCTGCGGTGGAGCAGTGACGGCTGTTTCGGCAGCACCCTGGGGACCGGGAGGGTGCAGGGGCTCGTGTCCCTCCTGGGGCTCCTCCAAAAAGCACAGAAGGAATGAACAGAGAACTGATGTCCTCATGGAAAGGACCTGCCAGGATCCGGGTTAGTCCTGTGGTGTGGAAGATGTTGGGCTTTACCTTCTCCCATGGGGCAGCCCAGGGCTCCTAGGGGTCACCCAGCCCAAGGATGGTGTGAGGAGCCCTTCTGCCCCCTTCTCCTGTCCCTGCACATCATTAACAGCAGGTTTTCACTGATGACCCCGAAGGACAAAGTTTTCGGGGAGCTGGGAGCAGGATGAGCTCTGCGCCATTTGGTGGTTTGTGTGGTTGAAGGTGTTTCATGTCGCCCAGGGGAGCACGGCTCACAGCATGTCCCTGTTGCTGCAGGTCCTGCCTGACCACGTTAACCATGTGGCAGCTGGTGTCTCAGCACAGACACCAAGTTCAAGGCAGCCCCGAGCCAGAAACGCTCCCAGTCTGGGCACGCTAGGTCAATGCAGATAGGAGAGAGCAGTGAAGTCCTTGCAGTGCCACCATCAGTTGTGTGGCATGCACAAAGCCATGTCTCCGGAGCTCCTGTCCCAAACTGGGTCCTCCCAATTGAATTCCGTCACACCTGAATTTGCACTATTGTATCTGGCAAGTGCTTTTCACCTGGTGGGGCTAAAATAAAGCATCCACCAGAGAGGAAAGTCAAGATGAAGCCCAAGCTTCTCCGTTGCTGTAGCTGATAGGTGGCTCAGATTCATCCTCCCTCACTTCTGTCCATCAGACAAGACCCTGGGTGAAGACCTCAAGACCTTGGGGCAGAGCGAAGCATCCCCAGGGAGAGGTTTGCACCTGGCAGGAGGAGGAGGAGGCATTTTTGCTAACGTCGACATCTCATGCAGGTATCAGAAGTTAAATGGGGCGAGTCCAGGCTTTAGGCAGCACGGGACTGGCCCTCCACAGCAGCTGCATGAGGAGCAGTGAGGAGAGGTCCTGCACCAAAGTCCTTCCTGGAGCCTGATCAGAGTCTTCCAAAGGTGCTTATCCACAAAGAGCATCGGTTGCGGTACCCGTTTTGGGGTGAGGTACCTCAGAGCATCCTCACAGCCCTTGCAGGGACGGGATGCAGGTACCCGGGCGATGCTCGGGGCGCTGTGCCTACGGCTTGGGGCTGGACACCGGTGTGGAAATCAGTGGTTTTAACCAGCCAGGGTTTGCGATCGAAACGTTGATGGGCCTTTAATTAGAACCATGTGAGTGGCGCTGCTTTCACTTCAATTTAGCTTGATTTAAATGACACTCGTGGGCCAGATGAACCAAAGTCACTGGAGCTACACCAATTTACACCAGCTGAGGATTTGGCAGTAAAAGAGGGGGGGGTGAAGGTGATTCCCTGTACTTTGTTTTAACCCAACAATCTTTACAGCCATCCATTAAGGCGCTCCACCAGGCATTTCTCCTTCTGCAGAAGAGGTTTCAGCGGAAGAAATAAAGCTGTGAAGATTCAGTTTTCACTTTGTTTCTCGTAAAGACAGTCAGACTCCAACATAAACAACAATTTACACCCAGCATTTATTCTGGAAATTACAGTATCGTGCAGCTAACGCACACAGATAAATAATGTTTTATGGGATTCTGTGGAGTCCTTTCAGGGTAGCGGATGTTTAGTAGAATTAGAAGACTTAGAGAACGGAGAGCTCCGGCTCTAGCTGTTAATCCTGGAAAACACAAACGCAGAGCAGGCTCCCACAATTAAAAAGATAAAAATAAATTCCTCTGTGTTTACACTCTTTCTTTAAAAAACATCTTTATTAAATATTCAAGGGGACAAGCCCTCAAACCTTCTGAGGCAGAGAGAGTCTTGCGTTCGTCGTGTTTCCAGCTCGTGGTGGGAAAAACTGGTCAGAGCTCCTCGATCCTCTGAAAAAAGGTATTTATTTAATGATCCCCATCTTGTCTGAGCTGTCCTGGTGCAAGCTGACCCCGCACACGATGGGTAACCTTTCTGGGCACCACCGCGGCAGAAGCGTACCTGGGCTTTATGGCTTTGCGTAAAATATCAGGAAAAAATGGCTGGATGTAAAAAATCTGTCATTTTTGCAGTGCATTCAATGCCACAGGGAGTCAGTACGGGAAACTTCAGCGTAAAACCCCTTCATGTGTCAGTGGACCGAGGGAGACACGTGGGCTCTCTGGCAGGAGCTGTCTGGAGGAGCTCCTGGAGCAGATCCCGCAGCTCCCCAAGCCCCGGGGGAGCGGAGGCACATCTGATGCCAGATATAAGGGGCCTTAAAATGCCATATCCTCTTGTGAGACAGAGCCGGTCCTCAGGTCCTTGAAACTCATTTTATCCGTGCAAAAATGGCTGGTTTGCCCGAGGTGGCGGCTCTGCTCTTGCCAGGACTCGTGGAGGCTCGGCGTCCCCGCGGCCGTGGAGCCGCTCGGGCGGGAGCCGAGATGCAGGGCTGAGCTGGAGCATCCTGCGTTAGGGCTTCAGCAGAGGAGCGTCGTCAGCTCATTTCCTCTTACAGAACTTCCACCCTTTTAGCCAGGATACCTCCAAAACACACTGTTCATAAAATCAAAGGTTGGGGTCCGATGTAATAAAGCAGTTCAGAGCATCCATTCCCCGGGCAGGATGAAGCAAAGTTTAGTAAACTGTTTGAACAAGAGTCCACTTGTCCTAATTAGTGTCAGCCTGTCACTAATATTATTAGTTAGGGGGTTTTAACTGCTTTGCCTAGAATTTGGTCTTTGAAGCATGGTGTCTCCCATCCGATTGCAGCTTTGTTGGAGAGGGTCGCCTCCTTGCCACAAATATCGCAGGGGTCAAAAGCGCCGTCGTCTTGTCAAGCTTCTCCTGCTGGTGGGATGGTGGAGGCTGAACGTATCCGTATGCTGCTCAGGCTTCCTTTCCTGTTTAGTTTGTTGCTGGCTGCGGAAATGCAATGTTTAGGGTAGGGGTTGGTGGCCCCCGGTCCTGTCTCAGCTGCAGTTTGATGCATGACCCTGTACGAGTCTCTGCCTGCTCTGACCTGGTGGCTCCACCAGTGCGCGGAGGGACGACTGTACGGGCTTTTTGGCTTTACAGTACGTCTGTCGTAAGACGGTGGATATGGCAGTGGGCTAGGATGGAAAATCTATACCCAGTGTTTAAAAAATAGGGCATTAGTCTGCGGAATTCAGACTCAAGGTTTTGGGGCCTGAGCTCTTAATAAGAGTGGGAAAGCATTGGCCCCAGGAACGACTGTGTGTGACGCTGAGGATGGGCGAGCTCCAGCGGTGTCTGAATAAGCTGCTCCTCCTGCAGAAACACCCCTGTCCTTTCTGGGGCAGAGTTGAACGTTGCGAGCCAGAAAGTACCCGGTGTGACGACAGGAGTTGTCTACCCAAATCTTCAAACAAGTAGAAAAACTAGGTCAAAAGGATGACAGTTTGCCCCATCCTGGTCAAGGGAACATTAATCACAGAGCCTAAAGGTGGCTTTTCCAGTATAAAGCTGTGGAGTACCAGGTCTTCAAACCAGAGGCGGCTCTCTCTGTTTCTTTGCCCAATAATACAGCAAACCTTGATCTTACGTGAGGTCCTCGCGTGCCATTGCCATATAAAATGACGACCGTGGAAATGTAGGATGCAGTATAAAACAAAGACCATGGCAATGTGGGATCTGCCAGCTCACATCAGACTCGTGGCCCACCTCGCCCAGCAGCCGGTGCCTACGAGTGACCAGCAGCAGCTGCTTTTGGGAGTCACAAGAAAAGCCTGTGATGGACAGTGATGGAATAACTTGCCTATATTTAGAAATTCCCTTCTGACCCTTACTGCTTTACGACTTGAAGCATAAAGGTTTATAGTCCTTAACTTTTATCTTGCCTAATGAAGCTGCAGATGTTCATGCTATTTGTGTAAATATCTAACCCGTATCAGCGCAGGTAAACATGAGGGTACATTAATCCTTGCCACAACGCCTGTGATTTAGATACGCTAATGGGAGGGTGCCCGGATCTGTGGGTGGTTTTGATTTTGACCCCATCAGAGCTGCTAGTGGGTCCTCTTGGTCCTGCTTCCATCCCATGGACATCTCATGGGGGACTTCATAAACCCATGTAGGAAACAGGTGTGGGCTTCTTTCCTTTTTGCTTGCAGATCCCATTTTCATTTCACCCTTACCCTCTCTTTTCCCCTCTCTTGTTGGTTAAAACGAACCTCAAGAGGAAGGGAACTGGCCTGGCGCGTCCCAGCTGCGAGAGACGGAGCGAGAGGCATTTACAACCTGACAGCAAGATAAAGATAAAGATGAATCTGAAGCCTCGGTGGCTGTTAGCGAGGGGAGGAGGAAACGTTTATGGCCCCATCTGCCGGCGTTTCAATAGGATGGGACCGGCTTTATGGCAGGAGCCTCCAGTGCCACTTCCTTCCATTTGGGGACGAGGATCTGATTTCAAGCTGTTCCCGGCGGTCCTGCTGTTTGCCCCGCTGTTTGCCCCGGGGCTGGGGCAGGAAGGAAGGAAGAAAGGGAGGGGATGGTGATGCCGCAGGGACCCAGTGGGGTCCGTGGGCACCGCTTGCACCCATGGTCTTGAATTCAGGATGCGTGGCGGTCGAGGTGACAGAGCCAGCCCAGAAAATTGGGCTCTGGGGGTATTTGTGTGGGAGCCAGGGGGCAGCAGGGCCGCCTGCCCAGCGAACCTCTGCACCGCTCTCTCTTTCCCAATCACCTGGTTTTGTCAATGATCAATGATATCCCAAATAATCAATGATATCTCCAATAATCAATGATATCCTCAGTGATCAATGATATCCTCAATGATCAATAGTATTCCCAATAATCAATGATATCCTCAATGATCAATGATATCCCCTATGCAAACAGCATTGCACCTTGCACGGAGCTGCTGCTTTTTTAGACCTGGCGGATCCGAAGCTGTTCCTGCTCCTGGGGCAGCTCAGGCAAGAGAGTCTAAATCAGGCTGGATGAGGCTCAGCCCCATCTTGGTTTCCCTAATAATAGGGAAAAATTACAGTCGTTTTCCTGTTAGGACAGAGCGCCTTACATCGAAGATTATCAAGCACTTCACAGTAGAGGTTAACTGGTGTTATCCCTGTTTTGCAGCTGGAGAAAATTGATAGTTAGAGAGGTAAAATGGTGTTTTCAGGGTCAGTGGAGAGCCGGGAGCGGCATCCTGGCAGGTTTGCTGCACTTCGCTGGGAGCCGGCACCAGGCACCAAACCCTTGTGCAGGGGCATTTTCCACTTGGGTGCTGAATTGGGTCTGATTTTAAATGTCACCCCCCCAAATATGTGGGCTTTGTCTGTATTTTCTGCCAAATCTCGCCGAGAAGTCATACATGTTTCCCAGAGCAGGTGGTCTCTCCCCTCTCCTCCGCCCTGGCTCTGCACTCGGCTCCGGGACTCCACAACAGCTTCCACAAATATTTGCTCCATAATATGACAAGGTGCCAAAAGAGACCCAGAGCAGCAAGAAAATCTCCGGGAAAAACAATTATAACACACCTGCGATTTTTTTTTTTTTTTTTTTGCCTCCAGTAACCATAGCAATAATCTTTTGGTGGCTGGGGGTTACTAGGCGGCTTTTGAAAGCCTTGGAAATTGCAAGCAGGCGAATCCTGCCAGGCGCTGAGCAGGTCCGGGGAGGGGAGGGCAGTTGAGCGTCTTG
Organism: Burhinus oedicnemus; assembly: GCA_008921705.1. Classification (NCBI taxonomy): domain Eukaryota; kingdom Metazoa; phylum Chordata; class Aves; order Charadriiformes; family Burhinidae; genus Burhinus; species Burhinus oedicnemus. The sequence goes on from VFFE01008394.1 coordinate 2,315,193, forward strand.
CAGGAGCGGAGCCCTGGATGGTTTTAAACCACGTAACCTCCCACCTCGCGGCCTCGGCAAACTCTTTATGCGTGCGAGCGTGCGTGCGAGTGCGCAGCCCTCCCTTGAAGTGGTTAACTCAGCTGTGAAGCCTTCTATCAGCCGTAATAGCTTCAAGGTGGGGAATAAAAAATGGAGAGTGTTTAAATTGTTAATGGGTTTCATGTTCTTGTCACTGTTGAGGGTTTGTTCCCTTTTATAAACTCATAGTTTTTGGTTGACATTGCTTTTATGTGAGCCATCAGCCAGTTGGTGATGGTGTTCCTGTGTTAGACCATTACTGCCGGATTGTATTTGCAGTAAAGAAAGAGAATGGAGGCCGTAAATCTACAGCCAGAGATTTAGGGCTCTGTTTCTCTGCAGTTTAGGTCCATGTGCTCGGGAAGTCCATTCTCCTCCGGCAGAATTACACCCCTCCGAACGCTCCTGCTCCGGCGCTGATGGACGGCGCTCATTGCCTCGCTGCCGCCCGTGCGGCTGAGCCTGGAGGGCGGCAGGGGCTGGGAAGGTGGACACCGCGCAGGGGAGAGGTTTTATCCTGCTCTGCCACAACCTCGAACTTTTGGAAGAGATGAGGGCAAGTGGAGAAGAGAATAATTGCTCCGGGCAGGACAGATCCTGCCTTTGCTCAGGATGGGGTCTGGTGTGCGTTAACCCCTTCGGTTCTGCGCAGGGGCTACCCAAGCACCGTGGGCTCGCTGGCAGTCTCAGCAAAGGGGCAGAGGTCTTCACTGCACCTAAGTATGGTCCAGGCGCAAGCACAGTCCCCTGGGATGTCCCTGTCGTGCCACCAAGGGTGACTGACAGCAGCGGGGCAGGTAAACCTGCCTCCGCGGTGAATCGCGTCTCCATGGCCCTCCTGTCTTTTTTCCCACCGGGACTTCAGCGATGGACATTTTGCACCAGGAATTGTCTTGATGGTAAATTGTGCCTTTGCTGAGACTTCCCAGAAAACCTGGAACGGGGACCCAAGCACTTCCGAGTTCTGGTCTTGGCTTTGCCCACTGATTTATTGTAAACTGCATAAAGTACAAAGTGAAGGTGATGAATAGGTGGTGGGTTGTTAGGAGAACTAACTGCCTGCACGGGGCCAAATTCTCATGGCCACTGGCACATTAGCCCGGGGTTTACCCAGCAGAAACAAAACCTGAGCCAGCAGAGAGCTGGGCACTGAGTACTTGCAGGCATGGAGGGGTGCAGGAGGCGATGGAGTGAGCGTGTGTGATGCCTTTGCCCTGTTTTCTTGCAGAGCAGAGCTGGTGGTTGGATGTAGAGTGGTCCCTAAACCCCCCTCCAGCACATCTGGGCTTGTCTCCCTTCCCTGCGTCAGCCGCAACACCAGCGTGCCTGATTTAACTGCACACAGCCGCTGAACCCGTGTTCGTCCATTAAGGGCGTCAGATGATCTCTTCATGAGCTGTCAGTCCAAATTGAGCCTAAAGTCTGGGGCTTAAAAGATCTAATTTTCATAATTAGCCAGCACCGCTCCTGCCTGCCTCTGTCCCTCTCCCCCTCTTGCCACCCATCCACACGCGAAAGCCATGCCGAAGGGCACATTCCCAGGGGACTCATGGCTACTTCTGCACCGAGAGGCTGCGGAGTTCATCCCAGGGTCAGGCACGGACGTTGCGCAGGGAGCCTGGGGTGCTCTTTGGCCTCTTGGGCCGGTGCAGGTGTGTTTTGGGGGGGGGTGGCCGGGGCCAGCAGCATCACTTGGTTCTCTTTTTGGAGAGAGGAGGCGTGGGAATGCACAAAACCAGCCTGGACAGGGCTGGTCCTTCCCTGTGCTGGGAAGGAAAGCTGCCAGCTCTAAGCATTGCAAATACCCAAGCCAGCCTTCCCCGCTCTTCCTGTTCCTCTTCCTCCTCCTCTTCCTCCCCCAAAATGAAACATCATGATTTTTTGGCACTCAGAGCGTGTGCTGCCTCTGAGGTGGATTCAGGTGGTCGGAGTCATGCGTGCACCCTGGTGCTCCTCAGTGGCGCACCCCTCACTGCCCTCCAGGTCGAGACGGTGCTGCCCATGATTCAGAAGTGTTGTAAATGTGGGGTCTGGCTTTATTGTCTGTCTTTTCCCTCATGTTTTAAAGCTTTTCTTGCCTCTGCAAGGAAAATGAAGCTGTGTGTTGTGCATTCACGGGACTCCAGGAGCACGGGCTTTAAAGGAAACATTTGCAATACTCATGATGAAATCGCACAACCAGCAAGCAGCGGGGATCTGTGAAGTCCCTCTCCAGCCCACTGCTTGCTAGCTGTCCCTAAGGCTGGTCAAAGTGGGAGCTTTCGGAGTCTCGCCCTCTCCCCAGGAAGAGATTTTACCCTCTGAGACTGAGGTCTGGGGGTGCTGCACCCCTCGCAGGTCCACCGGGCTCACATAGGCTGAAGCATTTGCACTCCGGTGCAAATACTGACCATGTCCAGCTCTGCCCCAAAGAGCCCCCAGGCACATGTCCCACCTGCCTGGGGCCGCGCCGCGTCTGGGACTGGACCGGTTCCTCCCCGCCCGGGTCACTGGTTTCAGTACCTTGTACCAGCCCAGGACAAGGTGTTCCTCGCTCCTCCTGCTGGTTGTTTTCCTTCCGATGGGTGCAGGCAGCGGGGGGTCCTGCAGGCAGAGCAGGGTGATAATCTCCTGCACTCGCTCCCCCCTATATGTGTATATACGTGTGTATGCGCATATATACACACATATGCATATATGCCTATATATATTATCATAAGTGAAGGTTGAGCACATTACTCAAACCTCAGCTTTTCCCTGAAGTCCGTTGTTTACAGAGACAATGCCTGTCCCCAGGGCTCACTCCCATAAAACCTTATTATCATATATTCCAGGGCATAAACTTCAGACGTCAGCCCCGGCACGCCGCTCCTGAGCGGAGGCAGCCTTGTTTTGTCTTCCATTTTCCTCTGGTTTTTATTCTTGCTGCTGCAGTTTTTGTTTTTGTTAGGCTATTTGATCTGCAGGCTGATACACTCCTTATTCTTCTAATAAGACGGGAGATCCTGGGAGACTGTTAATGGGCCCCGAATACCTTTATTTGGAGCCCGTTAAAGGTTTTAATACCGCACAGGCAACACGATCACCAAACCTGCCTTCCCAAGCCGTACACTTTGCTCCTGGCTGTGCCAATGCGAATCAGGGATGGGGACGATGCCGGGACCTCGGCGGAGCCGCTCCGGGTGCCGTCTGCCATCAGGCCGGGCTTTGCTGCCGTGTAACACCACTGATTGCCAGACATCAGGAACGCTGCCCCGTTCCCCAACCTCCATGTTAATGTTATTGATGGCGGTTATTTAGCGATGCTGTTTCCATCCTCCCTCTCGCATCCCTGTCACCGGCGCGGGGCCGGCTCGCTGCTGCTTCATCGCTGCCGATGACCAGATTTCATTGATGCCCCTGTGTTTTCTGAGGATTTTTTTTTCTTTTTTTTTGCGTTACTTGACTCTCTCTCCCTCTCTGTAGCGACACCTCAAGCCATGCAGAAATCTCTGCGTGGCCTGCCCGCCTCTCGCCTTTCTCTAGAAGGCTAATCCAGCATTTTAATATAGTAACAGCAAAAAGGCACCTCCTTTTACTCCCCCTACCCTGTTTCATTCTTTTTTTTCCCCCCTTTTTCTTTTCTTAATTCACTGTCTACTGAGTTTCTGATTGACTCAAAGACCAATTAAAGTAAAATTTAATGGGAGAATAGATTAACTCCCTGAGGTTCCCCTGCCATCCATCACATTTTTATAGCAGGAGCTGTGAAGAAGCTCATAACTTCATGCTGTGAATGTGATAATAAAGAGGGCACGGAGAGGATTCCGATTTACTGCCAGGCTGATGTGCACCGGGATGGGATTTACTGCCCCAATCCCGTCCTCCTTTTATTCGGAGGGAGGTCACCGGATCTGCACCCAGCACCGGCTCACGGAGGCTGGAAGGTGGGATGGTGGGTTGGATCCTGCTCCTGCTCGGCTGAGGAACCACCTCTGCTGTTGCACGCTCGGACCCAGTCCTGGTTCTAATAATGCCAGAGAGGTTGGAAGTGAGGGGGGTGTCGGGGGGCACCGCAGCTCCCTGCCTGTACCGCTGCTCCGTGGGTCCCAGGAGACGTGCGTGTGAGGCTGTCCCTCGCCATGGAGCGGTGGCAGGGAGACGGTGGCAGGCAGAAGTGACATGCCCAAGGCCAGGCAGGACGTGGGTAGCGCTCCCGACATGGGAACCTGGTGGGGCTCATCTGCGGCGTCAGGGACTGCGAGGGGACGTGTTTTTCTTAGCTGAGGGTCAGAAGAAATGTGAGGGTTAGAAAGAAGTGTGTTTCCTCTGGGATGGATTATAAAGGGGTTGTGGGGGGAGAAGGAGGGGGGAGAGACAGGAAAAGATGCATCTCCCCTGGTGGGTTTCAGTGAAAAGGTTTGTGTGTGCAACAGCAATGAACTGAAGAAGAGAGAGAATTTATCTGGAAATAATAGAAACTATTTGTTGGATTTTCTAGGCTGAAGATCTGGAGTTAATCATTATTCCACGAAACCCTGAATGATGTTTCTTGCAGCTTTCCTACATAGATAGTGTTCCGGTGGGAGTGCTCCTAACGGTATTTTGTCAGGCACTATCAGCAGTATTGAGCCAACCTGAGCACCCGATTATTAATCCTTTTCTCCCAGTGACATGACGGCAATCGATGTCTGAACAAGCTATTGAAACTGCAGCAATCAACTGGACTCCAGTTAATCCAATGGGATCCTGACTTGGGGCCTGGCAGAAAGGGGGTATTTTAGGAAAGGCTGAGCTTGGTCTGAGCTGCGCCTTGCTTGGCCGTGATGCTGAGCCTTCCTATAGGCGCCGATGTATATAGGAGCAGGAACCGCGTCCTGCCTGCTGGCAGGAGGTTTTAAGATGTTATAGCACCATGTATTTCACCTGCATTAATGCTATTAATTCATTACAGGCGTTAGCGCGTCTGATGAGGAAAAATAAGGGATTTTCGCATGATGTTTCCCATGCAAAGGATCCCACTATGTGTACAGACGTGAAAACACGTGTGTGTGCACGCGCATGCCGGGGGCTGTTTCTGGTGCGAGATTTATACATGGGAAGATGCTTTGCCCCTCTTGCGTGCCGAGGTGCCGCAGGGCGGCGGGGACACGGGTGGCCGTGGGGGGTGGCAGTGCCATCTGCTGGTAAATCCGCTGCGTTTTCACACAGGGATTTCCGACTCGGCGAGCGGAGCTGGTGTTTTTCCGTGGGCTGGAGTGTGGCGTGGGGCTCTGCTCCCATCCCTGATGCATCCCCCGGTATCCCGGCCGGAGCCCCAGAGGGTTTGCTGACCCTGTGGGTAGTATTTGAGGGGCAGAAGCTCCTCGGGAAAATAGAAATAGAGGAAGAAATGAAGCAAAAGCTTTTACCAACCCTTCCACTCTTGCTGGCTGCCAGGGAGGGGAACATGTCCCGGCTGGGCCATGCCCACCGGTCCCTGGGGCTGTTGGGTCCCCACATTTAGGTCACCTCCACGGCCCTGCCGAGAGCACAGCAAAGGGTTTGTAGCTGGGAACTGGGGACTTGAGCGGGTGAATGTCACTGCTCAGCCTCATGTGTGGGCTCAGTCCTTGAGTGGACCCATGGGAGGGCAAAGACTGGGGGAAACCCCATTTCTGGAGGTGGTGGCCGAGCTGTAGCCATTGCCTCTCACCTACGGCAAGAAAAAACGAGCTGAGAGTATTTACATGCTTACAAATACTTAAAGGGAGGATGCCGGGAGGATGGGACCAGTCTTTTTTCACTGGTGCCCAGGGATAGGGCAAGAGGTAATGGGCACGAATTTGAACACAGGAAGTTCCATCTGAACATGAGGAGGAACTTCTTTTCTTTGAGGGTGGCAGAGCACTGGAACAGGCTGCCCAGAGTCTCCGACTCTGGAGACATTCCACACCCGCCTGGACCCCATCCTGTGCAACCTGCTCTGGGTGACCCTGCTCTGGCAGGGGGGTTGGACTAGATGATCTCCAGAGGTCCCTGCCAACCCCGGTGATTCTGTGAGAGGTGTGAGCCCTGCTCAAGTAAACGACGCGGTGGAGTCAGAAGCAGGGAGGCAAAGGCAGAGAGAGAGCCCTTGGTTGCATGTTTGGGAGCCTCCGCACCAGCTTGGCCCTACAGAATCACCATGATGTTAAAAGCTGGCTCCCAATGGGCCCGTGCCCTGTCCTGCGACATCAGGGTGGGAGAGTGGGGCTGGGAGAGCAGCTGGGTCTCACCCCACGTTGCTGATAGATATTCGGTGTGCAGAGAGATGGGGGATGCCTCGGAGACTCATGGCCCCTGCCTCCAGAGCTGCTGCAGCACTGTCCTGCCACCGCTGATGAGTTTTACGGATGCACCTGAAGCTCTCGGCCATGCTGGAGCCAGCTCTGATGGTCAGTGACCACTCATGGGTCCCCACTGGTGCCCACCCTTGCGTGGGGCTGAGCCCACCGAGCCTGGCCGGCGCGCATCCCATCCCCAGCATCCTCTCCTGCCAGGTGGGACAGCCTGTTTTGGGGAGGGCGAGGGCGGCTGCCGAGGGCTGTCAGCCCCGTCGAATGCTTACTAATAAGGTTGGCCATTAAGGTGGGTCAGTGATGGATGGGCTGTGTTCCCGTGCCCCAGCCCGGCGTGTGCTGAGACACTCCCTGACCAGCAGCTGTTGTACTGGCTGCCTTGTTAAGGGTCTCTCTCGGTGACATCAGCTATACATCAACCTGGCTGATGCCTTTGATTATTTGGACAGCTCTTGGCATGATGAATCGTTGGGATTGATCTGTCTTTTCTTCACGTTCGCTCCTTGCCCTGTCTCTCCCAACTCTCTCTGCTCTTCAACCACAAATCCTTTAAAGGTTAGCACCTTCCGGGGTGTCCCGCTTAAACAACTGCGGCGTCTAAATTGTGGCGCTGAGGAATCTATATGCCCTGATATAGTTTCTCGGAGAGAGACCCAGGTGGGATGGCAGGGAAGGGCAGTTTCATCTGAGCTGGCCCTGGGGCAAGGTGACAGCCAGTGGGATGGCTCCGTCACCGTATTGCTGCCTTGGTGATCCACATTGCATGACTGCTTCAAAAAGGGGCAAGAAAATAGCATGTCTCAACTAAACCTGGTGCTTACTGCAGCCCGGGGAGGCTAAAGCACAAAACGCTCTCTGGGAACCTTCCCCCTCCTCTCTGCTTAGCAGTAATTATCCCTTGCAGCTTTTGGGAATCACTAGATGTCTGTTCATGGCTTGTCAGGATGCTGGAATGGTGGGTCTGACAATGGTCTGTGTGTGGTTACTGTCCTGCATCTCCCCGTGACATCCTCTCATGGGTTGTGGTCCAGGTCCCGGTGAGGAGCTGCACCACCAGCATCCCCCGGCAGCCTGCGAACCCTCCCAGGGACTCGACAGGATTTGCCTCCTAATGCAATTCGTGGTGTTGTCACGAAGACACTACCCCTGTGACCCTGTCAGCAGTGTAAATACAGCCTGGCAGAGTCTCTTAAATGTCCTTCTGATGGATGAGTCCCACAGCACGTTTTGGATCGTCCTCTAAAAGAGGAACTGCCTGTGCCGGAGGAGTCAGAGATGCTGATGGGCATTTTCGACTCCATTCTACGAGCTTTTGGCCTTGTTTTTTGTTGAACTCTGTTATACATCCATGGGCTTTATTCCAGCTATGTTCTCCAGGTCCATCCTGTAGCAGACAGCTTCCATGGCCTATTTTGCTCATTCAACTGAGTTTTTCCTGGGTGTGAGTGCCCTGGCGAGCTCTCTTACCCTTCCTCAGTTGCTAAAGCCTGACCAGAACGCTGCGGGCGCTGCCTGAATGCATCATGCAGCCTCCAGCATTCAAGGCTGGAGGAATCTATGTCTCTCCACCACAGGCCCCCAGTAGACCCCCCTGGGGTCACATCCCTGCTGTTCTGGCAGCCCTGTGGCCAACCTTGCATGTTTTACAAGCTGCAGTGCGCCTTAGCTGGGGGCGCCTTTGGCTGCAGGCTCTGGCTGGGAGGTGCTGGGTACCAGCATCCTCTGCAGGATGCAGGAGGGAGCTCGGAGGGGTTGTGGAGCAGAGCCCAGGGGCCTCCTCACGGGTCCATCCCCCCTGCCCATCGCTCCAGGGCTGCATGGAGGACGGCTGTTTACCTGCTCTGCTTCCTCGGTGCTGGGAACAGGCTCCCTGGGCGCGCCGTGGCCTGAGCGGCAGCCAGCACGGGCTGTCTCTTTGCATCGCTTTGAACTTTTATCTGTGGCGTCTCCTGATTTTCGCTGGAGCAGACGGTTGAGCCCCACGTGGGTCCTGATAACCTTTCTCTTGTTCATTAAGGGCCCACTTAGTGCTCTGTGGGACTGAAGCGAGACAGTCTGGAAGAGAGAAGCAGCACAGGGCTTTTAGCCTGGGTAATGCAAAACTTCATCAATAATCTTCCAAATGCAAACCCAGAACTTAAATACAACCCTAGTGCTCCCCAAACTACCCCCAAAGAAAGAAAAAACCTGCGAGGTTAAGACAGAGCGTCTCCTTGTGAGCTGTTGTGCATGGGTAGGAGGAGTTTGCCCAACTTTAACTCTTTGGGGCAAGGACCATGTGCTGGGGGTGGTGGCTCTTCCCTTGCTCCCGACTGCTGCTGATGTTTTGGGTGTGCTGGTAGCCATGGCACGCTACCGAAAGGCAGTGGAGAGCCGCCTGGCATGGCAGCTGGGGCAGGCTGTGGGGCACCAGGGTGTCGGGGATCCAAGAGCCAAATTATTTGGTTCAGTGTCTCAGCAGTAGGACACAGATCTGCCTCGCCTGGCTTGAGCACACGTGCTTGGACCTGGGCTCTCTTGGTGCCCCTGGAGGTAGTTGAGATCTATGGGGCTCCCAACATACCCACCCCAGGGCTGGGGGGAGCCAGGACCTGCTCTATCCCCCTCTCCAGTGACTTATTCTGATTTTCAGTCCAAAGGGAGTTGAGCCAGAGGCGGAGGGGAGGGAAAGACCCCTTAAAAATTGTCGAGGTAATGGAAACAACCTTAAACTATCATATTTCAAGCATAACGCCATAATAAAAGTAACAGGATAATGATTTTTTTCAGTCCAGATATTAGAGGCCCAGATATTGATTGGTTGTTTCCCTTGTCGTTCTCGCCTCTGATGGAACTGCATTTTTTGACAGAGAGTGCAATAAAATGTACAGTTTCCAATTTGAGAGCCCTATAAATGTCATCTCTACATGCACGGTTACAAATTCTTCATGATGGTCCTCTCCCTCCCCTCAACGCCAAGAGGGTCCTCGGGGTTGGAGGAACACACACTGTCTCCCTTCCTGGAGGAGAAAGTTTGTGGTGAACCCATCCCGGCTCCGTTACGTGCCGTAAAGATGAAAAGATGCTTCATTCCCGTGGGAGAGCTCTCTTGGGGTTAGAAGGACTGAGGTTACAGAGTTAATATATCTTGTAGTTTTCAGATTTATAGGTTCTGGGGCAAATTATCAAGCCTGCCGCAGCCCTTGGTTGTTCGGAGTTGCGCTGTCAGAAGCTTCCAGTTCGACTCTGCTGGGCAGAATTTTAGTTTTAATGTTTTTTCTACGAGAACTTGGTACCTTTTGGGCAAAGGTCTGAAGAAAAGCTGAAAATTTACAGGGATGTCAAGGGAGAAATGCAGGGTGCTGGCGTACGGAGTTACATGAATAACATGGTGGCACATGAAGTTATGTGAACCCTTTTTGCTCTGAGCTCATATTTTTGGGGGTTCAGTTTGTTTAATGCCTCGATTGTCTGCACTGTCTGGCTTTCCTCCTCGGTTTAGAAAGCCGGGATTTTCAAAGGAGGCTAAAAAAGCGAGTGCTCACATCGTAAGAGATAAGGTATCTCCTTGTGGAGATAAGCCCTTTGCATCTTACCTCAGATAGGTTTCAGGAGGATACAGCCTAAGTCCTCTTGCATTTTCGGGTCAGCAGAAAGGCCCCGGCGATGGAGACAAGAGGGAGCGATGCTGCCCAGCCAGCTCGGGCAGGGCAAGGGGCGGCTGGAGGCAGGTCCTGGTGGGGAAGGACTGACCAGCGCCGCTGTGTTCCCCCTCAAAGGCTCTTACTTGCCTTTTTTAATTTTATTTTTAAATCCCTGAAACAAATTCAGGGCTGGAAAAGGGGGTCGGTTGCAGGTGCCTCAAGCGAAGTAACCGAAAGCGAGGAAAGGCGGAGTGGCCTGATGAATGTGCTGTTCTTCCACTGCAAAAATAACAATAATCAGTTTTATATAAATCTCGTTTCCACAAAGAGACTTGAAACCACCGGCAGCATCCCCAAGGTGCAGGGGGGTACCCCGGTATGGGTAATGAGGGCAGTCACCTTCCATGAGATACGCTCGCGCTGTGACCTTCCGTTAGGTTTAATGCAACCTTTTTATTTATTTCCAATAACTCTCCAATCAGTCAGCACTCTGCCAGGTTTCCTCTAACCTCAGATCACAGTCTCATAACCGGTTTTGGGGCTTTTATTGGTCTCCGAGGTAGCCAGAGCCATTAAGCTCAGTGTTTTGATTTGATGAGAGACGTTTCAAGGGTCTCAGTGTCTCTCTCACCTTTGCCTAAACATTTCAGCCCTGTCTCTTTGCCGGGAATTGGGATTGCAGAGCCCAGCCCTGCTATTCCTCAGTTCCCCCTCTGCCAGGCAGGAATTTTAAGGCTTGGTATTAAAGGGGTGCAGCACTGGCACTGGAAATTTGCCTTTTTCTCCCCATTTGCATAGAGCAGGTTGCATGCGGTTAATGCCAAATCCCTAATTGGAGCCTTTACCCAGTGGGGTGCTGGAGGTTGGGTGAAAGTCCGAATGTCACCCCTGGGTCCTGAGCCCCCAAGCCAGCCTGGATTTGTAGCCAAGGACACATCTGATTAACCACATTTGGTGCTTTTTATAATAAACTCCTGATCTATAACATCCTGGATTTATCACTTGGTGGGTACCTGAGATGTAATAAGAAGCAGCTTCTTTTTTGGACCTGGCATTCTTTATACAGCCCTGTCACTTTCTTATATTTCCAGAGGTGGGATACAGCCAACCCGATCAATACTTTATTTTACCTCCTTTTACCAATAATTTTTTTAATCATAGCGTGCTTCTCTCATCCCCCACCTTTGGATAAATAATTACAGTGAAGCAGTGCCGCATTCAGCACTTTTTAGAAAAGTCTGCAGAGGAAAAGCGATGAAGTCAGGAGAGGGGAAGGGCAGGAGCGTGCTGGGCCCGTCCGCTCACCGTGGCATCCCCATTGTGAGCAGAAACGGGGGCGTGAAGGCACAGCTACCCCGAAAACTGCGGCAAAGCGTTCCATTGCCGACCTGCCCAGAGTTACTGGAGCCCCCTGAGCCCCAGTGGGACAGGACTGGGGCAGGCTGCCACCCCTGCTGGCCGTCCCGCATGCCCTGGGCTGGGCTGAGGAAGGGTTGAAAGGACACAGGACCAAGAGTGGCTGGGAGAGGTCAGATTTGGCCAGTTTAACCTGTAGGACACCAGACTGGAAGCTGGGAGAGCCCAGTTTTACCCCCAGGTCTTGTTTTAGTACCTCTTTGACACTGCCCAAGGATATTTCCTCACCAGTCCCCTCCTCTCCAGGGTTTTTGGGATAAAAAGCTCCAGGATTGGGACCAAAGTCTCTGAAAACTATTTTTCCGGGTGATATAAGAGCCCCCCCCTCTTCCAGCCTGCTTTGTGCTCCTGGGCATCACCCGCAGCACCGGGGGCACCCCCAGGACCGGGGGTCCCCCGGGGCAGGGTGCTGGGGTGCCCATTTAGTTGGGGGTGGGTCAGCACAGCCCCTCTTCTTTGGGGAGGGCAAACCGGGCCGGGAGGGGGGGGGATGTCCCCCATGCCCCCAGCGGGGTCCAGCCCTGATGCTGCTGCTGCTGTCCCCGGGCCGGGCCGGGGCTGGATCACGGTGCTCTCGGCTCCTGGCTTCAATCCTGGGCTTCTGCTGCTTCCTTGTGGCGAAGCCCCGGAACGACACGGTCCTTCCCCGCCTCCCTCCGCCCCCAGCCCCTTCCTCCCCCAGCCCTGCCCGGGCCCGGCGGTCCCAGCCCCCGGGAGACGCCCCCTCCCCGAGCATCCTCTGGGTACCAGGTCCAGGGTGGAGGGGGGCTGCACCCCCTGGCTCCAGGCGGGGCTCCCCCCGCCCTGCAGTGGCAGGAGAGAAGTGCTTCACCCCTGTCCATCCCTGCTCTGACCTTTGCCGGGGCCTTTATAAGTCAAAGTGGGATTTCTGTCTGGGAGCCCTTCCCAGAGACCGTAAATATGCCAGAGAAGCTGATGGAAGCACTTGATTTTAGTCGTATGTGTTTTTAAAGACCCAAAATGTAACCCTGATGTCAAGATGGGAATTCACAGGATATTTATGGCGTAAAGCTTTTTTTCTCCCTTCCTTTTCTCCCTAATTTTAGTGCCGATGCTGCTCAGGTTTAAACACGGGCTTCGCTCTCTGTCTGACGGCCGCAGAGATAACCCCCCCCTCTCCGCTCCCCAAAATCGAGGGTATTGCCCTGGACTGCCCCCCACAGCAGCAGAGCTCCTGCAGCAGCCTTGGGGCTGGTACGTGTGTCCTTCCCCTGCAGAGAGCCTGTTGCGGTGCCCAGCGGGGACAAACAGAAAGGGTGGCCGGACAGGAGGAGCCCCGCTGGAGTCCGGGGTCCAGGGTCCTGCCCGGAGCCGAGCGGAGAGGAAGGATTTTTTCACATGTCTCAGCAATGCTAATCCTGTTTATACATCGCTGGGTGATGCTTCATCCTCCTGGTGTGACACCATTGATTCATGTTTGGCTCGTGAACCGCCCTCACCCTCAGATCCACTCCTTTGCTGGTGGCTGGAGGGAGAAGAGGATGGGACCGGTGGGGCTCAGCATCCCCTGGCCGGATGGCCGTGCGGGGGAGAGTGGCACTGGTGGCAGCAGGCTGGGTCTCCCAGGTGCCCCGTGTCAGCGGTGGGCTCCTTTCCACGGGGAGATTAGGGAGCCCAGAGCAGCCGGGAGGGATGGGGAGCGGGTGACCCCCCGCCACCCTCCTCCACTTGCTCGCTTCGGGGCTGCAGGGTGAAAGCTGAAAGTTGAAGAGTACAAAACCATCAACCCCTGGCTCTCAGCTTGTGATGGGAAATGAAAATATTTGGATAAGCCGCGATACGGAGCTGCTGCTATTTACAAACCTTGATCCTGTGGCCTGCACATCAAAAGGCCTTCTTTTATAAAGCGCTCTCTGCTCTCCCGGCTCCGTTTTCAGGCTGTCAAGGGCATTATTTGATGTTCCTCTTTTGTTTGTTTACATTAATTAAGATGGGCAAATCCATCACTGTGACTTTCTCCCTCCGCAGCGGCGGGGCGAGAGCGGCCGGGGCACACGCCTGCTGCAGGTGTTCGGCGGGTTTTGTGGGGCGGGTGATAAAACGCACATTTGTTCTCCAGGTCGTGTGGACAGACTGACACTTTCCCGATAAAAACCCACCCC